>JACCIC010000019.1:480000-597500 GCA_018907035.1 Sycobia sp. Sy_11
CGCTTTGAGGCGCGAGCGCGCGCGTACAAAATTACTCGCAAGTCCTCTCGTGTGAGAAGCAGGAGTCGTATCCTGATCCGTCGCCGAGCATCTGGCAAATTGATTTCCCAGCCCTCCCTTCGCTCGTCTAATATGCCTGCGGCAGTAGCGGTTCTTTAAATATATATATATATACACATATATCTGAATATTTAACCGATGCTTGGGGATTTTGCACACTGTACCGGCAGCACGTAGCCTATGGAATCGTACCTGCGCGCGTGCGCGAACGTGAGAGATGGCTCGTTAGGGCTAATGCGCCTTTTTTATATCGAGCATAATTTTATAGCTGATTAAAGACTCGGGCATGATCTCCGCTTTACGCATCCTTTTGCTCCTCCATAGTTCTAAAAATGATGTGTTACAGATTTTCTCAGATACAATAAAATATTTGCCGCGCTAAGTTTTCATCAAGACAATATACACACTCTCTGTCGAGAATGGGATAATGGGAGCTAGTCGACTCGCGTCGACAAAGTTACTTATCTAAATCGACGCTAAACATTGTGACGGATATTCGGGTGTGCAGTTGATTATTTTCTTGTTTTACTCTAAAAAAGAACGTGGAATCAAGATAGGAAAGTCGATGCTCATCGTCCTTCATATGGTACAAATTTGTATAATTACGGTATATCGGTATATAGTGATTAAAAAAAAAAAAAAAAAAAGTGCATTTATCACGAACGCATTGCAGCGCCACAAGTGTTTTGGAGCCGCGATGCGCGTGAGACAAGTAAGACCAGTAAAACAAGTGGCGGGCATCAAAGACAGTAGCATTGTCTATTCGATTTAATTGAATCTCCATTTTTATGAAATCATTTGTTCATTCGCGGTGGGTAGATTCTATTGGGTCACGCTGTCTATATCGAGGCTGATCAAATAAAAGACAACATATCTTGTCTTTTTTATTATTATTCATTTTTATTATAATTATTATCATTATAATAATTATTATTGTTATTATTAAATATCTTTTCAAGACAAGTAATAAATAATTTTTAGTTTCGCGTAAGCAAATCCTCGTCCAACCAATAGCTAAAAGGCTCTTGTGCATGAGAAGTTAAATGATGAAAAAATCCAAAATGTTAACGACAAACAGTTCTATAGTTTTTATATTTGAAATTCTTCGTATAGAGAGCGGGACCCTGTACAATCTACGGACCACGTTCGACATTACCACAGCTGACGACAGACGCGTTTACATATGGTCATTCAACCGGTGCTAATACAGCTATACATACATAGACCTCGTAAACGAATTGTCCTCATCGATGAAAAAAATGTACTTACAAAGTGTATATATTATACCACTGTGGTCATTAGTTTATATTTCATCCTTTGGGTATTTATTCCCCTGATGGATATAATTCTTACTATATATAATATACGATCCTTCAACCTATACCTCTCTCGCTCTCTCTCTCTCTCTCTCTCTCTCTCTTCTCTCTCTCCTTCTTCTTCTTCTGCTAATCGCCAATTATACGCGAGTCGCTAGTCGTGCGCCGAGTCCTGAACACCGCGACATAACGTCCTCGAAAAAAGTCTCTCCCTGATATTATTATAATAGTACGCCAGGCTACACCCCCCCCTCCCCACACACGCACACACATATATGCATGTGTGTCACATTGGCAGTACTGCAATACATAATAGATAAATGTATATATCGATACGAGTCCGGCGTATATTACACGCCGACGCGCCGCCTGGCATGCCGCGATTTTCCGCCGCGCGCGCCAATGACTTCCGCCGACGCGGTGGGTGGCGGGGGGGGGGGCTGACGAGACAACCGCGACGTGACACCAGTCTGCGAACGCGTGTGTATATATATATATATATATATATATATATATATATATATATAACATAAGATTACAGAGTGTCGATACTTTGCTAGATCGAAATATACAGAGAATTTTTCACCTCCGTAGATGTCCCATATGTATAATGAAGCTCTTGTAGTCGTCTTTATGTTTGACGAAAAAAGCAGCGGATTGGCCAGCCGCACGGTTATGGCACTTGGAGCGCGGCGCTTATATTTCAACACAATGGATTTTATTTTTATACGTTGGGTTTTTCCCGATTTTTCACAGGCGGTGAAAACGAAGTGTCATTTTCAACGAAGATATCCCCGCGCACATTGTGTATTCATGCATTGAGTTTTGCTTTCTGCGTCTTGCGTCTGTACTGCGTATAGATCGCGACGGTTGGATTATGTTTCCAATTTCGAGCGAAAATATAGGGCGACGATAATAGAGGGCCGGGATAATGTTATGGGCATACCGATCGAACACTTCGATGGGGGCGAGAAAGCAGCTATGTCAATCGGCGACATATCTTATATGTGTACATATACATATATGCATACGAAGATCATACAAGGCGTCGAATCAACACTTGAGGACAGAATATTTCAACGCTTTCATATAAATATATATATATATATATATATATATATATATATGCAGATGTGTATAATAAAACCTGATATAACCCACTCATTACAGTCTATCGCGCTCAAAGTGCGTTCGTTTTGATATTTCGGAGATCTCTCTTTGGTGCACGACCGCTACATGTGCATATATATATATATATATATATATATATATATATATATATTCACGACAGATATATACCGCAAAAAGAGATAAGTTACGAGGTCGTTCGCTTGATTAAAGTTATCATCGGTTTAATTGCCTCGCGAGCCTTTTGAAACGTATCTATGTGTGAGCTATATATATATATATATATATATATATATATATATATATATATATATATATATGCATATCAAGTCCAATACTACATATGTATATATGAACGCAAATCGTAAGAAGAGATATAGAAAAGCATAAATTTCCAAAGGGGAAGAAGAAATCTAAAGTGTTTTGTGTGTGTGTGTGTGTGTGTGTGCGCGCGCGCGCGCGCGTGCACGCGTGTGTAATTTCACCAAGATTTATCTTTTAATCCATAACGGTTTCTCTCCTATACATATGAGGAATGAACGTTTCAGCTCGATTTGAACGTATATAAGTAATTCCCAATAATTTTATAATGTTTCTCTTGCTTTCTTACTTTTTCGTCCTTCGATGCCACCGAATTCTTTATTTATTAAGACAAATGTTCCTATAAATAATGCCTTTCGACAGCTCAATTCATATACTTGAAAGAAATATCGGCTATATCGGAAAATTGATAATAACAATTATTATCGCTGGGAAGCCGTAGCCGACGTTTTGCATAGAACTCGCACGATAAATTGCCGATTCAATATAGGGGCAAGATACTGTAAGTACGAGTGCGTCGGAATGCGTCGTTGTGAATTGGAGCTGCGCGTGAGAAAGCGAACTATTTATCTAGCTATCTCTCTGTCACTCGCAAAAAAAAAAATATATTAAAATCATCCAACGATTGAAACGCGCTTATCGAAATAAAAATTGTTTGCGCATTGATAAAGAGTTTAAAAATAGCCGCGATACTATATATATGATCGTGGCAGCGCTGAGCGGAGGTTTCGGACTTTTCCTTGATCTCTGAAATGTTGTTTGTTGTGGCGCTTCTACGCGCACGGACTGAATTGACACGCACACACACACACACGCTTGCGCGCGCGCGCGCGCAATAAGAAATATGTAATTGAACCAACGAGAACGAATCTCCGTCTGCATAAGGAAAGTAATGCGCTACGAAGATTAATCCTATGTAATGGATCGGAAGATAAAAAATAACCGAAACTCAGCAATGAGTGCCATTACGCCTATAATATTCGAATATATAAGGCGACGCCACATTCGCTGCGATCCGATGAACTTTTTCCATTGAGATACATTTCCATTGAGATACATTACTTGCAGATATATATATATATATTTATGTACGATCGAGCTTCGCAGCAAAACGCAATTATATGCGTATGATAAGGGTGCGGGAGAAAGGAAGATAGATAAGGCAGATGTGTATTTGTATATAATATGATGCTGTGATACAGATGAGAGAGAGAGAGAGAGAGAGAGAGAGAGAGAGAGAGAGAGAGAGAGAGCGAGAGGGAGGGAGGATGAATTAGGCGCCACTACGTGTACAATGGAACAATCACGATATTGGGGTGTACCGTCGGAGAGAAGCTGCTGGGATATTTTACACGGACTGCGCGCGCGCGTATAATACACATGCCATGATGCATAAATTATGCCCGCGATTCGAAGAGTACGCGCACGAAGGTAGATTCTACAGCCGAGTCACCGCAATCGGCGCGGCCGGCCAGCGAGGGAGCGAGCAGACCGAGGGGGGCGGGGGCGGGGGCGGGCCCGCCGCGGAGGAACCGCTCGGCGGCGCTCGGCCTCCGGCGAACGGTGCACGAGCCGACGACGACGCGGTCGGCAACGGTTACGCCCGGCGGCAACGGGCCGCCGACGCCGACGCGCCCCGGGGCTCGCCGTCTCGTCGGCTTCCTATGCCACACTCCCCTCCCCCTCCCGCCGCGCACCTCGCCCGTCGGCGTCACCGCGTACGCGCCCCGAGTTCGTTCTCCTGCTGTCCGCTTCTCTATACTTGCCGTCCATAATCCCCTTTACCTCGACTCGCCCGTGTTTGTACTAGATCTGTGTGTGTGTGTGTGTGTGTGTGTGTGTGTGTGTAGACAAGGTGTGCGCGGGCAAGCGTGACATTTCGAACGACACGCACGCGCGCTTGTCCCATTGCTATTGTATATAAATGAAGAGCAGAATGGATGCGTACGGGGTTACTGTTAGAGTATCGTATATAGTTGTTTACTCGTTCGCGCTTGCCGATATCCGTAAAAGAAAAAAAAAAATAAAGAAAGAAAGAAAGAAAGTAAAATTCAAGGGACGAACGATATTCTTTTATATAAAAATCGTCGTGAAAGCCGTAATAAGATTGTTCGTCCCTCTATCGAACATGTTCATAGTTTCATATTAATAGCTCATTGAAAATTCAATACGAGCTGAAAATTCGTATATCTACCCTAGTATGTGCATGGGACGTAAATTCCTATCGCGTTTATTAAATTTTTCAAACAAAAGTTTAACAATGAGCCGTTTGCATGTTTGTCCGGGGGACCGTGCATCGTTCAAAATTCCTCGCTTGCAATCTGGGTATTATCGTCGAGCTCGGCATTCGTCCACGCCCGAAATTTCTCGTTCTCTACAATATGCGCGTGGAGCATGTTTTTTAATCTTCATCGGGCTCACGCAGCACGGAACGCTTTAAAAAAACGTAATTGTTCTCGACGCGTCACAGGAGCTGAGGGTGCGGCGTTGTGCGAGTAAGCTAAGGATGCGACCGCGATCGAAGTCGGCGAAATTAATCGCTGAAACAATTGCGATACGGAAAAATTCTGTAAATGTTGCGAAAACCGACGAGTCTGTGACGAGAATAGCGCAACTGTAACTAAATTATAGTTTAGCTTGAGCGTTGCCGTTTCTACGGCTCAAATCCAGACTCAAATTCTATCCAAATATATATAATTTTTTCTTCCATTCATTCCCCAACAGTTTCAGCTCTTCTGAATAATCTATAATTTATAAGAACGCGAATTTTTTCTTGTAAGGAAGAAAAAAAAGCATCCTCCGTCCTCTGCCACGATAATTCGTTCTCTGCGATAGAATCGATCGCGCCGATATACTAAACGAATTGAAAAAAAAAAAAAAAAAAAAAAAACACACGCGGAATCGATCGTCCGTGTATCCCCTCCCCGTCCCATCAACCGCAATATACATGTATTGTATATCGTGTAAGTCCGATTCGATCCGCGCCCCCTTGCACCTGGTCGACGAAGAACTATGTAGCATCAACGCGCGCCGGCGCGACTTCATGCTTGCCCCCCCCCCCCATCATATGTATATAAACGCCTATGCATGCATATATATGTGTGTGTGTGTGTGTGTGTGTGTGTGTGTGTGTGTGTGTTAGACTCCACCGCTGTCGCGTATGAAAATAGAAGCCGGATATCGGGTCGGGCGCCCGCATAATTTACCGGGGTACTTAGCACCGGCATTTGGGCGCCACATCCAAGGCGCCGTCATTCGGAATGGGCGCGCGCGCGCTTCAGCCCTCGACTATTACATGTAATATAACTGAACAATTATAGGCGCTCCGTTTTTGTTCTCTCTATCTCCCCTTGCCTCCCTCTCACTCTCTCTCTCTCTCTCTCTCCCTTTATTTTCGTCTGGCGTAATACTTTATATTATTATTATATCCCAATTTGCAATAAATTTATATCTGTATATTTGTCTCTCTCTTTCACTCTTCGTATAACTTTTTTCTCACCATTCGGTTGTATAAGGCCATGGCATTAGAAAAATTAGTTATCGATCAGTCCATCTCTCTCCAGCTATTATTCCACGTTCTCTTACGGCTGTGGGCTACGAATACGCGCCGAAACAAGATACAACTTGTACAATATAAATGCGCGACTACGCGAGGTATTCGCGTGGTGCTTGCTCATATTTTCCTATATATATATATATATATATATATATATATATATATATATATGCAGTATGCACCTACCGATCGGCTCGTCTTTTCGCGCTTTATCGCGCGCGCGCGCTGTCGCTTGCAATTACTGACACGTATAGCTGCACGTACGTATATATTGCAATGTACTCGATCGAGGTACGGAAGAAGGTGGAGAAGAAAAAAAGTGTTCAAATTCGCATCGATATTTAGAAAGTGTCCGTTTATATTTCGTCGGGCGCGAGCACGCGTGTCGAAGCATAATGTGTGTGTGTGTGTGTGTGTGTGTGTGTGTGTGTGTGTGTGCCTGTACACGTCATTCCATCTCACTCCTTGTCATTCCTTGGCGTTTTTACTTCATGCACGCGCTCGAGCACGCATATATTTCAAATATATACTATAATATATATATATATATATATATATATATATTATATATATATATATATAAAAGTATATTTTACATAACCGGCGCTAAGAGATTTTTCCTCTTTGATGTATATATGACGTTCTCCATATAATCTGTCATTCTTTCGCGTCATCTTTCTCTGCCGTTCTCTTTCCAAATGCGACGTATACTATATATATATATTATAGTCGAGGTAATGAGGATTATATTTTTTATTTCTCATCGGCCGAAGGATGCAGATGGTATGCAATATATTTTGCATCTGCCATACACCGCGCACGGTGCTACGAGCGCACACATATACGCCTCCATCAAATTCGATATAATATATATATAGATTAGTTGTTCAAGCCGTCGAGCTATACAACTTTACAAGTTTCCGTTCATATTGAAGTACAAATTTTCTTAAATTATGCATATATATCTTGGATATATTCAGGAATAATTGTAAGTGGGGGGATGAAAACTTAACAATTTAACTATGTAGGCGGAGCTGTAGTCGACTGCGCGCGGTGCCTATATACGCAATTGTATGTGCAATAGCCGTCATAATTTACATATGATTTTTCAGATAAATCATTTCTTTGAGGATGGCCGTGTAAAAAGGTAAGAATCAGTCATAAACCAGAAGTATCTGACGAGCACGACTGCGGATAACCGGAAAAAAATCGTAAGATCATCGCGGTGACAGTAAAGAGGCCCCGCCGGCGTAACAATCGGGGCATAATGGGCAGAGCCGAGGTGTAAATCAGGAGGACCCGGTGAACACTGAAGAGCAAACAATTGTCTCACGCGCGCTCCGAAATTCTCCGCGACTGGTGCGTTGTTTGGATGGTTTTCCTTATGGTGATTTTTCCCGGTTCTCCTTGGCGCTTCTTCGTCATCGATCCTTCTCATCGATTTCTCATTCGTTCTCCGACATTGTTATCTGGTTCTTTGAATTTTTTATTTTTTTTTTTTTTTTTTTTTGTTTTATACATATCCAATTAAGCAATGGGGCAGAAAGGCACGAAGAAAAGGGGGAGCGATAAGAGAGAGAGAGAGAGAGAGAGATATACAGAGAGAGGGGTTAAAATAGAAACCTTTCCACTGACAATACGACCTTTCGTCGGGCAGATTCGTGGAAGAAAAAAAGCAGAGACAAAGAAACGCCACGCCCGGCGGGGCATGTCCGTCAATTTTGGCTCGCGTGTCATCGTCGCATCATCGAGCGAAGGGGAAACGAGCGCGGCGTTATTCTTTCTTGCTGTGTAATATTATATATATATATATATAGTTTTTTATACATACACATATAATTATAATAATAATAATACTGTCGTCAAGCAGCTGTGGCTTATTTTTTCTGTTGGGAAAAGGTTGTTTAATACAGTAGTAGCGTCTTTATAATGACTATTAGTACTTAGAGAATTTTACTTGTTTTTTTTTTTTTTTGTTTCTACAGAGAGTATATTGTTTCTTGATGATTCTAGTGTTAAGGAGAGTACATATAGGTATTTTATATAGAAAATTAAAATGAGAAATCTCTATAATACAATTGAATTAAAGTATAATTAATTAATCGCGCGACCGAAGTGAAAAATTTATTCCCAAATACTGGCCTTCTTTTACGCGCTAAAATTTCTCCGGTGAAAGAAAAAACGAAGGTAAAGGGAAGGAAAGTGTATCTAAAAAAAAAAATGTCGAAAAACGTGTGTGTGTGTGCATGTATATTGTATACTTGCCCGCAACGGGCAAATCGCGCCTCGTTACATTATGTAGCGGCCGATGATGATTCAGCCACCGTGATTCATTAGAAATTTACATCGACTGCGGAAAAATACACTTTCGATTCCCTGCACGCTCGGACTCGGGCGGGTCGAATAGATTTAAGCCTAGACTCTAAATATAGTTCCCGCGCGATTCTCATCGTAGTCTTTTTTTTCTTCATGCTAATAACGCTTCGGCGATATTTATCCCATAGACGTATAAAATAAATGCTGTCCCCGTATAATTTTATGGTTTCGTATAAATTTCTCTTTATGTATTTATTTATTTATTTTTTTTTTTTTGAGAAAGGGTGGCATTCGTCGGAACTAAAAATAAGATACTATTATTATGATTAATGTTATGATTTTAATTCACCAGCAGTAGAAACAATGAATTAAGATAATCGGCAGATAATAATTATTTATTGTGACATGAGAGAATTAAAGCAAAAAATAATCTATGCGGACACACTGACCATTAAACGAACAAAAAAAGCCCCGTGCGAATGTTCTGCTCTTTTTCCCACAGAGAAATGACAATGGCGCCGAGAACATAAATATAAATATATACAGGGGCATGTGCGTCCGCAGGAAGCGCTTAAATACATTTATGTTTGGCTTTCAACCTCTGGATCATTTTTATTTTCTGTTTTTTTTTTTTTTTTTTTTTTGAGAATTACGTAAAAGACCCTTGAAAAAGCGAGCGAGTACAGAGACAGAGTGTGTGTGTGCGTGTGCGCGCGTGTGTGCGTGAAAGAGAAAGAGAGAGGGAGAGAGAGAGAGAGGGCGAAAAACAAAAGGGAATCAAAAGCTAAAAGAACGAGAAGAGCGCTCTTATTATTATACGCGTGAGAGCCGATGTGTTCGGTTAATAAAAAAAGAAGAAGAAAAAAAGAACACGTATCGTATGAGGAGACGCGCAGGGTGTGCGCGACCGACCATTTCCGGGGTTACTTGTGTCTCTCACGCCCCCCCCCCCTCTACATCTCTCCATCTCGCTCACCTGTCCTGTTTTCGATCTGCACTTTAGTATTTCTCTCTTTCTGTCTAATAAAACTGGGACTCGTGGCCAACTTAGTTTCCGGTATATTATAGCCGAGCGTGAACATGCAACTGTACGTGGCTATATATTTACACACAGGCAGAGAGAAAGAGAGAGAGAGAGAGAGAGAGAGAGAGAGAGAGAGAAAGAGAATTGTAGATGTTAATACGTATATGTAAAATTCAAATACATAGTTGCCACAATACTCGAAGCGCGATTTTTGGCGCTGAGCCGTCCATGTCGTAATTTAAATATTTTACGAACAAGTGCGCGCGAAAATTCGTTCAATCTAGGTATAAATAATGATAATAATACTAATAATAATACTAATAATAATAATAATTTCACAAGACTGCTTCGACACATTTTCACATTCTAAAAACTATATATATATATATATATATATATATATATATATATATATATATATATATATGCGTCCCGCCAAGAATTTACACTCACGCGCGCTCGCAAATTTGTGCGAACCAAAAACTGATGTGGAGGGGGGGGGTGAGGAGGGTAGGGGCATTGTTCGTCAAATTGCGCAATTTTTTCCCGTACCGAGACAAGCTGTTTACCTTTGCGCAACTATCCCTCATTTTCCACACCGAGCGCGCCGCGGCCGTGCGCTTCGACGCGGTTTATCGTGTTTCTTTTACATTTATTTTTTGTTTTGTTTTATTTCTTTTTTTTTCTTAACTTCTGTGGATAAGCGCACGCGCGCGGCTGGCAGAATAATTTTGCACTTGCTCGGTCCAAGGGGAAAAAAATGAAAAGCCTCGTCGAGAGGTGCGCGCGCGCGCGAGAGAGAGAGAGAGAGAGAGAGTAAGACAACAGAATGCCAAGTTATTCGAGAACCCCAAGAACGCTTGTATGCTCCTCTCTCACACTATGTCTCTCTCTCTCTATCTCTCTTTGCCCAGACATATAACTTGTCTATATTGTAAATTTACAGTTTTTGTTACATAAACTTTGGATTTGCCAATGATTTTTACGACCCTCTCTCTCTCTCTCTCTCTCTCTCTCGCTCTCTTTTTATTAGTGGTGTGTGTGCGTTTGTCTGTGTGCACGTGCATACGGTCGCGTGTGTGTAAAAAAAAAACTATTTTAAGCAGTGAACTCGGTCACTTACGCCAATCCACGACGAGCTTTAAGACAGACTAATCCAATCAATCGAGGGATTGCGCGACGTTTCTCACGGTGGCTAATTTTCTACTATTTTATTCGCTGATGATATTTGCTTACCAGCACCATAAAACGCACGCGTACATCGGTCAATTTATTTTTCAATAGCTCATCGGTATGCCATCGGTTATAACGCGCTCGTCACCGTACAATGCCAGTTCTATACATTACGAGCGCATAAAATCGACTAAAGATTTTTTTTTTTTTTTTTATGTATATAGCACAATACCGCTTCTATTCGTTCTCTAGCGGGGGGGGGTCAGGGGGATTTTACATAATGCAACGTTGCAATGGCTAATTCTTTCATATTGGCCAATCGAGTCCGCGGTTTAACAGATTTGCTGACGTCTACGCAAGTAGAAAATAAAGGCGAAATTCCGCGCTCGAGTCAATTGCTCATCGTTCCTCCTTCCGACGCGATATCGCAGTCTGGCAATGTATTAGAATTGTGTGTGTGTGTGTGTGTGTATGCGTGTGGATATAATGTTCTAAAAAAAAGCGCTTATTCCACAAATCAGGCTATAATATAACTAAAATATTAAATGCACAATACAGAATTGAAGAATGTGGACATAGAAAATCTGAGCTCGATTTCAAGGATTGGTTCGACGCAGCTTCATTATACAGTTTTTACTTCTCGCGTCGATTGGCACATCGGTCGTTACAGCATATCGGCCTGTATATTTTGCACTGAAGAGCCCTCGAATCGCTCCAAATCTGTGAAAAACGCGCCGCACGCAAACAGAGCCACCGATTGATGAATTATTATCGACTCAGATATTTTTGCCGCATATAATAGATATCAGCGTTAAGTACATATATACAGATACGTAATAAAACGCAATCGTGCGTCAGAGATGATAAGAGTCACGGAATCTGCATTCCCGGATTCGAGACGTCGAGACGAAAGGGAGACCGAGCGCATAGTTTTATATATATATATATAACGCTGCAGACAGAAGAGAACATTTCTATAAAGAAAAGGCAACGCGATCTGAGAGAGAGAGAGAGAGAGTAATTTTTCATACAAAATAGAATTCAATTTCAAGTACTTTATATATAATCAAATCAAATTAATGATTTTTCTTTGATTTCTCTATAATGCGAAATAAAAAAATTAGTTCATCACCTATATTTTCGCTTATGAAATATATATTACTAGTATTAACCTGAATTTCTAAAAAATTCTATGTATGGAGTTCCGCATTTGTGCCTGACGGTCGGACAGACAGAGAGAGAGAGAGAGAGAGAGAGAGAGAGAGAGAGAGAGAGAGAGAGTGAGAGAGGAAGTAACGAAGGAAGGGAGTCAGACAACGAAAGACGGAGATAGAGCAACAGTGCGTGATGCATCTTAAGTGCCACGTCGCGCGGTATCGCGACGCTCGCAGTGCCGTTCCAGCTCGGGAAACGGGTCAATTGGGCCCCAAGGCATTGTATCTCTATATGTATGTATGTGCGTGTGTATATATGTATGTATGTATGGGTGTATGTATGTGTGTATGTGTATGTATGTATGTATGCGTGTATGTATGCATCTACACATACATATATACAGGGACGACGTCCGCGCCCCGTCGAGACAGTAATTCTCGAGGTGCACGCGTTCGCGATGCGCGAATTAGCGCCTCTTGCCCATTGGCCGAGCAGCTATAAGCGCAATGATTTCCGTAAAGCTGCGATGTGCGCGTGCGGGCGCGCTGGCGCGGGGGCGTCTCGGCATGCCAGCCTATTGCACGGACTCAACGAGGCAATATATATATATAGTCTCTCTCTCTCTCTCTCTCTCTCTCTCTCTCTCTCTCTCTCTCTCTCGTTTATAAAGATTATTGTTCATCAGAATGACAAACTATTCCGAAATATTGTAAAACGCGTAAAAAAACCTCGTTTCTCAGCGAGTTACGATAGTCCTCATACGATACGTTCCTGTTCCCATTGGCACTTCGGTGCTCACTTGTCCAAATGGGTTTATTTTGGTTGTTTTTTTAGATGACCGAGTAAGGCCCCTCCCACGTTATACGATTATGAAATTATTTTATACACTCATAATTACATGATTAATGGAAGCAAGATCAAAGCGAGAAAGATGAGAGAGAAGGAATTAGAGAAAGAGCAGTTCTTCGTAAAATGCAAGTCGGGAGCTCGAATCCGGTGACTGTATATATTCATTAGCTTTCGAGCGAGCGATTCCATGGGCCGCCTCTACCTGATTATAATCATTTGAATGACTCGAATTGGACAAAAGAGATGTTAATGATAAGTAAAATTTCATGTAATACCGATGGTTCGGTCGCGCAATAATCGTATATATACGCATACAAAAACTGTTCTAAATAATTATGTATAATTAAGATGAAAATTTAAGGCTGTAACAGTCTCCGTATATATATATTCTTTTTTTCTCCGCGTACATTCTGTTCGGAAGAATAAGAAATGAGACTGCTAATAAGCTGCAGCTTAGCCTAATATTCCAACGTGCTCTCCTAACTATATATATATATATATATATATATATATACGTAAAAAATTCATACTCCCAGAGCGGTTTCTCCCGTTTAGCCGGATAAAAATCAAAAAACCCGGCCCGCGACCGACGGCGGCGCGGTCGTTAATTTGCTTCATAGCTCGCCGTACCGCACTTCCTCCTACCCGGTGTGTGTATGTGTGTGCGTGCGCACGCCGTGTACCGCTCGCGAGATATATGCCCGGCGCACGGCTACATTTCCAAGCCGATTTTTCTTACATGCGCGAAGAACGGCGGCGGCAGCAGCCATATTACAGTCGTACATGGGAGGCTAAACGCCAGTCGGTCGATATCTCTCTCTCTCTCTCTCTCTCTCTCTCTCTCTCTCTCTCTCTCTTCATCTCTTTCGTTTTCTCTCATTATTACCTGGTATACAGCATCTTCTACTTACGCTATCTTCGGTGCGGCCTCTACGCGACGTACCGCCGGCCGGCTTGTATACCCGCACGCGCACCCGTTCTATATGATTTACGCGCGGGATACGCGCGCACGTTACATTATAATGCAAATATATATATATATATATATATATATATATATATATATTAAGAAAGAGAGAGAGAGAGAGAGAGAGAGAGAGAGAGAGGCAGATGTGCAATTCGCTATATGTACGCGGACGACTAACTGGCGCCCGGTCCGGCCCTTTGCATTTTCTTCCTCGTTTCTTTTCATTCTCCGTTCCACTCCTCCCTCTATCATTCGTCCTGTTCCTTCATTTCTCATACATCGCGCTCTCTTTCATTCCTATTTCATCTGTTGTTTTCAGTTTTTTTTTTTTTTTTTTTTTTGAATTTGTAGTATATAATTATAGGCTGAACGACGCATACTTGTGCACGCTTGCATTTATACTATATAGTATAACACATTCGAGGTACACACACGCAGACGCGCATACAGAATATTTATAATAATACGTTAAACGAGACAGATTTTTATTCGCCTTAAGACGTATATCTTAGAATTTTCTGTTACATAATTAATCTAAAAAAAATGAAAAAAATGCGCGCTCTCATCTGAAGTTTTATCGAGCATTTCTTACGCACGCGATATGCGTCGCGATACGCAGCTTTGACAAAATCCGCTCTATAATACTGCCCATACATGTTGATAATTGATATACATAACAGATTAATAGACAAGCTTACATAAAAAGAAAACAAATAAAAAACTAAAAAACTTGATATATGTACATTTATCAACTTCAACAACGACAACCAACATATTCGTATTTGTTTGATAATCGGCGCAATTCGTTGGCAATCTGGTGTTGATAACTTGTACCTATAATGTAATAGGAATTTGGTCGTGCAATGTAATTCTGTTGCGCGCCACGTTACAGTATTGTCGCGAAATGAATTCTGCAATTTCAGCGTTTATATGAATATATCTCTATTTTCCGTTTCTTACGAATAAAAAGCCATGGACGGTTTTCCGAATATTTATATGTGTGCGTGTATATTATTATCCGTCATTTCTCTCGTGTACCGATATAGAATAAGTACCTATATATGCGTGCTCGAACCCGTTATGACCGGTACATATGATTATATATATATATGCATCAGGCGCGCTCTCGCGTTGGCGCCAATGCCACGTGTTGGATTATGTACTATAGCTCTCCCGTCTTCTTTTCTCCATATCCATCTCTTCACGAGGTATATATATATATATATATATATATATATATATATATATATATATATATATATGCACGTGCAAGTTACTTCGCACGTTCTTGCGTGCAATCGAGAGTAAATTGATCGATCTTGATCTTACTCTGTCTCTTCCTCTCCCTCCATCTCTCTCTCTCTCTCTCTCTCTGCCTCTACGCCTCTACTTATCTTTCTTTATCGTTTACGCGTACTTTAACCCTCTACTGGTCTCTTAAAAGCTAGATCGGAAAGGAGGATTCTTGCGTGCCATCCTTCATTACTCGCTGTTGTCCGCGCTGCGTACATGTAACCGGTATTATAGGGGTATAATATTATAAGGCGCCACGCCGACCTGTAGATCTTCTCTCCCTCTCTCTCTGTCTGTCTCTCTCTTTCTCTCTCTCTCTCTCTCTATATATATAGCATCAGGAACGCACTGCAGAAACGGTATGGCGGGAACGCGCAAAGAGAGGAGGGGTAGGGTTGAGAAAGGACGATTGATATCAACCCCTCGCTTATTATATTGGAATTTTCATCGCGATTAAAAGATTTCTTTTTGCGGAATGATAGCTGAAATTTTTGTTAGAGTTGATTAGACTGGCTACAAGGCATTTTTTTATTCAAATACTTTATTATTATTAATATTATTATTATTACATTGATAATTAATAGTATTAATGCTAATAAATGTATTTCAGTTTTCGAAGCTACCAGAGAGAGAGAGAGAGAGAGAGAGAGAGAGAGAGAGAGAGAGAAAGCACGCGATTTTGCGAGAAATGCTAGCTAGATGTTAACGCTGTTAACACTGTTCTGTGTTATCAGTAAAAATGTCTTGCACGGCGCGTATGGATTCGGCTCCCGCGGTCGGACCTTAAATAATGGAATCGTTCGCGCGAAGCCTCGAGTTCGATTATTCGAAAGATTTTTATCCCATGAACGACGACAGAACGCGCGGCGCATCCGTCCCAAGAAAGCCGAATTAATTCAGAAATGGACTTTTCGTAAGAGTACGATCCAAAAAAAAAAAAAAAAAAACAAATAGTTGGTTACGTAAATTCGAATGTATTTTGAAGCATACAAGTTGAAAATTCGCACGCGGCGCGAATGTACGCTGCTCCGGGGGATTAGGCCCGCGCGCGGGTGGACCCGCCTAGGCGTATATCAGATTAGCATGGAAAGGCTGAGCCGCCGCTGTGCGGGCGCTATTGCGCCTCGTAATTAAACCGATCGATTTTCAAGTGTATCCCGGTATTCCGGGCGCGCGTCAAGTTTTAACTCTCTTTTTTATCTCTTCGTATCGCGAGAGGGGAGGACAGGGCACGCGGAACGCTCCGTTTGCGTAATATTGACTATTGTATATATATATATATATATATATATATATATATATATATATATATATATCACTTGCCATCGGCTTATACAGATAATAATATGATAAAACGTTGAATAAAGAAAACAGTTTATCAACCCGGCGCGGTGTGTTCGGTAGTAAATTATATTATATAAAAGACGCCACCGAATGAATCTGAAAAGATAAGATGGAAAAAAAGTACCAGAGAAACAGCGGGAACGTATAATTCAGTGATTACATATAATAATCGATATCGATTCCCGTAATATATATATATATATATATATATATATATATATATATATATATCGCGATAGTCTCTCTATCGAGCTGAATATTATATATTATGCATCTTTCTTTGCATCGTCGTCGCATCGACGATGACGTCTGCGGCTGATGTAAATCGGCATATAAATCGGCCACAGACGAGACCAACCATTCACCCCCCCCCCCGCCACTCCGGCCCCGGGCGCACTCTCGAGCGCATTCCGCGGTCAATCAAGATTACGAGAGATCGAACTCGATCTACGGGTCTTTGCCCCATATACTGCTTATTTATTAGCGATTCTGCTTCATCCCTTCCCCTCCACCTTTTTCTTCCTTTTCCTTTTTTTCTCCCTTCTCGTATTTAATCAATTCGCTCATTTTTACCCCAATGTTTAAGATGAAATTCTCTGATATCTATTTATATATATATATCGTCGTATCCACATAAATTGCAACAAATCTTGACGCGTTTCGAAGAAACGATGCACGCCTGCTTTAATGATAAAAGTTCTTTTTATTTGAATCGATTGAGTTCAAGAAGACGCGGTTAGGGGGGTAGGGGGCGATTCAGTGAGCGCGTCTCATACGAAAATAAAAACTGCAAGCTCCTTTCTAAAGTTGAAAGTCCGTACAAAGACGCGCACGCATCCGCACAACCGCATACACCCGTACGCACAAAATCACAAATAAACATACGGATTAATACTTATTTCTAATTCGTTGATGAGAATTAATGATTACTTTTTCACTCCAACTTTGTGACAGGGAGATTTTTGATGAAAAAAAAATCCTACATATAAATATGGAAAGAAAACCTTATAATAATTGTCCTTTGCTACGAAAATAGCTTGGTAAAATCAATTAAACGCACGAAGCCTGCTCGCTCTCCCGCGGCGCCTGGTGATGATCGTTATAAGTATACCCCGAGCGCGCATCCGGGGAACCTTTCTTTAGCGGCGCTCCTGCGCGTCGCGCGCGTAAAAGCTCCCCTTTAATGTCCCCATAAAAGCTCCCTTAAATCGCTCAATCTGCCGGGGGAGGGGAGGGCGGCGCATCTTAAAAACTCGCTTCCCGCTCTCTCTCTCTCTCTCTCTCTCTCTGTTTCTCTCCCTGTCGAGAATCGGAATCGGTTAGTTGCCGCCACCTACCTCCTCAAAGAGCGAAACACACGTGCGCGCGGACTCCGCTTTAATAAACGAGGACGAGCTTTTAAAAGACCTCGTTATATTTTCGATGCCGTATGTATATATATATATATATGCATACACAGCACACGCACGCGCGCACGAGCACGCCTATTCACATTGGTGCGGGAGAGTCGGTGGCGTCTCGGGGTTGCTGCCGTTGTTGCTGTTATAATACTGTTGCGGGCCACGTGCTCTCCCTCGACCCGTTAAAATCAACATTTTGCTATTATTAAACATTCTTTATATATATATATATTGGTACCGATCGGTATTCCGCGAAAAGCGCCGAGCGCACCAAGGATAAATTTTTTTTAAAGAATTCTATATAAAGATATTCCTATACAGAGAAAATAAAAATATTGTAGAAATGCATTTTTCTTCATCAGTTAAAAGATTTGTCTTCTTTGTATCGAAAACATTATATATTTAAAATAGGCATCAATTTTTGCAGCCTCTTATCTACATTTATCTTTGTTCTTTGTTTTTACCCAATAGACTTGGGTTGTATAACCTTGGGAAAAATGGCGATTGAATAAACGGGCAAAATGAGAAATTTTCACACGCATTTGTCGTAAATCCAGACGTACAATAATTACCGCGACATTTCGCGTTAATTGCAGAAAATAATTTTAGAAGTACAAGAAATATTGACGAGAGAAGCAAAGGTATTCGAAAGAGTCTATATATATATGTATATATAACGAAACAGTTTCTCACGCCAAAATTATGTTGCTCGCCAGAATTTCGCAACGTTCCGCGAGTGCAGAGAAATATGTTAAAAAAAAAACAACAGAGAGAATCGGATTGTGTGAGCTTATTAGGGCTTGTTACATATGTACGATTTCATGAAGATAATTGTTCGTTTGTACTGCACGGCCTCAGGACCACTGCGTTAGTTTTCGTTGTTTGTCGATTTTTTTTTTTTTTGTCACCAGGTCTACGTTTACGATATCGCGCAAAAGTATTTCATTGCGCGCTCGAGCGCCGAGAATAAGTTTCGGGCTCGTTTCGCAGTTTGTCAAAAATTTGCACGAATGCAGGCTGCATGAGAGAAGCGCGTGGGTGTGCGCAGCAGTATATTAAGAGATCGGGGAAGCCGTGAGGGGCCGGGGTGTAAAAAGTTATATATTATATACAGACTGGTAACGTTGGGAAAATCAATTTTTATCGTCCGACATCGTAAAGACCCTTTGAGCTTGCGATAATCCTGTGAGCATTCTCTACGAACTTTTTCACATTATATATAGCGCTCCGATCATTTTTGCAGCGATATCTGGAACACGCCCGATAACTTTGCAGTTTTGTTACTCCTCAGTCTCATAATTATAATTAAAATCTTAATATATATATATATATTTTTTTTCTTCTTATGTATAGTCGGAATAGAGACGAAGAGAGTGGGAGAGGTCGAGAGTAACGCAGAGAAGGAGATCGAGAGAGAGAGAGAGAGAGATAGAGAGATAGAGAGGGAGCGAGAGCAAAGTTATCTCTGTATTTTTGATACAGAAGAACATTCGAAATATTCGAGCAATTAAGTTGACTCACCAGCGGCGCAGCAGTTCGCCGCGGAAGCCATTATTTTCCCTCCCTCCTCGCGAGATGGCTCGCGCGCAAGCCCCGGATTCCGCTCTCCCGCCGTAATATCCTATATAGGGGACGGATCCGCGCGCGCGCATGTGGTAACGTCGGAGGCGCGCGCACGAACGGCGACAGAGAGGTGCAGGGGAGAAAGACAGTGGGACGGAGATAGCGAAAAGAGTAGAAAAGAGAAGAAAAGGGAAGAAAAATGGGTGGGCTGGTGGGGGGGGGGTAAGAGAGAGAAAGAGAAGGAGGCTGACACACGGAGTTAATTCCCGGCGCCTCGGAGGCCCGCCTCTCTCTCTCTCTCTCTCTCTCTCTCTCTGTCTCTCTGTCTCTCTCTCTCTCTCTCTCTCTCGAAAGAGAGACCCATTCCCGATTCCGTGTACATTTTGCCGATCTCCCCTTCCTCACAAGCCTCCACGGCGATATCGCGCGTAGAGCGGAAGATCTATTACCTATATATATATATATAATACAGTCGCCGGAGCATCCACGCCGCGGGGGACTCCGCAGCACAATAGCCCGCGACAGTCGCAATAGTAGGCCGAGAAGTGGCGTTGTCGCCGCCGCGCCGCGGGACCGATGATGGGAATCGGACGGTGTGAATTGGAGAAGGCACTCTCTCTCTCTCTCTTTCTTTCTTTCATTCTTTCCTTCTTTCTCCGGATGGCCTATACGCTAATTAGTCGCTGGCGCATTGTGCGTGAGCGCAGGTACCACTATATATATATATATATATATATATATATATATATATATATATATTTCATAAGCGACAGCGACTCTCTCTCTCTCTTTTTCTGTATTTATGCGCTCGCGCGCGCGCGCGCGTGTGTGTGTGTGTGAATGCCCCTGGTGTCTATATAATGTTGGAAAGCGGGGGAGGGGGTTGAGTCTATAACGAGGCGCGGGGCCCTCGCACTCTTTTCCTCCCTCTTGCAAATCATTAGGCGGTGATTTACAGCGCGCTCGGCATGCTTCTGGCGCGCATATACACACACTCACCCATGCACGTTCTGTTCTTTATGTATGTGTATATATATATATATATATATATATATATATATATATATATATCCGGATTCAATTTTCAACGCCGCGCCGTGACGCCCGCGCGCGATGCTTAATGAGAGCGTCGCGCACCAAGGACGGCTTTATGGCAGGGGGCTAGGTCACTCGTATATATATATATAATTATATTTATTCTTATATTTATAATAATTAATATATTAATTTTATTATTAATTCATACTATTACGATAGAGAAATTTTTCGTGGACCGTTCTTTTCGAACAGCTTCCAATCGACAGATAAAATGAACGGTGCTCGGTTTACCCGGCACTATCCTTATTTTGCTTGTATAGACGTCAGTTCGAAACATTGAAGTGTTCATAAGACAAGTCGATCCCGACACGAGTATTCGAATCGAGCCTAACAACTGCATAAGTCAATCCAATTTTCGACAAGAACGAAACGACAGAATCGTTCGATCGGCGCTTAAACGAGTTTTCAAAATTATTCCGAACTTCAAAAAATTTCATAGGACCGCGCTCAGGCGCCGTCATCGCAGCCCGGCGAACGTCGAAATATGAAAATATATCCGACCGACTCGAATTGGCAACAACTCTCGCAACACTTGAGGTGTTCTCACATACACAGTGTTTGAAAAATGCTTGAATTTTGCCAATTTATTGGCAAATTGCACGAAACCAGTCTTCCATGTTATGTAAAGCAATAATTGAGATTTTTAATTAAAAACAAAAAAAAAATCGAAGTTGCCGGTTGAATTTATGCGTAAAGATATTTGAAAATGGTATCGAGTCAGTGGTTAATGCATCTATAGATTTAGAATTTCTTGAATTGTTTTATGTAGAGATATAAGGTCCGAGTACTGAAAACTAAATACGAATAGTTAAATTTTTTGAATTTCATCGACATTTTGCATAAGAGACCATCACACGATCGGTTAACAAAAATATTTAATTACACTTGTTAGAAATTAATGTATTTTCAAAAGGCATAAAAAAATCAAACGTAATTGAATTATACAGATTATTTATACATTAATTTTTATAGATTATTTTGATACATTTTTTTTTCAAATACAACTCTACTCCCTTTCATCTCCGTATATGATTTGCCGATAATATTCACCTCAATCGTATTTGTTTTTTCTTCAGTTGCGCCCTCTATATAAATACTGCGAATAGTTATTTTCGTAATAGTATATTTTATAATATATATATATATATATATCCATATGTTGATGCTCTTTTTAGCCCGCGGCAACGATCGCAGGGTGTGCGAAAATCGAAATCGAGAAGTTTCGCGGGTGCACCCGACCGCTTTACATATATATATATATATATATATATATATATATATATATATATATATATTTATAGAAGCCAGATATGCAGCTATACGTCCTGCACATCGCTAAAGACCCGTCCCGCAGAGTTGGAATTTTATTTTAACCTAGGCGCGCGCCAAGTGCCCTTGTTCCATGGCATAATTGAAAATTATAATAATTCGCGCGCGTCGGATGGAGCCGGCTAATGGGGGCGACGAGGCGTCGTTCGATTAATTCGCATTTATTTTCGGCACCCGTTAAAAGAGCACGAGCGCGTGCAATCGCACGCGATACAGAAAAATTTGCCGTCTTAGCGCGTGTTTTTCTGAAAAGAGAAAATAAATATATATTCGTGTATAATTTCTCGACAGAATCGCACGGAGAGCATTCTTTTGATTACATGTATTTTTTTTTTTTTTTTTGTTTTGCAGATAGCGCGCGCACATATAGGCGATGTAATCGCGCGTTTCGGAGCGTAAATAAATTCTTGTGGATGTTTTTTTTTTTTTTTTCGTTTCTGATGCTCGTTTATATAGATAAATTTTTATCTTCGGCAATATAATAAGCGGAGAGAATCTTTTCGAATGTATAATGCTTAACGAACGAATTGTATTACTTACAGTGTGTGCGTCTATACGGATAGACACACACACACACACACAACACACACACGTACGCATGACACGATAATTACTTCTGCGTTATAGAAATTCGTATACAGATATATTTAAGCTTTTAATTGGCTAGTTAAGAAAATTGAGGCAGCAGCTATAAATTTTTTAAAATAATATTTTTAATTTTGTTTTTTTTTTTTATAATAAATTTGTTCTTAATGGGAACTAATTCTTTTTTTTTTGTTCATATGTAAAAAATTTATATTCGTTTTTTCAATGTCAGTTAAAAATAATATACGAATATATGCCGATAGAATATTTATTCTATAGCTAGTTAATTTGAATTAATCTTTATGTAGATAGTGAAAAATATCACGTCCTCTTGTTTCGTAATCTATAAATTTAGATATGAAATACGATTGATATGTGGTGACAGAGAAAAAAGTAAGGAACTTAACATTCTATGAAAACGATGTAATGATCAACGTCATGAGATCCACAATTATTTCACGCGTGTACCAAAATGAACCGACCCCCCCCTCTTTCCCAGAGAATATATATGTTGAAAACTTTATACTATATTACAGTCACATAGATATTTGTACGATTTCACTTAAAAAAAAAATTCTGGGGTAATCATAAATGATGGGAATCTAGAAAACATTAAATTAATGCACGTATAAAAATAAAAACAAAATTTTGTGAACCAGGTTTTCTTTTGTATATATATAATATATATATATATATATATATATATATATATATATATACACATATATATTAGCTAAATTCAAATCAGAATAAATCAGGATACTGTTGAAAAAATATCGCTTCCAAATTGGCGAACATATTCACTGTATTCAGCCAGTGTAATACACGCTAATATATATATATATATATATATATATATATATATATATATATATATATATATTTATACACATTCAAAAAGCACACGCATATCTGTACATATACATAGTTGCATGTTTACCGGTGAACTCGTCGTTGTCAGTCCTCCCGATGCGGCGTCCTCTCCTCCTCGTAGTCGCCGGCCGACGCCGCCGCGTCGACGTCGAAGTCGATCGACGACGAGTGCGCGGCCCCCGCCGACGTCGCGACGGCAGCTGCCGCCACCGCCGACGACGCGACGCTCAGGGCGGCCAGGAGGCTGGCGAGCCCGATCAACTCCCGCGGCACCATGTTTCTACTGTGCGCGCGCGTCCGTTGCCCGACTTCGAAAACCCGGCGCACCGCCGGCGACGATTTTTTATTTTTTTTTTTCCCCAACCCTTTCTCACCGTGCACCCGTCAAATGTGCAACGGCGCGAGTCCGGGGGGGGGGGCGAGTTACTGGCGCCGGTCTCACTCTCTCTTTCTCAGTCCGAGCAGATGTCTTCGACTCGCGTATCCTCGCGTCAAGGCACTTTTTGTGTGTGTGTGTGTGTGTATATCTATATATATATATATATATATATATATATATATATATATATATATCTATATGTATATATAGATATAGATATATCAGATCGATCGACGGAGTACACCAGGTGCGACAGTTAATATATGTGTATGCGTGTAGATGTTTTTTCTTTTTCTAAACTTGAAGAACTCGCGACTTATTGCACACCTGTGTATATCGTATATCTATATATGCAGGAATCGGAACGCTCTGGCGCGTTTTTTTTTTTTTTTTTAAACAAATACGGCCTCCACGTGCGAACGGCGAGGAGCGGGATAGGGGTAGAAAAGAGCAAAATGTCGGAACGGTGAACCGACGGGTGCGTTATGATATATATCTATACATGCACACTGTAGATGCAATACACGCGCACAACCTGCTCGTCGGAGCGCTCGGAAGCAACTGGCCGGCGCTGCGCGGCTGCTCCGAAAGTCCGAGGCTCGGCGCGCGAGCGATTATCCAAAACGCGGGTGGCGGCGGCCGTGGCGGCGCGCGCTGCGGGGACCGCCGACAGTGGCCGCCCGTTCCCTCTCTCTCTCTCTCTCTCTCTCTCTCTCTATCTCACTCTTACCGCAGTATGCGCAGAGGCAGAGAGGGCAAGCTAGCCGGTGCGTGCGCCATGTGTGCGCCTCTGTCGAGTCCGTGTGTGCGTATCACATATACCGTATATATAATGTATGTGTGCATCAGCGCCGGCGGCAGCGTGCATGACTCTCCTTCTCCTTCCACCAGCGATATTGGCCAACAACCTATAGCGTGTTCATGTATGCGTGCGTATAAGATATATATATATATATATATATATAGTTTTCGCAGGGGAAAGGCGGCCCGCTGCGCGAGCCAGAGGTTCGGTAGAGCGAGGAGGGAAGCGCACGTGCGCGGAGAGAGAGGGAAGATCGTGGAGTGGCGCCTGCGGGACCGTCGGCGCGCCGGGGCGCGCACCAGACGCCGGGTGCCAGCAGCGCGGCCAACGCCGCGCGCAGTCGTCTATCTATATATATATATATATATATATATATATATATATATGTAGGCGCGATCGGCGACGGCGACGGCGACGGCGAACGGCGACGAGCGCTTCATTATACGCGCGCGTGCAGCGGCGCGACGACGACGCCACGTCGAGCGCCGCGCACTGCCGTATCCGGCGCATTATTTAATGCAGTTATTATATATTTTCCCGGGGAGTCGGGCGGCATTATTACATCGTAATAATGCACTCTGCCATTATTGCGTAATCGCGATCGATGCCGATTATTCATTAATGCACGAGCGAATCCCGTAAGAACTTTCGAGCTTTATACTTTTAGCTCTTTTTATTTGTCCTAGATTATAAGGTGGAAGAATTTTTTTCCCCCATTAGATCGTGATACGGAAAATAAGGCACCACGTTTACTTTATCAGATCTCAATTTAAAGGAATGTGTCCATGTTTTGTAATTTCGAAAGAAGATTGTTAAATGTTCTTAATTCTGTTAAGGCCCAATAAAACAAAATGATTGTTGTAAAAAAATAATTTACAAATTTTTTTTGATATTATGAATTTTTATTAAATGTAACCCAAAACTTCAGAACGCGGATTCGTTATGAAATTGCATTTATTATCAAAAAATTTCAGAAAACTGAATTTCCCAAAAAAAAGGGAAGAAATCAATCGTTTTATAGATATCGAAAATCAATTTTATTCTTGAAAAATTCGAATATGTCCTACGTTAGTTTTTATAGTACATAAAAGAATGCCATTTAATTTTCTTTTTGTCGATGTAATACTCCTCGTTAAAAAACTGTATTGGTTCGACATATGAATTTTCTATGGACTCGTCGTATTGAAAACTCGACTTTTTCTTGGGGGCGTTTATATTAGAACAGAAAATAACGGCGAACGCCTCGTTATTATTTAAAAAAAAAATATCCGAATGTTCTAAAGATTATAATACGTTATAGTATGGTATGTCACAAGTAAGAAGAAACGAATTTTTACGAAGGAAAAAAAATTGTTATTATTGATTAAAAAGAACATATTGCATCTATCACGTAGTATTTTCAATGTGAATCAGTGAAATAATACATTTGTACCTTCTTAACATATTTTTAATTATTTTTTTAATAAAAAGTTTTACTGCTTATTTTTCTACCGCTCAAAAGTTAAAAGTTGTTTCTTGTTCGTACATATAATCTACGTTATGTATTTGACGGACCTTGCATATTAACAATAGACGTGTGTTAGCGTTTGTATTTTGGATTTTGCATCGACGTGGAAAATGACGGTTGGGAATGCGAATGATTTTTTTTTTTTTTTTGAACGAATGATTCATGCATAATGCGTGTATAAAACTATATAATCATATTTAATAAATTAATTACGATCTCCGCGGACAAACAGATTCTATGTCATAATAGAATTCATTCTTGACGAATTTGAGAACGGTAATTTTTGTCACGTGTGTGACGATTGACTTTATTTACCGACTTATGACAAGGAACAAGAGAGTGAGAGATTTGCTTTAACGTTACTCTTGTATGGGACTCGAAGCCTGTTTCACGACGGGAGTAAAAAACAATTTTTGTTTGTACAAATGATAATCAACTAGATATAAAACACGGTACATAAATAGATTTAATTATTTCGATTTATTTTAGATCAGTTGATTTCATATATTAATCATGTACGAATTCAAAGAGAATTCAGATGTATTCGACGAAGAATAATTTTTGTATTACATTGTCTATTACAATCAAAATGGCGGAAAGAGGGTGTAACATGCATTGAGAATTCATTTTGCGATCGTAATATATTATTGATTCGTCATAATTCAATTCGTAAATGCGAATTTGAAAATACCACGGGGAGATCGGAATTATTTTCGTATACCTCTATATATATAGTAATACCAATTCGTATTTTTGTTTTGTTCTCTTTAACTCGAAATTTTTCTTGCATCAGTGTTCATATATATATACCAGAAATAATGAGGGTACAGACCACGCTAAACCGATACCGATTACCTAAAATTTATATGTTAATAATCGAAATTTTTCGGGAAAATATATAGGCAGTGGCGACAAATAGATTTAGACTAAAAATTGAGCGTCGACAAAAGGTTGGATTATGCTGTTTCTATATATGTATATATATATATACTGATGGCGTCCAAACGAGTTTTGACAAGCTTCGATAAGATAAAGATAGAACCAGGCAACGGCGCGCGACGTTACGACGCGACGTATAGATATATATATATATATTCCCAAAATCGTTATAGACATCGTGAACGCGCTATCAAGAGGCGATTCGTATACGCATGAACGATTTCTGTCAGGGTTTTCACAAAAGCAACCCGCGACGGACATCGGGCACGTTAATGTGTGACGCGGTGTGACGCATATAAAGCGTATACGATACCTATTCGATCGGACGGACAGACGGACCCGCGAGGTTGATTATAATTACCACGATTTTGTAATGTCGTTTAATTTTTCAATCTTTGCATATATACATATATATATATATATATATATATATATATATATATATATATATATATATATATATGTATATATGCTCGTACAGGGAAACTTGAGAGATTATTTTGCCGAATTCGAGATAATTTGTTACATATACGCTAATGGCACGGCTGCCATTCGCGAACGAAAGATGAAGCATTGGCGCGGTATGATGCTAATAATTTATTTATTTGTTTTTTGTTTATCAAAAAACAGAAAAGAGAATTTATTCTTGTATGAACTAAATTATTACGCCGCAATGAACTCGATCTAGTAAAATTAACAAGTTAATTAATAATTAATAAGTTAATAATAATTAATAAGTTAATTTGGTCTCTTCGATTTCACTAAGGTTATATACCGATCATCGGTAATAATTTCTTTGATATATATATATATATATATATATATATATATATATATATATATATATGCTGTCGCTTTCCTCGACAATACGAAAAACCTTAATCATATATTTTAGTTTGACCTGCGCACGTCGAAGGCAGGATATCTCTAAGAAACGTCATCAATAGTATCCGTGAAAATTCACCCTCAATGCTCTCGCTTGCAATTCCTTATCAACAATTTAACACCTCGCCGCGTTTTTCTTGCCATGAGCCTATCGAGGTTATTTATTTCACCATCAACCTCCCCCGGCTCCCGTCCTATGTTCGACTTCCCTTTCTTTGCCTATGTATATATGGTATTATATATATATATATATATATATATATATATATATATATATTACAACTACCGCTGGAAGCGCGCATATCCAATTTCCGTGACGCTTAAATGTGTGTGTGTGTGTGTGTGTGTGCGGGCGCGCGTGTGTCTTACCTTCTTCCTGTTATGGGCTCGTTTATTATACACCCGCGAGGCTTTTCCGATCGCGAATGTAGTATATATATATATATATATATATATATATATATATATATATACTGTCTCTGCTAATTGCGTACGCGTGCGTTTTTTTTAAATACTCGTGGCTTTACCGCACGGACATCATAAATATGACATTTGGAGCGTTTTATATTTATATATAGATAATAGGCAAGCTATGGAATCAAACCGGATATGCATGGGCAGAATGGTACGATTTAATGTGTGTAAGGACCATCAACACACGAACAAAAGTTGTTCAGTATTTAAGGACACTCAGTCATTCCTGTCATCGGAACATACAGGACTGACTTGGCTGACGTCCTAGTTGTGGTGGCGAGAAAATTCGCAATCGCGCTAGAACGCAGACGCTCGTGCCGGACAAAAATATACGCAACTGGGAAAAGAGTAGGAGAAGACGAATGGCACAATATTTGGATTTGCTGGATCAAAAAGACGACTAACGAACGCTTGTACCCCGTTTGTTAGGGTTAGGATGGGGTCAAATTGGTTGAGACCATCACGATGGTCAATTCAATTGTTCATTAGACTCGGATCTTATCTCTCTCGATTGTGTCGGCAAGAAATAAAGAGAGAGAGAGAGAGAGAGAGAGATACGTGTTTATGTTGTGAGACAGATACGTCCGGACACGCCTTGGAGATATGTTCCAAATATGAGGACAAGGATCAGGCTCCAGAGAAAAATAATAATGATAAAGCATAGAGAATTACCTGGAGTTGGTAACGTTCACCTGGAAACTGCTCCTCACACAGGAGTCAGTCCAACTCATGAAGAGTCTGGATGGAAGCAGAAATATAGTGCAATATTGGAGTCTGCTTTTAAATAGGAAGGAATTAGATGGAAATCGTAGTTTTCTATTCTATTTATCTTTTCTAAATTGGCAATCAACACTGGTTCTAACATCATATTAAGAATTTTTAGTAATTTTAATAATAATGTATTGCAATAATAAATGGTTCGAAACCTCTTACTAATTTTAGGTCCATTGAAAGGTTCGGTTGGTAATTGGTATTGATTTGAAAATATGTTAACCGACTCTTTATTATGGAGTATTGGAGAGAGGCTAATTAGAGAAGATCTAAAAGAATGCGTTACTATATATAAATATTTAGAAGCATGTGTGATAGTGTAGCATTGCACGAGACGGAATTGTTGGGTTTCCAATAGGCACCGCAAATAGATATAGGATTCGTTGAAAGTTATACTTATGAAAGTAAGTTTAATTAACACATCTAAGATATTGGAGAAAGCATTAAGTAAAAACAAGATAAAATTTTACTAATTATCTAAAGCATTAGTAAAGACTGACAGGTGCAAGAAAATTAAAGAATGTAGAAAGGGATACGAGTTTAGGAGCATCTTGGAGTTAATAAGAAAAGAGAAAAATATATGGAAGGAGAATTAAGGAAAATTAGTTTAAATAGTTTAGGGTTCTCTCACAAGGATATATAGAGACATCTAAAAAGAAAAAGATATTGCAGTTGAAATGCATATGAAAATCCGAATATAGAACAAGAAACTAACGAAGTGTTAAATCAAGGATTGAAGGTATATTTTTAAAAGAAGAAGTAAATGGTTAAAAAAAGTGACGCAAGAAATATGGGAAAAGAAAGATAGAAAAATCAAAAGAAAAGAAAAAAGCTGGAGATTCACAATGGAACATAAATGGAATTTGTTACAAAAGTGAGAAATCATTGAATCATATAATTGAAGATAATAAGACGAGACAAGAGCACAGAGAATCAACTGGAAAGTCGTGATTAGAGATACATATAGAAAATTTAGAAAGGTACTAGAACGTTTGAAGTAAAGACAAAAAATAAAAATAGAAAAAATGAAGAGAATGAAGAAATCGAAGAATAATGAGTTTAATTACTGGAAAATATAGATAAACAATGTAATTCGTTTATTGTCAATATGTTTCAATTCACTGTGATGTAATGAATGCAACAATATAATATAAGCGCGACCGTGTGATTAATGTCTCGATCGATAATTAATTTGCAGACACGCCGTATTCGTACGACAAAAACATCTTGCGCGTTAACATTTCTTATGCATGCGACGTATTATGAAGGCGTGCGCGAGCCTCGAAAATGTCGTCAGAACGTACTGGGTCGTCGAGACGCTCGGTGTTCCTCGATTGATCCTTTCGATTGGCACGTATCGATCATTGATATATAAAACAGCCATGGAAAAAAGGGAATTTATAAACTTGCTCGACCGGTAATCCCGTTTTCGCGTCCGAATCCATTCCAATGCGAGCTAACGATTTCTTTCAATGAATAGTCGCGATCATGATGATTTGTTTGAGGTCATAGGTATCACACGATCTTATATATGATATGTGATATAATATATATATATATATATATATATATATATATATATATATATATATAATATATGACCATAAAAATGAAGGCAAGTAAAATACATTTTGTTCAAATATTGCTCGTTAAACATAAACGACCTTAAAAACTCAAAAGATGTATATTTAAGAGAATATGGAAACATTTCTGTGTTCTATATGTCAGGTTATGCTACATCAAGAAATTTATTTTCTTTTGCACAAGCAATGAACGGAGCTTTGATGTTTAAGCTGTGTTCTGTCACACGCCACTGAGTTTACCAAAATATCGTTTTCTTCCAATGAGACATATTCCAAGGAAGACAAATTATTTTTTTTCGTGTATCTTACCCGTTTTGAAAACCTTATAAATACACCCTCGCTTCCCAATGACCGTGAACGTAATTGCCGAACTCATAAATTTCTCATTTGACACTCCTCAGTCCCATTAGTTCAGAGATCTAATCTGATAAACCATGAAAACGTCAGTTCGGAGGTATATGCCTCGGTGTATGCACTGGAGTCAACATTCACCAAAATTTCAACGACCCAAAAAAATTTCCAACTCATTAGTGGAAGTAATTTTAATAATCCAGAGCTCTTTACTCCTGAAATCAAAATTCACATAAATATTTGGCATTATTCCATCCTAAATCTGAGAGCACATATTTCAGAAAATCTAAATCTGTAAATTTCAAGCTCAAACGAACAATCGAATTAAATAAATCAAACTGATACAAAATTTTCAGTTCCGAAATCAAAACTTATATTCAAATGATAAAATTTAAAAACTACCAAACGATAAATTACACAAACATTCAATCTATTTAATGTCCGCAATTCGACAAAACTCATAAATTGTACATCTCTAGATCGCAGATTAATCTGGTTAATTAAAATTTTAACATTAATTTTGGACATACTGTAGATAAAGATATTACGTAGTTTGGAAAGTGCATAGAACATTTCAAACCATTTCCAGTGAATATCTTGTCGTCATTAAGCAGATAAATATCTGAGCAAACTCAACGGCGCGCGAAAGAAAAAAAATGTATATATCATACTTCGTGATACTTGTAAATAACTTTTTTTTATGAATATCAATTTTCGGCGATATATTGTACTTTTCATTTATTCTTCGATGGGAATAAAACGAAATAAATTGGGCCATGTCATAGAATTTTGATTGAGCGCAAAGGCGATTTACGAAACAAGAACATCAGTCTGGTTTATCGATAAATTAATTTTTCCAAATTTCTGTTCGTCCTAGTGCGTCATTATGGACATTTTTTTACGTTATATATTGTTATAAACATCAAATCTCATGCCGATTACGTACACCATCGAGCCATGCACTCATGTACACGAACATTCATTGTTTTTTTTTTATTTTTATTTTTGTTGTCGAGTAATACTCTAAAAAGCTATTATACCAACAGCTAACATACATAAAATACACACGCGTGTATTTATTTGTGTTATATATATATATATATATATATATATATATATATATATATATATATATATATATATATAAATACGGTATTATGCTGCTTGGAGTATATTTATATACACCGCGCGAACAAAAGACTGGTAGAAAGGGGCGCCAAGCATACATTCAATCGGGGGGGGGGGGGCTCTGCTCGACTTAAGAATTCAGAGCTCTCCTTATACTTATTCTTCTCCACAGACTTTTTTCCCCTCGTTGCGGGCTCGCTCACTCTCTCTCTCTCTCTCTCTGTCTCTGTTTCACTATATATAAATCGCCGCGATTTTGCAATCGTTTTCTTTTTCTGATCCCCCGTACTCCACCCATCCCTGACCGCCGTCGCGTTTCTCAGCATATATATATATATATATATATATATATATATATATATATATACCGCAGCGCCCAGCGAATGAGACGAATGCTGTTCCCAACCCTTACTCCCGCTGGTACAACTGCCCCCCCCCTCCGTCATCGGTATACATAATACATACATTCTGTATAATATACGTTTCCGAATCTACGGCTGTGCCCGATGTATCGGCTGGAGTGAGGAGACGATGAACGGGGTAGGGCGGGGCGAAGGGGGGCTTCGAATGGATTCAGGGAGTTCGGGCTCTATTGAGACGTATGTGTATATATATATATATGAGGAGTCCGCACCCTCGCGCCTCTCCATGTCGAATTAGCGCTTTTATGTGGGCATTTGCCTCAGCGAGCAAATATATACCGATGTAGAGGATTTTATTCTGCTCAAAGTTTTTGTAAAAAGTCCCTTGGAATGAACGATAAATGCAGGGATTTTTTTTTTTAACGAACTTTCATCTTCGATATAAAATCATATTTTTCAATATTATATCGACACTAAATAAGTACAAATTCGTGGCTTCTCTCTGATATCGTTTAATTAATATTTATTGATTTCAATATACGCAGTATTGATTAAATTGCATAAACGATTCAACTGGTATAAATAGCATATTCATAAATAGCATATTATCAATTAATCTGATCTTAATCTATATAATTATAGTCCTTATTATTTTAATCGGTGCCCATAATCAGTTAGTAATATTGTATATATAACTGAATAAGTATCAGGCTGAAAAAATAAAGAACACGAATGATTCTGGAGAAACGTCTGATTTTTTGTAAGATATATATATATATATAAGGCTGACATTGATATTAAAATCGAATTAATTGAAATACAAAAGTAAAAATTTCAATTAATTCAAAAAAAATCCGGAGAGCCATGATTTCAAGATTTTATGTATGATTACATCGAATTTCAAAATATAATTTCCAGCGTATAAAAAATTTTTAATTATTTATATATATGCAGTTGTGTAATTGTGTTATCAATTATCTATTTTTATTTATTTATAATTAATCCAAATCATCGCAAAAAAGTTTGTACCAAAAGTATTACTTTAATTTACTTCTCAAAATGTGCATAACCCAATATAATGTATTTTTACAGATTCTTTTAATTGATTTGAATTATTTACAAAGATTTGTTAAAAAGGAAAATGCAGAATAATCAGAACGTCTTCGATCAGTTGCAGAACCATTCGTTAAAAAATTTACTATTCCCATTATACTTATACGTTTCAGTATGTATAATTGCACTTTTACGGGCCGTGCTCAACTCTTCTCGAAACTGACATTTCATCGCGGAATATAATTAAATTTATTCACATCGTCATGCAAAAGGAATTCAAAAAGTATTATATACCGAGCGAGAGCTAATATTTGTTCTAAAGCAAAAGTCGGGAAAAGGTTAAAAATAAAAATTCTCTCTCGCTTCAATATCCCATTCGTTCTCTCTCTCTCTCTCTCTCACTCTCTACCCTCTCTCTGTTTTTCTGCAGAGAGAAAAAAGAGGAGACGAAGTCACGCTGCGCGAGAGAAAGACAAAGCCCAAAAGAATGCGAAAGAGAGACGGAGAGAAACGAGTATACACATCAGCGACGGGACCTTCTCCGCCGGGCGCTCGCTGCACGCTCGACGACGACGCGGGCTCGATTCCTCGAGGTACAGATATATATATATATATATATATATATATATATATATATATATATATACACTTGCACCCGTCGAAGGTGCATCCATAGGGGCCGCGAGCCCTCGTATATATATATATATATATATATATATATATATATATATATATACACCGTATGTGCGCGCACGCGCGGGAACTGAAAAACGTTATCCCCTCGAGAAAAAAAAAAACAAAAACAAAAATAATAATAAAAAACGAGAACAAGCGCGCCGGCATCGCTCGGAGAGGAAGTGAATGACTCGTCGAATGAGAAGTATAGTAATTCGTCCGAGCTCCGCCGCCGCCGCCGCCGCCGCCGCTGCCTCCCATCGTCATCGCCGCGCGCCCGTCTCCTCCTGAACGTCGACGGGGCAAAAAGCAGCGACGACGTGTCTGCGCCCCCACGGGACCGTCCGCGCTCGCGCGCGCGCGCCCGTCCTCCTGCGGGAGGGCGTCCTCCATCCTACTCTCCTTAAATTGAGGCCGAATCGAGGCTTTTTTTTTTTTTTTCATTTCGGCGGGCCAAATGGCTCATTATGTGCGCGTCTGAGTTTGCGCGCTTATGCGTACGCTCGTGGGGGGGGGGGGGGTGCTTTAATTGGGAACATTGCGCGACCTTCCTTAATTTGCCATTTTTTCTTCTTCTTAACGCAATACTTACACAGGCTGGTCTTTTTCGGGCGAAGTTTAATTTCGGCCGGATGTGTCGTTGCTGAGCGCGCACTATATTAATATATATTATACACGAGAGTTTGGCCATGCCGATTTCACGAGAGACACTACATATCATGTATCGGCATCGTTACGCTGTTGCTATAATTTATACATGCGTGCGCGGCTATATTCTCGCCGTGTTATTTTAGTTTCTGCATATCGGTATGTATCGGTTAATTTTACACTGTTCTTTGAACTATACATCGGTATAAGGTCGGTAAATTTTTGCTAGTATTTTAATTTATATTAAACCGGTATTTATTAATTCATCTGCTCCGATATCTAACTTTATGTATATATATCGTTCGATGCGTCGATAGAATTTTCCATATACAAAGGTAGATACGATGAATTTTATTTTTTATTCTTAAGTTCACATCTGTACATATCGGAAAAGTTTCACTATTTTTCAATTTTTTAACGAAATATATTAAGTACGTCTTATATGCTTTATGCAATACTCACTGGCCTACGTACCCAAAACTCGCTCCATTTCGTTACCGATCTAAGAATAATTAAAAAAAAAAACCTTGCGAAGAATTTTTCAAAGCTTTGCTCTATCTTACAAAAATGTAAATCCTATAGCTATATATATATATATATATATATATATATATATATATATATATATATATATATAGACCGGAGTAAAATAAAAACTGCAATTAACCGCCCAAAGATAATTAACGAACCTTTTTTCCATCCCGAAAAATACATGCGTCATGCTCGTTACAGATCGATGAAAGGGAAACTGAATCACCGACCGATCGGCATCGCGATCGCACGAGTTCGCGATCTCGATCTTGAAAAATCGAGGCCGGTGAGTGGGGATAGGGGGGTGGTGAGCTCTGATGCGGTGCGCAGATCCGGTAGTATATATATATATATATATATATATATATATATATATATATATATATATTTCAAGCAAACAAAGCATTCTCGTGATTAATTACGGCGTGTGTCCTTTAAACGCCAGGTCCGGCATCCGAAAGATTTAATTTCTGAATGATTCCTCGCTGATGTTGGTATATCTTCTCTTCTTCCCTTCCCCCGCCACACCCAAACTCTCTGTCTACTGCCACCGTCACCGTCTCCCTTTTTCTCTGTGCCCCGCGCGTCGTCGGCGGCGGCATAGCCAAGAGTGAAACCTCGTCGGCCGTAAAAGAATGAAGAAAGAGAAAATGAGGACGAGAGATGGGGTGGGGGCGGAGGAAAGAAGGGAAGAATCCTTCCCGCACAAGAAGAAGGAGCGAGCGCGAGCACGCGGTACTCTTATATACCGTGAACCCGAGAAGTGGACGACCGACGTTCGAGCGCCCGACCCGCTATGCCTCTGGCTCGCCAGGTAAGAGTACAGGGGGGAAAAGGAAGAGGGGAAGGAGGAGGAGGAGGAGGAGAAGAAGAAGAAGAGCAGAAAGTCGACGAAAAAGAATAAGGTAGAGATAGAGAGGGAAAGAGAGAGGCACCTCACAGAAGAGGCCGCGCTCTGCCCTCGTCATGCCGGGCCCTCCCTTCCTCTCTCGCTCACTCTCTCTCTCTCTCTCTCTTTCTTTCTGGTTATATATATATACATATATATATGTGTATATATATATATATACTACCGATCTTTATCTCGAGAATTCGGTTGTCGAGCTTGTACGCGACACTAGCATCTCCCGGGACATCTGCGGGCGCGGACTGATTGATTTTTTGCCTCGTTGGCGACGACCGCTGGTATTGGGTCGGATAAGCGTCCACGAGAGAGAGAGAGAGAGAGAGAGAGAGAGAGAGAGAGAGACAGAGAGAGAAGACGAAACACCATTTTTCCGGGAAGGGTCGAGAAATTTTCTATTGTATGGCAGCAGCTCGGGCATGTGATATATTATATATATATCTGTATCTGTGCCTCAACGAGTAGGTGGATCGTGGAAACGGCGAGAGGGAGAGAGAGAGAGAGAGAGAGAGAGAGAGAGAAGAGATGGAGAACGCGCGGGGGAAGGAATGGGGGGGGGGTCAGGAGAGACGTTCCCCAGGAGTCTTATTATCCATGGGTGCTCGCGCGCACTTTTAAGTGGGGAACTGTGTTCGGGCCCGGCGCTAATTTGGCAATTTAGATTAGACCTTATATATATATATACCATCCCAACGATTCCTTTATATAGATGCTTTTAGCGCGAGATAACGTCGCTATGTAAACGACAAGGTGTGTGTGTGTGCGCGCGTGTGTTTGCGCCAGTGCGCGCGCGTGTGGGAGGTTGGGGGTGGGGGCGTGTAGATACCGTATTGTTATAGGAAGTACAGCGTATGTACGCTGCGCGGCAGGAGCAGCCGCAGCGGCAGCGGCGGCATATAACTGGCGGCATCGCGACCGATCGCCAGGCGCCCATGCAGCTTTGGCAACGCGTCTAGTCCATCGTCGAGACTGCATGCCGATGAGAGACGCTTTGTTTCCGAAGACAGGTTTATGGTGTTTTCATTCGTCGCGTCCTCTGCTGGCCACCCTCGGTTCGGGAGCAATTGAACTGTCGCCGAGAAGTGCGTTGCTCTTCGTTCTTTTGTGTTTTTGTTTCGTTTCTTTGCTGTTTTTCTTTTCTTTTTTCCTTTTTTCAACGGTGCATGTCTTATAATCGAGGAGGGGTATGGGTGCGTAATTTGCTTTAATGGTTTTTGGGAAGGAAACTTGTTTATTATACATTTATCCCGTGTGAGTATTTAGAGGAATCGTGTTAAATGCGACGAGAAAAGATAAATTCCGTGTCTCATAAGTTTGACATTATTCTTTCTAATTACCGATTAGTAAAAATTGGCCGAAAGGTATGAGGATACGAAAAAATTTTTTCCACGGAATCGCTAAGCCAACTGCAACGATATAGTGAGGATTTTTTCCTTACTGTTCGGTGGTGTGGCAATGTTATTGCTCGATCATCGTAGACCACTCGATCGTTATACGTGATCAGTTCGATTTTTTATTTCACGTAAAGAAACCTTTTTTTACGCCCGCAAAAGCGAAGCTAATAGAGCCGTAAATTTACAATACCAACTGGATCGTTTCAAGGACACGACGAAATTTGTGTGAAATGCAATCGATGCTTTCACCAATTTTGGGATACGTACGGGTGTTTAGTGTACATTCTCCCACGCATACATTATTAACTTACTTATTACACTCTTACCAACGATAATACAGTGTATTCTTTTCCTATAAATCCATTAGAATAATGGAAAAAATTATTTTTTCAGTCAAGAACCGTATCTCTCGGAAATCTTTCATTTCGACCGAATAAAGACATGATAATAGACAATTGGGTCAGTGTTTATTTCGAAATATTGCGTCTATTGGTGTCTTATTTTCATCATTGAATAATTCATGATCTGCAATATAATAGAGGCGTGGTCCGTGGGGAAGAACCGCGACCACCTGTCGGCGGCAAAATCGACGGTACGACGCTGTCGCGTCGCGTCTTGTACCGCGCGATACACGCTTATCGTCGCCAAGGACGTTTATTAACACACACGCGCGCGCGCGCACACACACACACACACACAACACATATTTACTCCCGTGCAAAAGTCGGTTCTCACGCTCCTCTCTACCTTTCCGTGCCGCGCGAATTTCGGCCTCCGTGGCGCATATATATATATATATATATATATATATATATACACGACGCTTATCACAAGGCGAGCCGCAGTAATTGTGGATACGCGCGCCGTGGGTGGAGAATGAGGGAGGGAGGGAGATGGGCGAGAGAGAGAGGAGAGAGAGAGAGTGAAAAAGACAGATCCGGCAAGACAACGACAACGACGACGGTGGCGCATCTACCGACGACGCGGACCAACGGTCCGAGGACGCGCTTTGTTTTTCAATCTACCTTTCGTATATTATTTCCGTCTCTTTCCATTTTCCCTCCTACCTCCCCGCGTGCCGTGCGCACTAACCAAAGGATGTAATTTCTTCGCGCTCTATTATACGTTAGTATATTATATATATATATATATATTTCCTCCGTTACGGGACAATTTAAAAAATGTATATATATATATATATATATATATATATATATGTATGTATGTATGTATGTATGTATGTATGTATGTATGTATGTATGTATGTATGTATTTATAGAGAGAGAAAGAGAGAGAGAAAGAGAGAGAGAGAGGATGCTGGGCTATATAATATGCGCGGGCTGCACCACAGCAGCAGAGGGTAGGATTTACGATGGGAGTGAGCGAGTTCGGAATGAGCAATTATAGGGATATTTTTCATTCTTCAATTTTCTTTTTCTCTTTCCTCTTTTTCTTTTCTTTTAATAATGCGACCGCGCAATTTGAGAAGATAAATTTTTTAATGAGTTATGATAAATGCGCGTGCATATATATATATATATATATATATATATATATATATATATATATATGTATATATGAATGATTGCCACGACGATTGCGTTTTTTTTATGTTTTGATCGCGAATATAAAGGACAACGTATGACTTACACACACACACACACACACACACACATATGTATATATATATGTATATATATAATTCGAAAACGTAATTCTTAATTCAGCTTGTTTATTTGACGAAAGCAAATTCGATATCTTCAATTATGAGGGAATAAGAAATGGCTCCGCGTGTACAATAATATAATCGGTATGTCTATCGATATGTATATCGACATGTATATACACACACACTGCATTAATCAAATTTGTTATTTATAATGAAAATAAATCATACGTATACGAATAAGCAATTTTTTAAGTACTTTTAATTATGCGACAAACGTTTTTTTAGTAATTCTCTCTTATGAAATATTCACATATATAGTTTTCCATGTTTAAATAATTCATTCAGCAGTTGTACACGAATAAAGTTATATATTTTCAGGTATGGACAGTACAGTTTACCGACGGTTAATTTTATGTATAGGGAAGCAATGTCGCAAGATTTAATTGAAGGCCATCGGGCGGACCAGTACGTTCGACCGAAAATTATAATTGGATACAGTTCGTTTCTCAGGTATACTTACCTATATATATAAGAAAAGTCCTTTGCGCGTGTATTAACAGAGATTTCCAGCATTCTTTTCTCGTACCTTTGACTGCGTCTAACGGAACTTTAAAGCTTTTCTCCGAAATCATTATAAGATACATACATGCTATATATATATATATATATATATATATATATATATATATATATATATATAGCATTTTTCGATGATCAAATTTACGTTCGTAAAAACTGAACGATCAAGGATAATCATCGAAACTCCGGAGAACAAAAACGAGCTCAAAAGTTCCATAGAAATTTTTCGAATCTCATTATTGTGCGTACGCGCGCGCGCGCGCGTGTATGTATGTATGTAGCGTGCTGTCTAGTGGCAAAACGCAGGATCATAGAGGGGGGCAGCAACGATACCTCATGTTGTACATCGATCCAGAAGTGAGTTCGAACACTTGTTTACCCTTAGAATCTATACAGTAATCATTCTACGAAGTGACGAAGGGTCCGCTGTATTTTTAACACAATGACCTCGCGTTAGTGTAAAAAGAAATTTTAATAAGTCCGCTTCTTCGCTCGTCAATGTATTTTTTACGCGATTTTAAACGTGAACAATTTTGCCCCGGTCTTGTGCGCGATTGAAAAGGGCCAAATAAGTATCGTTTGAAATACAAAACTTTTCAAGTAACAATTAAAGTAAGGAAGGTGGCGACGGATTTTTAAATTTTTCAAAGATACTTTGGCGTATCTTGAATTATTGGTACGGCCGCGGGGCGGGTATAATGTAAAGCCCGGCCGCCTCGGAGCGATATAGGATTTGGGAGGCGCGCTCGGTCGATGGGCCACCTGTTGTTCCATTCTATATGCAGGTGAAATACGTCAGCGCTACTCGATTACTGCCGCCGCGCGAGGCGACCAGATATAAGGTGCAGTGATGAGCATGCCTAGTCCAGCTTCGCAGTTACTTTGTCTCTCCCCCTCCCTCTCTCTCTCTCTCTCTCTCTCTCTCTCTCTCTCTATTCATATATTTATTATTTTTTGCCCCGATACAGTATTGAAAATGGTACAATTTGCAACAACAAAAAAAAAAACGGATTTTAGACTCGACAGAGTTCGTTTGCATTTTGCTATCAGATAACGTATTACAATAAGCTAACAAAGTTCGAGTCACTAAAACCGAATTCCTCAGCTTCTTCTACTTCTACTACATCCTTCGTACTTTTACAATCATAGTAAATAGAACTGGTTCAATTCCTTGTGGCCAGAGATGCATTTGAAAGAAAATTATTTGTAAATTGTTCTTCGAAAATTACGGATGCGAAATTACGTTTTTGATAATTTTTCTCAATACTGGACAACAAATATCTGTTATCAAAGAAATATTTTTCTGTATCGTACCAAGCAAATGTATTTTCTTATATTGAGACAGTATCTTCTGAAATGAAGGAAGTATTTACTTGATGCAGGAAGAATCGTCTTCAATCTAGTCAATATTTTCTTTATTTAGAAAAATGATTTATTTGGTACAAAACAAATAAATATTTATTTGAAATCAGAATTTTTTTTTCAGTGATATAATTAATTAGTTTAGCTCTTATTGTTAATTTAACAACGTTATATATAACCAGCCGTTATCATTCGTTGAAATTTCCGAATAAAAAAGTTCATTGGCATCTTTATTTCTTATCGAAGCTGATCGATTGAAATTCTTGCTTTTATTGACGTCATATATTATGTTGATGAAACCGCGCAACAACGGCATTCAATGAATTCAGATTTCCGATCCCACATTTCACCTCGTTAATTTTATGAATTCGACTTGTCAGAGCCTATACGTACCCGCGCGCGCGTGCGTGCATATAGAGAGAGAGAGGGGCGGGGGGGAAGAGACAGATACACACGCATATGCATATACCTGTCGTTTCGAGCACGCGATGAATTTCGCTATCGCGGCGCCGCGGATTTTGCCGCATCATCAGCGCTGACGCGTCAACGTAAGCGTAGTATTTCGTCGCCCGTCGGCTCCGCAAGTCCGAGTCCCAGTTGGAGACAATGAACTATTTATATATCTATATTATATATATATATATATATATATATATATATATATATATATATACCTATATACACATATATAACTTCAATGGCTGTAAGGTTACTCGATTTTATTCGGCAGCTCCGAAACGGGACGCTTGTATCCGGCCCCTGCGACCTTTCGCCATTGGAAACATATATATAGATATTATAGTCTATTAAGGACTAATGCCTCTCCCTACCACCTAAACTCGCCTCTCTATACATGTATAAGCGTAAATAGACTTTTTATGTACACCTATACTCCTCTATAAATTTATAACATACTCGTCTATAAATGTGGTGACCGAGCTCTCGTGCCCGCCTCCTTTTTCCTCATATATATATATATATATATATATATATATATATATATATATATATATAACTACACACGCACACACACACGCACACACACGCACGCGCAGCGCGCGCACACACACACACACGCACACGCACACCACACACACACACACACACACACACGCGCGCGCACACACACACACACACACACACACACACACACACACACACACAACTATATACCCGTCGCGGTACGCCGGTCGTGTGTGGAATTTCTCTCGCGCGGGTTTGATGGCTCTCGAATACCGCGGACACGCGGCCGCGACCGCACTCCGAGATAAGCATTGGGTTTTTCCATTTTTTCAGCGAATCGCGATAGCGTACGCGCAGTGGATTGAGGGAAAGGGAGAGGATGGGAGATAGAGCGAGAAGAGGGAGATTCGTGCTTAAAATACGGAATCCCTATTCCCGTAAGGAATTTGAATCGAGCGCGTGTGCGGTAGGTAGGTATATATATATATATATATATATATATATATATAGCCAGCTAGTATCGATAGTAATGCAGTGAAATGGCCTTTAAACGTATTCCTGAATTATATATATAAAATGTAAAGCAGGGTGGATCTGTTGGAGTTTCCGATTTGATAAGTATTAAAATAATTATATACATATATACATATACATATATATATATATATATATATATATATATATATATATATATATATACAGTGTAAATATCCCAACCGGTTTGGCTAATGAACGCGCGCAATTAGTAATTATATGATGCAATATCTTTGGGTAAAGTGCTGGGGCAGCCTCCTTCTTCAATTCAATTAAAAAAAAAAAATAAGAAAAAAACTCGCAAATATATCTCTTATGTTGGCTGTTTTATTTACCCAGAGAAGTGCAAGAGATAAAAGAAAGTTTTCGTTCGATTAGAGATCGTACCGCGCTCGTCCCGATCTGTTCCGGTAATTATTTTTGAAACGGGCGGCCGCATATTTTTAATGTTAGCCCAATTAATTTTTTACAATTATTGGGGATTGATTAGTGGCGTTGATCCTTCCTTTTCTCTACCAGTGAAGTATACATATATATATATATATATATATATATATATATATATATATATATATATATATATATATACAGACCTGTATATATTTAAAAATAGAATAGTTTGTTTCCAGCCAAATGCTTTATAGGCTGTCGTCATATTGTACTTTACTAATAAAAATTTTTATTTCAGATTAGTCTACGGGGTGGTTTTAAACAAGGATAGTCCCACTGTCGTTATAATTTTTAATCAATTCTTGCCCTAAATTCGATCTTTTTTATATATAAAAAAATGGAAATAAAATAGGAGTACTTTTATTTTTATATGATAGCTGTACACGATTGACCTTCAAGCTAGAGAAAATGCTCTTTCGGTGATAATGTCGATTTCCTACATCGAATAAAAAAACTGAAATACGATGCAAAAAGAAAATGTGTAAAGAATTTTGAATCTTTTAAATCGCTATAACGCGTGAAACCGAGACGTGCCCGTGGGGCGCAACAATCGCGAGTCCCGCGATTATACGAGACCACCCAGACGTAGGAGTCTTAAGGCGAAAGCCGCCCAGTGGCTATGCGCGGTGGGTGTCACAATTGTTGGATAAATTAAAAACGCATAATCGTAATTTAATAATCATAATTCCGAACGATCATAAATTTATTCGTATTAATGCGGGGTTATATAAGTTTTCGTTGTTTCACAAAGTATATACAGACGATGAAAGAAACTTCGATAAAAAACAAAAAAAAAGAATATTTTTCGATGATCTATATAGAAACACGAATACATGTTTGAGGAAAATAGTATTTGTTCTACAACGCCGCAGAGCTTGCGACAAAAAGGACAACTTTTTAATTCGTTAAAAAAAAAAAAAACGCGCTTCTAATATAGATTTGTAGATACGGAAGAACGCTCCGCTTTCTCAGGTAGCTCGGATATTTTGCCAGTGCCGTTGTTCGTTCTTGCGCCCTCGTACCTTCAACGCCCCCGGTCCTCATCGTCTACGGTAAATACGAACGAACGCGTAAACACGGCGCCTAATCGCTTACGCGTTAATATGCGAGAGAGACAGCGCCGAATCCGCATACGTACGAGTATACGTATATACGGAATATTGTAATTGAAGGAATGTGCATGAGAAAGACGAGCCCCCGCTCCCCCGTGGAAACAGGCATCATGCCGTGCACTTTAATAAATCAATTAGCGCAACTCTCGCTCCCTCGCTATATATATATATATAATCACAGCATTATACGTTCGCGCGCGCTCGCTGCTGCTCCCCCTTTTTTCGTTCAAATTGAAACTTAACGGCCGCACGGTATATATAAAGGCATATAAATACATCGCGCTTGAAGAGCTGTCATGCAGGTATATACTCTTTGAACGTGTGTGTGGGTATATATGTATATAAATATATATATGCACATGTACTGCAGCAGCACGCGTGGCAGCGTAACAAGAACACTGACTATAGTCTATACACTCGCGCCCTTAGGCGGCTTGGCGGCCGAGGTCAATATATATATACATATATTTGAATGTAATATAGAGCCGCGGGTGCATCCGCGTATACCCGGGCAAGTACAAACACAAGCCGGTGTGTAATTTATTTTCGGCTTCCCCACCCCCCAGCCCTTTCTCTTTGCAAAGCACTTTGTACGCCTCTCTTATCTGCGGCTTGCCTCCTTTACCCGCTGCCTCTCTCCCTCTTCCCTTTCTCTCTTCCTCTCTCTATACCTCTCTTCCATACTCTCCTTCTCACCTTTTCTCCTACATACCCACAGCACGTGATCTTCGTTTACCTTTTCGAACGATGGAAGTTGATATATATATATATATATATATATATATATTTTAAACTCGGTCTTCTTCGATCGTTCGATTTTTAAACTTTTTGCCGTGCTTTCTTTTTTCGCAAGGCTTTTTTCGCCAGTCCCTTTTATCTTTCCCCGGCGTTTTTCTTCATTTCTTCTTCTTTGCCTAACCCAATGCCCCCCCCCCGCGCCGCCCCCTTATTTGACGAGAGTAATTGTTAGACGCCGCGCGATTGATCGAAGCCCTCGACGCGGAATGTATTCGTGAATAATGACATATCGTCGCGCGAAATCTTGGAATTATTATTCATCGATGCGTTAAAGTGTTAATAATGATAATATGCACGCGGTACATATACTGATATATTACGAACTCGTATGGAGAACGATGCTCTCGTTTCTTGCGCGTGCATTATGCATCAAGCTGACAATTAATTATTGGCTTCGAATCAGAGCTTATTTAAATATTTATATTTATATTTATTGAATTATCAGTTAGAGTATCGACGCACGCGGGAACACCGTTAGTATTTCTCTCTCTCTCTCCCTCTCTCCCTCTCTGTCACTCTTTCTATTCCTGTCTCTCTCTCTCTCTCTCTCTCTCTCTCTCTCTCACGATTCATTTTCGAAAGGCCAAAATACATTAAAAAAACATGTATCTTCATAAATTATTCGTTGTGAAATTTACAATATCTCGCATTCTTAATAAATATTTTTTGAATCTTAATGAATAATATGTTGAAAAAAAACGCCTAAATAATCAAGAGTTTCATCGTTTTATTCCCAAGAATACAGTTGCGTTAGCAGTTTCCACGGCCTTTTCAACAGTTAAATGATTACGAAGAACTTATCTAAGTATACAATTTTCTCGGCATGCCACTCTTAAGATGAGATTCACGCTTAGATGATAGGAGGACTTGAAAAACCGTGGTGAACCTGCATGGCTTTTGAGGAGGCAATGAAACCCTGCTGGTTTTTCAAATATACGACTTTAATAACCTTATATCTATCTTTCTCTCATGCATCACAATTCTCAATCCTCACGTAATAGACACAGGCTATTTTCTATTTCTTCGCTGAGACAGGGACATCTATACGCATACATACCCATGTTATTGTCGTAGATGGAGCGCGAAAGAAGGCACAATAAGAGACACCGTAATAATCTGCCCTCAAAGAGTCAGAATACCGTTGAAAAGTATCGCTTCCATGGAGATGTCCATACCGAATTTTTGGTCTACTAAAGATAGAGCAACAATCTGACTGCGACTATTAAACAAAGGTCTCTTCTGGGATACTGAATTTGATCTAAAACAAAAGGAGCTTGACGTGTGTTGTATATAGTTGCGTCTGGAGAAGTAATTACAGTGCGCGGCGTTCATAAAACTTCCATACTGCGTTCCATAAAACGCCATCTTCATGAAACTTGGCCACTAGTTAGCACAACCTTCCTCTACCGCTATACAAACTTTCAAATTCATCGAATTACATACCACTGTTCAGTAGCAGTAAGAGTCTCAAGGTAACCGCTGTCATTGTTTAAGATGAATACAAATATCGATCAATCTGTTACAAGACAATTTTGATTTAAAGTTGGTAAAAGTACAACTGGAACGAAGAAAATGTTAAAAGTAGCTTATCGTGAATGTGGTATGTTTCATACTACTATTTTTCGGTGGTATAAAATCTTTGTGGCACGTACAGAATCGGTTGAAGACGACGAAAAGAGCGGGCGGCCATCCGCCATTAAGAGTGACAATAAAATTGACAAATTCGCAGCTGCGTTAAAGGATAATCGTAACTCTTGATTGAAGAACCGACTGGTATATCAAAATGTACCGTTCAACGTTTAGAACGAACGACTTGAAAAAAAGAAGGTGTGCGCGCGTTTCATTCCTCTTCCACGATAATGCACCAGCACATACAGCGGCAATGAACGCTCAATTTTGGCTAAAAAAATAGTTCTTGTACTCAGCCACCCATCATACTCGCCTGATTTTAGCCCGCCTGACTACTTCCTGTTTCTAAAATTAAAGATATACTTGAATGAGAACCATTTTGCATCGATAGACAATATATAAGAAGCTGTGACAACTAAATTAAAAAGTATTCGACAGAGGAGTTTTTAAAAGGTATTTAGAGATTGATAGATCGTGCCAATTTGTGTATTAATTCTAATGAAGACTATTTTGAAGAAAAAGTTTCTTAAAATTTTTTTATAAATTTATTGCGTCTGTTGTACCCTGAGTGTTAAAACTTGGGACACAATGTGCACATATAGCTTTTCATGTCCATTGCATCTCTTGAGATGTTCATTATACCGCTTGACAATTTTATGTTCATACAATAACTTATTATTGATACTTGTTATTACTAATTTTCAATTTCAGGCTGATTTAAATGACGATGTAGCAATATCAGTTCGCACACAGCGTTAAATTTTCCAGGCATGGCATCTGATTCTGAATAATCGTGGTATCAGATATCAGAGCAGTTCAGACGGACAACAATTGAGAGTTCGTCTTATACTGACCGTTTTATATTCACATTATTTCTGCGTAAACTATTTATTTCTTTCGTGTATGGAAGTTCTTCTATTCTGAATAAACTATATTAATGTAATGGTAATGCATTGATCATTATTCAAACTGAACCTCGAGGATTCTGTAGTTATAAAATTATAAAAATTTTATTCAGATTATGGACGATATGTATCAGGCCTGTCTTTTTCTATTCAATTTGTCCAACCTTATTTACCCTGGTAATTCATTGGTTTTTCATGTCATTAATTATAATCCATTTCATGATGTACAAATTAGCTTATATCAAATATTATGAAACATGTTACGACTTCATTTTATGTAGCACTTTGAAGTGCACTTCAATAAACATCACATAAATTGTATTAACTATTCGGAGAAGCAGTTGAATTCTTTGTATATAGAAGCCTGTTTGTCACCTGATAAGCATAAAAAATACGGTTATATAGTTCAGTGTTATATTCGGACAGTCAGTATATTTAGGAGTTTAACATGATTTGATCATCTAGTGAAATTCAAATGGCCGTCGTCAATTATTCTGGGAACGAATTCCCAACTGTGGACAGATTGCATTGTACCAGAAATTTGTGTTTAATTATCCATTGAATAAAAACCGTATGCTTCTCGCGAGAAGACACTATGGAAGCCAATGTAATTCGCGAAAGACTATCAGGTCGATACTTTGGCGTTCGTTATTTCCTACAAAATCCCGATGAAAAAATTTTTATACACCTATAAAAATCTTCAATCAGTAAAATAAAACATCAACGATGAAAAAATATTTATAGATGTATCCTTAATTGGGCTCAAGACTTCCGTCTGCGTATAATTCACTTTATCGATTAAAAATCGCTTTCCGTATACTTATTCTTTTAATACCAATTACGAGCTAAAAGTTTCTTAACAGACTGAGCACACGTGTACCTCGAGCGAATATAGTTGCACAGGAATAATAAATCCGAGAGCGACATATTGTATTATATATATATAGCTAGCAATACAATCCTAAGCCGGTTTTCTCCGCGCTTCGTCAATAAGCGAGGCCATTATTGCTCGGATATTGACATAACTCGTAGCGAGAAATCGAGAACCTCTCATTACTTTCCAACATCATAATTACGAACAATTGAAGCCTTCCCACTCTCTCTCTCTCTCTCTCTTTCTCATACTTTTTGTGCATATATATAGATATCCGCATCGTAATACACCGCTGCTGCAGCTGTATACTTTTGCGCAAGAGAAGAGCCACACGCAGGGGATCTGCATACGTATGTATCACGCACGCGAACGCGATCGCGCCAATAATAACCCAACATTATCGATTTAATTATGACAAAAGTAATGGTTTTTATACGCGCTCGTGCTCTCTTTCTCTCTCTCTCTCTCTCTCTCTCTCTCTCTCTGTGTGTGTTTGCGTGCGTGTGTATGGGTGTAGAAGAGAGAGAGCCCGTCCGCGAAAGAGCTGGCGTCCGTATACATATAAATTTTGCTGCGACCCAATGTTCCGCGGCCCGGCGCAATGCGCAATTATTTATCCGCGCGGGCCGGCGTTATATCTACACTTGCTTACGCATATACATTCGTAGAGAGAAACGGGCGAACCAGTTGTAAACCAAATTACTTCATAACTCAGCGCCGAGCGCGCGTCCCCTCCATTATGCATCTGTAAATCAAAGGAAACGTTATAATAAAACAGACCTCGGACGACCATACGTGCTCTGATAAATATCTCGAATATATATATATATATATATATATATATATATATATATACATACTGAGACACACGCAGACACACACCCTTGAGCGCGCATAAGATACGAAAGTAATGAAACAAGAATAAAGGAGGGGATGGTGGAACCAAAAACGTAAAGGCGCGGCGAACGAGGAGCGTAACTCGTAAAAGATCCTTAATTGATGCGGGACACGTGAACGGAGGGGGCCACACACGCACGCATCACGCGGTCTTAGACCTTGGCGTGCTCTTGTATGTATATGCGCGCGCGCAGTTTCAACCCCTGCGCGGTCTTAAATTCATGACCCCTCTGCTTGATTTCATTCAGCTCGTTATAATATATATATATATATATATATATATATATATATATATATATATATATATATAATATAAATTATCAATTTGATGTCGTTGTGTAAATGCTCCCCGGGCCATCCCAATATTTATTGGCCGGGTTAAAAAGTTCATACGCGAAGCTTTCGATAGTATTAAATATATTTTTTAGAATTATACAGACTGTACCAGCGTTAACTCTTGAAATTATTATAGAGACGCAGCAAGTGCGAGGGATGATTGTCAAAGGTTTAAACATCTTTCTTCGTTTAGATCGATATAAAAATTGCTTTCAGAACATGCATAAAAACTAGAACTTTATAATACACGTATTGTTGTTAAAAATACGAGGTTGATGTTAATGTTGAGTTGACCAACAACTTTTGTATATATATATATGTGTGTGTGTGTGTGTATGTGCGTTTTTAAAACAAATATTACATCCAACGTAGTTAATGCGACTTTTATTACTCGAGGCTAAATATGCCATATATTGAACAATTTATTGAACATCCATTGAATTATGATAATAGCTTAAACATATATTTGATCGAGCTACAAGTATATAGGCTTTAATAAGCTTTTTAACACATAAATTTAAGCTGATTTCACTGGTTTGTAGCAATCGGAATTCCTTGTCTACTTATTTAATATACAATTTTAAAAGAACCACCCTGAAAAAAAACAAATGAATCACCATCTATTAAATTCCCATCCAGAACTTTTAATTTTTCAGAGATTAACAGTTGTACGAGGGCTGGAAGTTCAGTATATATAGTTACATATAGTTCTATTCGGATGTACGAGGGTGGTCCTGAAAATAAGCTTAGCCTAGAAAAGAAAAACGAAAAATTTGGAAAAGCGAGGTTCTTTTTTCCTCAATATCCTCCTATTTTTCAACTTCTCACAAATACATTTGCTCGAGCTCGGCGGCAAATTATTATTACAAAGTTCGAAAACATAAAGAACAAAAGACGAGATTGCCAAATCTGGTTAATACGATGGATGTGGCAGTACTTTATATGTACCATTACGATCTATTTTGTCGGGGCGAGGGCGTAGATGTCAGCCGATGTGCTGTCACGGTGGAAGCCACTTTTTTCTGCAATCTCGATGTTTTGCCCTTCTCGAGATAGTCGATGTACATCACACCATGCGAATCCCAGGGAATACTGGCCATTGCGTTAGGGTAATCTTCGCCGTTCACGGACGACAACGGAGAAACACTTTCGGCGTCAACGAGTCTGCTCCGAAGTTGTCTTGCGTTTGCGTTTGTTGTACGGAGTGAAGCAACTCGCTCTGTATCCCATGCAGTATGTGACCTATACGCGGCATTTGTCGCAGTGTCCCACCGATTCAGTTATGCCGCGCATCCATAGACGGTTCGTAAATGTCAGGGCGCGGATTTTTGCCAGGTCATCGAGATCTATGAGAACCGTTATGCGAACGCTCTCAAACTCGTTAAATGAAATTTTCACGCTCGCCGTCGATGGAAGGAGAATCGCTCATTGACCTCGCTGCGCGTATCGCTCGTTCAAAAAACGCAGTCGCTGTCGCAGATGTTCGAAACAAAATTGCGAGTCCAACGATCCGATTCGAAATGTCGACAGCTGCCGTCTACGAGAATGTAGTAGACGTTCGTAAATTTCTCATCCGACACTGGAGCCATCGAGCGATGAGGCTAAATACTAATCGGACCACCCTCGTATCACTTCGTTCATTTCCTGAAATATTTTATTCTTTTCAGGTTTTTCATAAAAGTTATTTTTATAGGAGTTACCGAAGTATGTGAGTTCAAATGGGCCAGGTTCTATATGCTGAAAGTTCTCAAGTGTAAAAGTTCATAGTATAATATATTATACTTTAACGCTTTAAGGGGACACACCACCTTTCAATTACAAATTAAAAAAAAAAAACATTCGTTAAAAAGAACTCCATTGTTACCACAACGAATGTACTTATCAGCAACATCCTCAAATTTGAGCACGTTGGATCGATGGATTTCATTGGAATTCTAAGGTTAGTCAATTTGGGTTTGGTGCCTGCTTCCTATAGGTTTTCAATCCCTTAAATTATAGATAATAATGCGTAATTATTACAGATAACACAAGTTTTATATTTATAATTTATAACACATTGAAATGCTTGTTTTTTTATTGTTATTTCGTAAGTCAATGATGGTATATGGCCTTAGGTTCAACGTTTCGTAATGAGAAAACCAAAATGAAACTATTTAGCTATATGATAATTCAGAAGATATAAGCAATCCAACGTGAGAACTTTATTCTTTCAATCATTATCACCAACTCCTAACGCCTGATCGATCGGATCGATTATTTATAATAACTTCGCGCAAATTTACACAACTGACGCACACGAAGGCGCGCTCGCACGCGCGTTCGCCTAATGCTCAACGTTCGTCTAATGCAAAAAACGCATTTAGTATACGTGATAGTCCCCCGCATGGCCGGCAGCATTGGAATGACAAGTTATACTATTAACCTAGAACAATTAATTTATGTACCAGGCGCTATTCCGATTCTATATATATATATATATATATATATATATATATATATATATATATATATATATATATATATACATATTAATGGAATCACTTGCATTATCACACAGTGCACAATCTATATTTATAATTGATCTAGTTTCGCCCCCGGCAAAATTTATATATATATATATATATATATATATACTATAAATGAAGGAGAAGGAAGGCGATCGTATGCATTTTAGAGCAGTGCGCGCATTACCAGGAGAATAAAAAAAAAAGCTACCCACGCGATTGCTCGCGTATATGTATGTATATTGTATATGTGTGTATCTACGATTTATAAAGCAGCATTGTCGCGCATTTATCTGCGAGCGCGCGCGCGCGCGCGCGTGTGCGTGTGCGTGTGCGTGTGCGCGTCAGTTGTGTAAATGTAAAACTAACCACCTCGGCGGCCCACGGACTCGATGCGGAGACGTCTACGGATCGGCGCCGAGCTAATTTGCCCGTGTGTTCATTTAAAACCGTTCCAGGCAAGACAAGCGCGATTTCGCACGAATTGCATACACCTTCGGACGCGCAAAAATTTACGCGGAAGCGCCAAAATTACACACGAGGCCGTGCCGCGGCGCCAAATCGACTATGTATATATATATATATATATATATATATATATATATATATATATATACACCTCGAAGTCGCAGCCGCGAGTTTAATCGTATGCACGTTGCAAGTCTTCCCGACGCGACGTGTGCACGAGCGCGTGTAGAGACTGGCTCTTCGATCGTAATTATGCATATGCCGATACAGGTATAGGAGAGCGCGCGAGTGGCGCCGCTATTTTTTTTCTTCTGACTCCGGCGGCTCTCCTTGTTATGCGAAAAACTACGTGGAATTATTGTTTAAAAATTCGGGCTGTGAAACAGGGAGGATATCAATTTTATGTACATTTATAAATCGCAAAAAGCGCATAGCGGACTTGTGGTTTCGACTTCGGACCTGTTGGCGGTCGTATATGTTATACATATATTTATGTATCGCGTAAAGTTTCGTTTCGGCGTGACTTTCACTTTTTCATGCATACTTAACCAGTTTGAAGTGCAACCTCATCATTAGCTCGCGACACTTCGGGCTTTATATATAGAAGCGCGCGTAACCAAATGCGCTTTGACCAATTTAAATATTGCAAATGATTTGCGTCCGCATATCGCACACGTACATTTGAATAAAACTTCGAAATTCGAATAAATTTCGTTTCTCGACGTAGCAAGCAGCAGAATTATATATGCTTTATTTTTTTATTTGTCTAATTTTATTCAAAATTTATTTGTTTATTGATTGCATTGCTTCATATGCAATGTAAGAAAATAATTAAATTTTTTTTACAATCGATTAATAAGAGAGATGCAAAGTGTATAAGAAAAGTGTTTTTGTTATTTTATTATTAAACATTAACAATTGGGATTTGGATGTTTATATATTTTTGAACATATATATATATATATATATATATATATATATATATATATATATATAAATTTAAAAGAGAATGATGTATTACTACCTCTTTCATGTGAATTTTTATTATTCAAACCAGCTTATCATTGATGATGATTTTTAAATACAAAACAGCTTATATTTGTAAAATAATGTATTAATATTTAATATCTATATATATATATATATATATATATATATATATATATAAAGTACATATAATAATTGTTTTATTAATTCTGCCGTTAACTTGAATTTTTGATTCTACTGAAAATTCCGATATGCGGCACGCGTACGAGTATTTCTATATGCTGTTGTCATTTTAAAGCGAATTTCGATGTGTGTATTTTTACTCATCAACATCTATATAACATATGGACAATGTTAGACATTAGCATCGTGCCTGAAGTTTCAAGGCCATTGACAAAAGTTCAATTCGCAATGCATATAACTTTGTAATTTTAGTAATAATATATAACGTAGACGCGGAATTCCTTCGGATATATATATATATATATATATATATATATATATATATATGACATGCTGTACAAAAATATCTTTAAACCAAATGACAAAAAGAATAAGGCATTTCTTACATTAAAGAAGTAATAAAGTATTCCCGGGTTCCATTACATTTTATATAATAAATCGAGGAAAAACAGCTCCCCGGGTAATTACCCTCATGAGCCTCGATTTTCGCGCATATATATATGTGTACTCGTATACCGTGTATATTACACAAGCAAATAAGAATGAAAAAACAGAGGAATACATATGCAGGGGAGAGGGAGAGAGAGAGAGAGGGAGGCAGGGAGGGAGGGAGGGAGCAAAAAACCCCCTCGGATCTCGGCGGCGATTCCGAGAAAACCGCGCATAGAGCCGATTTCAGTGCACGAGATCTTATCCACGACGGGAGAGGGATATCGTTAGCGCGCCCCGCGGAAGCGCGACGCTTAATTGGTCCCCGACGTGGCGCGCGGACGTATTCGCGCTCGTACGCGCTCTATATAGCGATCGGGGTAGAGCACATACATACATGTATAATAACTGCGCGTAATTTCCTTCGAGCTGGGAAACCTCTGTGGCGCTTGCATATGTATATATATATATATATATATATATATATATATATATATATATATATATTACATATTGCTTATATATATCTAGGCTGATATGCGCGCGAAGCCTCGGCAAGTATAAATCATTTTGCTAATTGAAAGACCGCGATCGCGAGCTGCCGATTATTTTGCAACCGCGGCAGCAGCGCGAGCCGCTCTCCGCCTCTCCCCTCCCATACCGCCCCGTTCCATTGACTGATTTTCCGGTATTTCATATACCGGCGCTCCGGCGCGTTCGCGCATGATTTTGCAAAGGGTTCGGTTTAGATTAGCGCTCGAATATATATATATATATATATATATATATATATATATATATATATGAAAATTGAGCACGATTGGTTTTTTTTTTTTTTTAATCGAGTCTCCGGCAATGTCGGCAAGTGCGACTTGTGTAAATTGACGCGCGCTCGTCATAAAAAAAGAAGTTTCATTGTATACGCGCAAGGAGAGATAGGTTTCTTTTTTTCTACAGCCGGGAGAAATATAAATATAGAATTCATTGTATATGCGTCCACGATAAAGAAATTTTCCTTTATAATTATATAATAGAGTTTCATTGAAGATAGTATTTATGCGTACGCGCGCGCGCGCGTGTGTGTGTGTGTGAAGGAAAAACCTGAATTACCCGTTCTTTTGGCATCGTGATGAATGCGACGGCTGACTGTAAAATTACAACTACATAAGTAACTAATTTAAAATCGTCAGCTGAATAAGCCTCAAATTAATTGATTTTTCATCAGTTCATGTGTATATATATATATTGAGGCAATACTTTTTCTTACCAGAATACTTCTCGATGAATTAGTTTTTTAAAGATTGTGATATACAAGTGAGATTGTATGGAACAATTGTCTATTGATTTTCATGTCTTTATTATTATGTTCGCCGTACGAATCCGGGTATTTCTCGAGCATATAATATTTTGAAAGCTTTATAACTCTATATTTCCTTTTTGAACATCTCTTTTTATATGACTATTGTAAAATCATTTAAAAATTAATTTGACCATCTTAAAGTACATTTTTTAATTACTGACAAGCCTGAATTTTTCTTCTAGAATATAATTATTCAATTCCGTTTATTAGTTATGACAATAATGAAATTCTATGTCTATGTGTATATTTTTCGCAAAATCATTTGAACGACTATATATTACATATAATTATAGCTTCAGATCTGTAATGAACACATCTATATGTGTATATATATATATATATATATATGTGTATATATATATATATATATATATATATATATATACATATAGATATACATATATATATAAGCCTTGAATGGCTTTCTCTATACGATAAGCGGATACACTTACGAAACGAAATTCTCACGCTACCTGTGAATGTGATGCACAATAGATCGGGTAAAGAACGCCGTTAAAGTCTATAATTATACAATGATCGTTGCTCAATTCCAAGCCCCTATATATATACATGATCGCCATGCTTATATGCTATAAAAATTCTATTCACACAATATATTAAGATACATATATATTCATACTTTAAATGTGACACATGAGTTCAATCTTGTATCATACTCGTATCGATATAGAAAAATCTTCTGTGGCAGTTATGTAATACATACACATATGACACACACATATAATGACGAATTTTTTGGCCATTCGCGCATTTTAAACCTAATTTGTTCGGTAAATAAATAAATCATGTTGATGTTAATTTCTCCAGCTGCTACTTTATATATATATTAGAGAACTTTGTTTTCTCCGGATCGCCATATTCATCGACGACATCCAAATGGTTGGTCAATTCTGATTCGGTTCCAGAAATCATTGAATATATATCTGGAAAGTTTGTTCAGCCGATGGAGAACGTTATCATATATCTGGTACGGAAAAGACGAGGAGCTTTGGCGTCTCCTCAAAAGCATCCGGTTAACTATGTCGGGATCCGATGGAAATGAAATTTCATCCCGAAGTAACGCTTGCGTCACCGTAATATATAGTACGACAAATTTAAAATAACGCCGTTCGAAAAAGAGTTCTCCACGTAATGCGTATGCATAATTTAGTCATTACCGAGCGAATCATTCCCACATCTCCTCTGTGTCTCTGTCTCTCTCTCTGTATATATATTACATTTTCAAAATCTTGGCTTCTGAGGCTATATTATATATAATAGTCTTTGTCCGTATCAATGACAGACGTTACTACCGATTCCGGATTCCATTTGTATCTAAACGCGAAGAGCAAAATAAGTTCAATCGCACACTTTGCTTCGGCGATAATCACGATCTTTGTATTTTGTATCGAGCTAAATACGATATTTTTCCTCTCTATTCCGTGTTTTGCCTAAATATTTCATTAAATACGTGGATAAAGTAAAAACTGTTATTGATAATCAAATAGCTATATTATTAAGGGAAAAATAAATAATATAACAATAGCTGTTCGAATAAAATAATAAAAAAAGTAGCATCAGTTCAATTTATTATCTTTGTCGGTAAAACATTAATTATTTGTGTTATGCTTTTATTAGTTTAAATTTTGGTTTTTCCATTATATTAAAAATATTTTTTTTTGATTTATTATCGAAGCCAAAACACGACAGCAGTACGTCAATAATTGAAGTAATGCAATAATATCAAATAATTTTTATTCTAGTAATTATTGGTTCATTCAAAAGTTAGCTACAAAAATCAGCTCTCACAAAAGATCCCCTGATTCTATTTGTATGTAGCTGTTTAAATGTCAGAGTACTGAATTCGTTAAATTAATTGAAATAAAAAATAAAATATGTTGTTCTGTACTTCAAATAAACCTCGTTAAACAAAACAGGTAAACAATTCGAAAATCCAAAATAATTCGAAAATGTTATAGTTTTTTTTTATCAGAACAAAATCCAAAATAATAATATTTATAACCTAATGTTTTAATTAAATTCCAAGATCATTCTAATTTTTAGTACTAGCAAATTGACAATTGTAATTATAGATCTTCCAGAGAATCGGTGAAAAAAATCAACCTTGTCTGACTCTTGACGAAAGGATTTTGAACTTCAGGATTTGCATTTTTCATTCACCGTTCGATTGAAAATTTATACCAACTATAATTAATATTCCAATGAAAAAAAAAATGCGCAAAAAACCAATTTACAACTTATTGTCGTCGTGGTCTGGCGCTTCTGTTTTTTTACTGCGTAAAAAACCGTTTTGATTTTGAATAATTTTTATTTAAAAGATTTGTTCATCTAATTTTATTTCACAGAATTTAGACCCCTTTTCAAGCTACGTTAGAAAATCCACCGAACAATAATGATCACCGTGCATTAAATATGTATACTATAGACGAAGAATTCCAGAAAATCCCAGAGCCCCCTATAACGATTCCACGCACCCCCCTCGCTATCAATTACTCACCGGCGGCGGGCGTCTCGTTTCTCCAGCCCATATACGCGTGGAATCATCGAATTCCACCCCCCTCCCCCAACCCTGCCTTTACCACCTCGAGCCACAGAGCCAAAACCGAAGATATCCCAACGAGGCGGAGGCGACGCGACGCTCTGCGTCGGCGGCGGCGGCGATGTCCAAGCCGCTCGCTCTATATAATACGGGGAAATTGGCACGCGACCGACGTGGAGAGGAGGCTCCGCGTATCCGAGAAATGCTTCCTATATATATATATATATATACACATATTACATTTGTGTGTGTGTGTGCGCGCGCGCGCATCTCCTATCTTTCTGCTTCCGTGCTGCGCTGGCATTACAATATACAGTATGTGTGTATATATATATATATATATATATATACTTCACCTTTTTCGAAAAATATTATCCCCCCCCCGCCCCTTCCTCCCGCGCACGACGCCGTAGGCGCGGGGCTCTGAGCGGCTGCGAATGATGTGGTGCGCCTGTGTGCGCGCGGCGGAGAGAGAGAGAGAGAGAAAGAGTGGGGGGTGGGTCTGGGGCGACCTGGCGTCGACGACCCGACGTCGCCGACGGCGACGACCGACGACGGAGCCGCGCGGCGCGGGCGCGGGCACCGCAGGAAACGCCGCGCAGCCGGCGACGACGAGGGGGCCGACGACGTCGGGGCGAGGACGAGAGCGGCGTCGCGACCGCGCGGCGCGTTGTACACGCGCGACCCCCTCGCTCGCTCAGTATATAGTTAACGCCCGTCTGTAATATCCTCTGGCCTTACACTCTTCTTTGACTACGTGTGTATATATATATATATATATATATATATATACATACATACATACATACATACACAAATGCATACCGAGTTTTGTCAAAACACGCGCGTTTCTTTCCCTTCTGGTGCGCGAGGACGATCGAGGACGAGGGCACCGACGACTCTGACCCGTGCCAGTCAATAATACATCAATTTAATGCAATGCTTTTTATACGCGAGCCTGATTAAGTTATGTAATATCGCGTTAACGTTTGCTCCAGCCAAGCCCCCTACTGTTTTCTCTCTCTCTCTCTCTCTATTGTCTGTTCTTTGTTTTTTTTGCCTCCGCGATGGATCGAGGGTGTGGCGCGCTTCGCTCTTGTAGCCAGCGAGAGAGCCGTGTTTTTCGTAAAATATGGGATTGAATGCTATTTCGATCTGGACGCTGGTCACGAATTTCATTAATTTGTATCAACTTTTAGTTTTGTTAAATATCGCCAAGTATAATTGGTGTCAGTTTCAAATTGTCAAATATGAACAAGAAACTTTGAAATTTTAGGTAATTGAAATTTTATTGGCTTATAAGATAGCAGATTTGTTTTTGATCAATGGCAGTATATGTACGACGGGGTACCGTATTTATTTTATCATTAATTTGTATATTTATTACGCCTATTTTGAAATAATGTTTGAATTTTTCTGTCAATCAAAAAGAAAAATACCCAAATTTTGCCTTTTCGTTAAGGCCAAATATAATATATAATATTAATAGAATTATCCTTAGAGACTTACACTGAGACATTATAAAGTTTTTTTTATGTATAATTTGTTGATGTTTATTTAAGATTGTCAACGTTTCGACCATTTCCATGGATGAGTTCATGGTCCTTATATAGGATAATAATAAGAATAATGACAATTTTGTATTTATTTTGCACTTATTTCGCCGAGAATAATCGCTAAAATTTCAAAATATACACGTCAGGATTCGTAAAATAGAAATGACATTGCTGACATGTATATTTTGACTTGAGTTTAATTATTTTTTCGAAAAAAAGTATGATCAGCATTCAGTTCACTAAGCTCGTCAATAAATAAACACAACGTTTATTAAGAAAATCAAAAGTATTTTTAATCGCCACAATCTCTCCTTATATCAATCGACGACAAATAGGCAATACATTTTCATAGACGTCCGTGATTCACAGTTTTTGAAACTGCATAAAAGTATTGATAACGAATGTTCAATACTAATGTAGTAGTTATTTTTTAAGAAAAAAACGAAATATTATGTTTTCTGGCAAATCAAATTACTTACATTATAGGAAAATAGTCTATTAACATTTTAATAAACTTTCACCTTACAAAATAAATAATTAGAACCAGAATCTGAAATTTGTAATTTACGATACTATAAATTATAAATACTAAGTATCAAGTTATGTGAAAACAACTTTTATCATAGGTGTTCTACTTACCAATTTAATTGCAATCTTTGTTATGTGTTCATTATGTGTATATAGCCGAATTCAAACTGATACTTAATTAACGTATTAAGCTTGAGTTTAATCTTTCATGATTCTCTTAATTAACAAGCTTATCAAAAGCGCAGTTAATTTACCTACCTCATTCTATACGATCGATTTTATCTTTAAATTGCATATTTATATACTCCAGGATACAAGCGAGAGTTTACGCGGTTTAGCAATAACTTCGCCTGATTCGCGATAAGCCTCGTATAAACTTTGCAGTATATAATTATATTCATAGAAAGCGCGCTCTGACGAAAACCTATCAATGTTAAAGCATCAGATAAATTATTTGAATGATTTTAAATATTCGCAAGCGAATGCTTCTGCCAATATGATACGCATTACATTGCACGATGTGAGACCGAGTTCAAAGTATTTAGATAGATACAAGTCAAAAAATCTTTTACCATTTTTCCTTTTTTATGATATTGGAAGGGCAAATTGGTCTGTGTAATTCTGACGAGGAAATCCTAGCTTCCCCCCTCCCCACATACGCATATGAGAAAGATAGAGCATATAAGTAGAACCAAGGGTGAAGAAAATCTAATGTTTTCTTTACTTATGCTGATTTGAAATGTTAAAAACGTCGAATTTTGGCGAGAGGAATCTGGTTGATCAGTACATAGGAAAAAGTGTAAGTGATTTAAATCGAATCGACTTAAGAAAAATTTATTATTTCCTTACATCTTTGAACTTACAATGTTAAGCACGAGGAAACTCGTTCGTCTTATAGAATTCTGTTGAAGAAAACCTATAATCTCTATTGGAACAAGAAAAAGTCGAAGATGTCTAAATAGATCCAATTTAGATAAACCTACCTGCACCTACTTCTCCTGTCTTAATTAATTAACTCACTCCTTATATTACCTTTGTTGTCGAAGCCTTATAAAAGGTACTATCTGTAATTTAATTCCAGTATTAGATAACTTATTAGAGAAAGAGATGAAGCATAGGGTCTTTATATAACATGGTAAAATTTGCGATCGCGTCGCTACAATATAAATATTTGTGTAATTTTTGTCAAAACTGTGTTATGAAAGTAAATGCTCCAAAGTTGTTCATAGTAAGTGTGGAAATACGACGAAAAAATTCAAGAATTCAAACCAAATCTAAGACAGTGCATCTCTGAATAATGTTTTTTTGTTGTACAAAATTATTATACGCCTACTATTCTCTCGGATTCAATGTTAGCATTGATCTTCATCTTAGATTTTATTTCAATCACTTCAGTCGAATGTTATAGCAGGCAGTTATTCAGTGCACTCTAATGTTCAAGTTTCGCATGTGCTCCCACTTACAGGATAGTTTACCGATTATTACATTAATTTTGCTAGATATATTTGAGAGCTTTCTAAATTTGTCATTTTACCTTCGTTTTAAGAAGATGGCAGAAGTGATTCCCAACCCTAAACGCTATCTTCTAATTGGTCTCTCGCACTGTGAATTCACTGTGAATTAGTATCCATTGTTCCATAACAAAAAATACTCGTATTAATTACAATTAAACTAATATAGGCTTCGTCAAAGTATAATCAACTGCTTGGTACTTGCAAATCTGGTTTTCCAAAGGATTACAGCACCCACATTGGTAGCGATTGATTCTACTTCTTGAAAAGCTCAAACCTTTTGGTTTTGGATATATTACTTGTAACTAAGTACTGTCTTATCTAATAATGAAAAATCATATGGTGATTATGTCTGACCAGCTTGACAAGAGATCGGCTGAAACTAAATTGTTCTCGTCAACGTAGCCCCCGAAGTCCATTATTTTGATCTATTTACATTAACGATATCCTATTTCTTCCTGAAGACACGACTATTTACTTTGAGGACTCATGCACGGTATCATATACTATATGGTCAAAAAAGTAAATAGTGATTTAGAACGCTCCGATATATGGGTGAGACAGCATACGGACTAATTATCAACGGTATAGCATTTCTCGAACTATCCGGTATAGCTCAAGAGGATTCATATGAGGTAACTAACTTATTTGCCTTTAGTCTCAAAATAAATGATGATATCTAATGAATTATAGCAACCATGTTGAAATTTTTAGTGTGGCCCTAAATTGTAGAGCAAGAAAATACTTGAACTACATCTCGTAAACATTAGTCTTCCTAGCCAGGAGAGGATGCTTCTGCTCAATTCACCCAGTCTTTCTGCGCCTGAATAATTGTGCACGCCCTATTAGATCAGTTGAAAGAATTCATGCTTATTATTAAAACTAAATAGATGCAAAAATACGGCTCTTCGATACATCTTAACATCGAAAACTCACAGCATCTATATCCAGGTTATCATTTTTCATTGATGCATCTTTATTTGGTAATACTTGGGAATACATTACATTTTTCTCTGAGTACATCTTAAGGAATATCGCGTTGTTGACTTAAATAGGTGATATATTTTTGTGGTCAATATATGAATATTAAGCTTGAGAACTTGGACAAGATTCAGATAGAAATTGTTATTTTCTTTTTGTATTATATTTTAACTTAAGTTAGATCGGTAGGTCTTTAATCCTTTTTTTCTTTTCTATGTCTGCTTCTACTTTTATTAATCTATTGAAACATTTGTATATAATTATTATAAACTATAGCGCCGTTTTCTAGTATTATAGATGCGAAAATTCAGAAATATATATTGTACAGTATGTAATCCGTTGTAAGGCATTGACTAGCACGGACCCTTCAAGCTCCTCGATTTAATCAACATTTATTTAGTTATATGCTCAACTACTATTCTCTGTCTATCTGAAACTGGAAAGCGAGCTTTCAAAGTTCAAGGTACACATTTGTAGAATAACATAGCTAATGAAGTTCAGATTCTTCCCTCACTGAACAGCTTTAAATTGGCAACGAAGAGGTGTCTACTCGATCTTTAGAGTATTTGTAGGTTCATTATTATATATATTGTTAAATTTATACCTGGTTCAAGTTTTAGGTATGAGTGTATTTTAGGCATGACTGGTTTGAACACGTGTTTTGCTATGAGTGGGATATTCTAACCTTGTTCACTGATGGATGCATATGTATATGTATTTATGTATATGCTTCATGCAATAATTGTATTATATTGAAATTTAAAAATGATATTTTATTCAATTTTTACACTATAAATTTCTGTGACATTAATTTAAGATTAATTTACTGTACTGCATGGTAGTATTATTAATATTTATGAACTGTTAATTGTTAATTTTATCATAGATTCATCGATACCACGTATTATCTTAATTATACTTTTTTACTAAATTTCTATTTTAATTTTGTATTACTATTAATTGCAAATAAAACTACATCTCATTCTCCCTTCTCTCTCTCTCTCTCTCTCTCTCTCTCTCTCTCTCTCTCTCTCTCTCTTTATCTAGATAAAGGAAGCTTACATAATTGTATATACCATATACGCAGCACATATCCCCCACCTATACATTGTTGAACGCACGCGGCGGTTTTTCCAATCTCTCGTTACTGCGAAAGATAGTAAACAGCATTACGATTACACCATCGTCGCGCAGCATCCTTTATATATATATATATATATATATATATATATATATATATATATATATATATGCATGGGAGGCGCGATCGGCGGTTAATCATCGCCTCGAGGGGCGATATAAACTCCGCGCGCGCTTACCGATCGCACCTTGTTCGGGGGAAAATGCGAGGCGTCTGCGGCTATACATATAGCGCGATTGGCTTGCTCATTATCATTATAAGCGCTTCGGCGCCAGATGCGCACGCCAACTCCTCTATTAATTCTATCATATATATATATATATATATATATATATATATATATATATATATATATATATAAGTATAGTAAGCACGCCTATACATAGACGATGCCGAGCCCTTATTTATCACGGCGCCCGACGGCTCGATCGGCATTTGTCCGATAAGTCGTCGTAGCCGTCTCATCGTATATAGTTTTCGTTATGCACGGGAAGGGCAAGGATGGCAGACGATTTGTTTTTTTTTTGAGTGGATTTTCTATTATAATGACCGAACGATTCGCGCGGCTGGCAACTGGTTGAATTTCGAAGTTCGCCATTTCTGAAAGTTTCTCGCGAATATTTAAAGACAAGTTCATGGATTTTGGCTTTTGTTTATATTATATACTTCCTTTTCTCGATGCGCCTGTTTTATTTTTTTAAATTTTTGAAATAATTTTTTTCGCAATGAATTCTGCACTGAATCAATTGAATGAATGCTTTAATTTTATATAAATTATATGCTTTGACGTTAAAAAATTGTGTACAAAAAATTACGCCAGAAATAGAATTACAACGACAAAAAAAAACTCACTTGTATAACGTAAAATCTTGATGCTTACTTTTCGAGCATATGGCATAAAATAAAAAAAGGTGTTAATTTGTTTGCGATTAATCCTGTCTGTCCTATACCAATTCGACTAGCTATAAATAACTAATTATCAACCAGCAGTAATACATATCATTAAAAATTCCATTATATACGTTTTAACGTAGCGTGCGTACGCAGAAAAAAAAACACACATTTAAACGTAAATTAAAAATAATATATGCGCACCTTGACGTAGATGCTTTCATCCGTGCCTGAGCCTCGTCCGCTCTTGCGAATCTTTTACTTTCGCGGCACTCGTCGCTATAAAATAACTCGTTGACGGGCAGGGAAGAAAAAAAAACATAACAAAACACAACAAAAGAAAAACGAAACAAAACGACCACATCAAATCTCAATATTGCATTATTAATCGAGCCTATATATATATATATATATATATATATATATATATATATATATATGTATATAACTTACCAAGTACGAAACAGCGGGCGACGACGATACAGGCGCGCAGTCCGGTCGCCCCCTTGAATCTCTCTCGAGCCCGGCTCGCCGCCGCGTGGCCAAGCTGCCCGCGCCCTCCCCCTCTCAGAAGTCCAGCCGATCGCTGTATGGGACGATCATCCTTTGGGCCGCGCCACCGTCGACTACGCCCCCGGCGATTACGATGCTGCCGCCGCGGCCGTTGTTCAGAAATCTGCGAATACGTACAGAGGGGGGCGTGTGAAAAACAAAAGAGATCGTCTGCCGTGGCATAAAAATAAGATTGGGCGTTGATGCGTAAAGTAGATATTATTTCCCTCGTGAGAGTAACTTCTCTATGCATAATGTATGTATGATGTTTCGTAGGTAAACAATCAAATTCAAATAATCAGCAACATACGAGGGATGAAATATATACTAACACACACACACACACGTACACAGATAGAGAGAGAGAGAGAGAGAGAGAGAGAGAGAGATGAAGAGAGATAGAGAGAGAGAGAGAGAGAGAGAGGGGCAGAGACAGGCATCGACAGAGAGAGAAAATAGAGAGAGAATCTAATGTTTGGATGCAGGAGTTCTCTCTCGGAAGAAAACAATCTCTAACGAATGGAAATTCCACACACACACACACACACACACACACACATCATTTTATAAAAATTTTATAAAAATAATTTCACTTCTTACTATAAAGAATGTCATATTTAGGTAAACCAGTTTTCTAATATAAACATTGGTTAAATAAATTATTTGACTTCAATAAGTTTGTATTAAATATAAAACTACAATTTCTTTTATTTTAATGAATATCATTTCATTTAAATAAATTATTATTAAATTAAATTGTATCCATAGAAATATGTTTCAAATAAATTACAGCAATACGTTAGATTTTTTTTCGAAACGAGCAAATTTAAAATCCACATATAATTCAAATATTTAATTATCAATTCTGTATTAAATCGAATCTAAAGTAGTATAATAAAATTTCGCATTATCCTTTTTTTTCTCCTATGCATAGATTAAGAATATTAGGGAAGATACTTCCATTTAATATGAAGTCAGTCAACTCTATAAGACCATTTAAAATATCACTTGCGAAGCATTATTAGTATTTTTCTCCAACTCGCCTTATTGACCGTTGGATTTATTTATACTATCAATACTCGTTTAAATTGTACAGCTTAGTTGAGTTACATTTGTCTAGTAACTACGAGCTACGCATTGAACTTTGAGTTACTTTCATTACTTTGTAATGCTACCACCGATATCTTTTATATCTTTTGTATCTTTTATGTCTTTTATATCTTTATTTTTTATTGATAATTATCTATATAATTATTTATTTAATCTTGTAACAAATTTGAAAAATGACCTAAAAGATCCATGTATTGTTAAATAAATAAGATAATTGACAAACTGCGATTAGTTCTGTATGTATGTAAGTAATAATCGATAAATTTCCGAAAAGCGCCCACAGGCGATTCTGCTGAATTTGGTACGTTTATGTTTCTGCGGGTGTTGATTGCGAATCTCTTAGTGGCTTTTGGCGAAAATTAAATTTTCATGGTGAAATCCATAAAAGAAAATCATAAAAATGATGGTTTTTGGAAATAATCACGAAAAATAAGAAAAATGATAAAGAATAGTTGAAACAGAAGTTGTAGATCACCTCGGCATACACGTTTTTTTTTGTTGTATTACTTTTTTTTGGATACAAGCGCTATTTCTTGAGAAAATTAAAGAATTACATTTCGGGATCACCTGCAGTATCGACAGCGTAACTGTCTGTAAGTCCCATCCTTAATACAAAAACCTATGAATGCGTGTTTCTCCGGAAAAGCTGCCCTTAGCTAAATAAATTCATAGAGACGAAAAAATACTTATTTTAATTATTTAAATAACACGCGATTGAAATATTTAAACACGGTTGTTTTTACCTACTTTCCGAGATAAAACCACGATTTTTATCGTTTTCGACGTAAAAATTCAGTATCCCCCAAAGGCCACTATGAGATTCGCGATCGGCGTTGTCGCATTTCCGAAGTCCAGCCGTGACAGTTAACAATCTTGGACGCAGAATTAGCGGCCGTTATTTCGTACGTAAGCGCAATAAAAGCAGCGCGAAATATTGCTTTAGATTTCGCTTTCTAATTTTTTAGATTTCCATAATCACAGACAGACACGCGCGCCCCGCGAGAAAAGCACTCTCGTTTTTGTCGACGTTATAGATTCGGTTATGTGTGCGATTTCCTATATATATATTGATATATATGTACGATTGGGTTTATATCTGCACTGTACCGCAGCATACAGCCCAAGATAGGTTCTTCGATGTGAGAAAAATCAAGGATCAGGTCGCTATCGCGGTACGCATATATATACATATACCTATATATAAACCACGAGACACACTTAAAAGGAGAGCTTGCTGCGGGCTTTTATCGCCTCTTCCCTCTTAATTTACGCATCGTTCCTTCGAGTAACTATCTCTCTCTCTCACTCTGTGGCTCGAGACAAGAGAAGGCCCGCGGTTATCTCTGTCGGCTAGCGACGCGGCGTCAGCGAACGTGTATGTATATATATATATGTGGAATCAACAAAACGAAGGAGTCGCTTTCGTTCCAGCTCGATTCGGTGAATATGCCTTCCGCCGAAAGATAAAAGCCGATAAAAGTCTTGCGAGTCCAGATATATAGCGAGAGCGCGGATCGCTTGATGAATTCAAGGAGGTGGAGAGTTAGGGGGAGAGGAAGACAGTGAGAGAGAGAGAGAGAGAGAGAGAGAGAGAGAGAGAGAGAGAGAGAGGGGCAGACAGATACGGGAAAAAGAGCGAATATCTCGAGTGGAACCTCTTCGCTCGTTAAAGCGAACGCGCCAAGTGTATTCGTGGCTGGTCCGCAGTAGTTACATCCGGGACCGGTTAGCCGATCCTTCGCGTGATTGATCGGTAGATTGGCGAAATGTTTTTGTTTGTATTAACGATTGGTTAATGATCGATGAGCGACTAAGGAACATAATGCGTGGCTTCTAAACGGAAATATTTGCGTTCTATTCACGTGTATTTATAGTTATTTTACCAATAATGATAATAGCAATATCGATTCTCCAATTTTTATCTGGAAAAGTTTTTATTTCTTTAATTGCTCGAATTTCAGGGTTTCTTTCCTCTCTGCTCAAACATAAAATATCACTAATTTTTATTCTTATTCAAATAATCTACGTAATCCGATATATTTTAACTTCCTAAATACGAATTACTAATCAATTTCTTAATTTATAGTAAAGATTTTAATTTAAAGATAAAATAATTATGAAAAGTAGAATGTAAATACTGAAAATTTCGATTATTGGAAATATCATATTTTCTGTAGCTGTTTGGTGGGTGCAAAATACTACTTTTTCTGCCTAGGGAGGAAAAGTGTTTGTGACCCCTTCCCGACCTATATATATATATATATATATATATATATATATATATATATATATAATATTTTCTAAAATTAGTTTTAATTTTGAATTTGATTATTTATTCTATTAAAATTTTAAAATATTATTTTAAGATTGCATTATTAACAAACGTATAATATTTAATTAATTATGGTGATTTCTTTTTACAGGACGAGGGGCATCGCACCCGGCACCGCCCACCTCCCGATCCTACATATCCTCTTAACATACTCCATCAATTTCCAATTAAGAAGAAATCATTTGATGTAATCATTATGAAATTCAACTAAATTTCAGAAATTTTCAGAGAAAACCGATAATATTGTATTTTTTAAATATTGTAAATAATATTGTATTTCAAATTCAACAAAATCCCGACCTTTAGATATTATACCTGCTCGCTCTATACAAGCATAATTAACACAGGGGCAAAAAGATTTGACATTTTTTCATTCTTTGAGTTGGTCATTCAATGGTTTTGCTGCGCCTCTTTGAAGAAAAAAAAAGCGCTGTCGTTTGGGAAAGTAGTGCGTGACACATGGGAGCAAAGAAAACGCCTATTTTGCCTCCCTCGTGTCACAATGTACTATTGTGCGCCAGCATTGAAAATTGGGATAAATCGACCGAGCTCTAGGACCAGTGTAATACTCTTTAAGTAGAAGTATATTAATTATCAAATAAATTTATACACTATTCTAAATCCGTACGTAACGTGAATAAAAAAACATTTACCGACGGATCGGATATTAACAAGGAAACCTACAATAATTAAAAAAATTCTCTCTTTCTTTCCAAAGTAATGGATTTTAAAAGATAGCTCTCGACAGCTGTTAATTTGAATAAACTTTCGGTCACATTTACTTTTTGTTCCAATTACTTTTGTTCTAACCCAGAATTGTATCCTCGAATGTAACTGTAGCTAAAAATTTTGAGGCTGGGGCACGACATTCGCGCATAAAATACAAATTAACGTACCTTCGTGTATACATAATTTTATCTTTTTTCATGTTTTCTCGAAGCAAAGTAACAATTTTACCAGAGCGTCTGTTATCCGTGTCGTGCTGAACTACGGCGCTATTCGAATGTTGTCGTGGAAAATCGACAGGGTGGATAGTTTAGGACTTTAAAGCTCGGAGACTTTATTGAATAATGAAATAATTAATAATATCGGCATTGTAATTATTAATCTTCCAGTAAAAAGAGGAGTGTTTAAATAGTTTATTTAACTTCACTTTTAAATTGTATTCGTACATTACGTCGTATGCTCTTGACAGACTTTGGAAAAGTCTAAAATGTCGGCAGAATTTGTATCCTTGGCGCTTGGTAATAATTATACAGAGCTCATATGGCAGCGCCTTTTCTTTTATAGGGGATGGAGGTTTAGCCCAAATGCACGATATAATTTTTTATTTTTTTTGTTTTAATCGAGTTTCCTCTCCATCGTTCGATGAACTCATCCATAAGAAGGATGCCAAATTTTTTATCTGTATATGTATATATATATATATATATATCACTGAATTCCTAAAAGGCGCCAAAGGCACTTGTACGTCCCCTAGAGTATAGCATAGATCTTCGACCTCTATATTATTCTGCAGGAGTTTCAAGTATATGTATATATATATAAATGCAGTGTAGCCGAAGCTATTTTCTCTACATTCCGTATTTTCGATCTGAGTTCAGTTATTGGTCAGTCTCAGCAGTTCTCGGTCTTCTCTCTTTGGCTTCGCTGTATATAGTTAAAATATTTTACGGTCCATCGTTATCGGCCGAGTCACTCACGGATTCACAGGTTAGATCGATTTGCCGACGAGGCTGATTAATGTTTTTTTGTTTGTTTCTCGTTGTTTTTTTTTTTTTTTTTTTTTTGCTTTTGCCAAGTTCCATTACGGCGTTCCTCGGGCGACGGGGGCGTCGTACTTTACTGCATCGGCTCGCGGATCCGATTGTTTCGGTTATAGCTCCGCAAAATGCGGCGCTCAATCGCGCGCTAATTAATGTCTAGCTGAGAAGCGAACGACAATGGCGGCCGTGGGATTTTCTGGCTTCTCTTCTCAGTTTTTTTTTTTCTTGCACTAGTACGCGAAAGTGCGGTAAGCAATATCACCATTTACTGGTAATTATAAGGACGAGGGGCTGCGCTGTGTATAAGCAGGATTCTAGTCCTAATTGAAATTCCGCGCCTCATACCCAACGTCAATGCGTGCACGCGAGAATAAATCGCTATGCATCTGCGTACGTTCGACTCTTAACCACGGGGGCTGAATAGGATTGAGTCTTTATAGTGAGCATATGCGTATTGTTATCGACTATTTTATTATTGATTGCTTAAATTATTGAAGCTTGCAAGAATAAAAGAAAATAAAACATACCATTGGTATATATTTGAAATTACAATTGAGAGTACCGAATCTCGATGTAAGAGCGACTTGTGTTTCGTTGCTTATATCTGTAACTTTTATTTGTGTTTTTTAAATATATGTTAAATAATTTTTTAGCGATACCTTCAATTAATTTACATTAATCCCGTTTTTAAGAATTAGGATAAAAAATATATTAAATTTGTTTGGAGTATTATAAGAAGATTTGTTGTTTTAAAATTACAATAAAAGCCATATACATTAAATATTAATGATTTTTCCCATCATGATCTGAAATATAAGTTCGTTAAAAATCAATTTTAGACTGTCAGATGTTTGATAATTGAAAATGATTAATTTAACGAATTCAGTATAAAGAAAAATTGAAATTTTAAAAATAAATTTCAGATAAAAGATTGCAAAGAAAAGCAGTGGAAGACTACCCGTCATCTACGTAATTTAAATAATATAATTTACATAAATTAAAAGAGGAACATTAAGTATTTTCGAGATTTTGCGACTGGAGCGTAGGCATTTGATTCTCATGTAAAAAAGTGCATTCGAAATGTCGGAAAACTTAGGTTTTCAAAAACAGCTGTTTTCTTTCGCGCGTGCCTTTGCCCAATGAAGAATCTGGCGATTATCGAAAGCTGATAAATTTTATAAAAATTACACGGATACTATCCACTACAAGGGGAGGGGGGAAGAAAAATTCCAATAGAATGAAATTTTCCGGGACTCCTGGCCTTTCTTATGAAATCTCCTTCGATCAAGCAAGTGGGAGACTACAAAAGCGCGAGCGCATCAATCTCCGGGACTCTCTTTCCACTGACCGTCCGACTGGTAGCCCGTCATTCTATATTAATACAATTAAATTAATTTTGTTAATTTATTGAAATGTTCGATACGTCAATAGTACGTATATAAGATCCAAGCGTGTGTCGAAAAATAACGAGGTATGTAGTTTGAGTACAATAAGAACGATATAGATTTTCAATGAAATTCGAGAATCGATACGCCAGAACTCCGGTAAATCATTGGATCGCGACATTAATCTTCTACATCGACAAGCTTCGCGTATCTGTTGTTAGGAACAAAATAGTCCCAAGCCAAGATTTTGCCACAGCCAATATATTTCCCGTAACTTTATGTCAAAAATGCAATGCGCAAATTGTTTTAAATTATCTGGAAAACGATGACATTTCGAGCTCCGTGTAAGCGCATCCGAGCGAGAGGTATGAAATTTTGGCAAAATTGAAAACGGCAAAAAGAGAAGAGGAACCGAGAAATGGGGAGCAAGCGCGTCATAACCGCGGCCATTACAAAGACAAATAAACATCCTCGGGAGGGGGAGACGAATGAAAGTCTCGGGAGATCGTAAAAACGGAGAGACCGATGATGAGAAACTGAAAAAAAAGCCTTTACGAAGCCTAACTATAAAAAGAAGCAGAAGAAGGACAAGAAGAAGGGGAGGAGGTGGAGGAGGAGTAGGGATAGGATAGAAAAAAAGGACACCAAGCGAGAGTCTATATACAAACAAAAAAGAAGAGAAAGAAGAGGAAGATTTCAAAGCGCACCGGAATGAGACGTAAGACGATCCGGAGCATCGAAAAAACAATCGCGCGCGCACGCTCGAGGTATATATATATATATATATATATATATATATATATATATAGAATGAAAGAGAGACGGCGAGAGAGGGGGGAGGGGGGAGGGGTGGAAAGAGAGAAGTACGAAAAAGGAGTAAAAGAGGAAGAGCCCCTCGAATTAAGAGAAAGACGGCGCGCCGGCTACCCGGCGCGCAGCGAGACAACGGCCACCGAGCGGCGAGGAATCGGCGAGGAGGGCGAGGGAAGTCAAAGGAGGTGGAGGAGGAGGAGGAGGAGGAGGGCAAGCAAACGGGAATATAGCCGAGAGCCGGCCGTGGCAGAGCCGCCCGCGCCGCGCCGGTATATATTATAAGCGAAAAATGCTAAAAGATTTCGAGAAAGCGAGCGAGCGAGAGGGGTTGGGGAGGGGGGAGGGGACCACTATATATATATATATATACGTTCTCTCTCACGAACTCGAAAACCCACTTAGCCTGCCCGGGGCCTTATTATGGCGCCGAGATTAGAGGGTATACGCAGTTTATATATAGATACATATAAACCTATTCCGGGGTGGGGGGGCCTAATCGCGCCTTTCGCACTGCGACGGTCGGTTGAGCGGGGAAGGGGAGGAGGGGGGGTGGGAGGCCGGAGCCCTAACCGAGCGCGACTGATAAGAGGGCGGCGCGTAACCGTGCGCAGCCCCCCCCCCGCCCGCGTACAGTAGGAGGGGCGGGGAGCGGATGGCTTTTAGCGCGCCAGCCCAGCCGTCGTCGTCGTCCTCGTCGGTCGTCCTTGCTCGTCGCCACGTCGCCTCGTCGTCGTCGTCGTCGTCGTCGTCGTCGTCGTCGTCGTCGCAGTCGCGACAGTCGTCCAGACGGCTGCAGGAGTCGCGGTGCCGAGACGCCGGGTCGCCGCTGCCGAGAGACAAAGAGAGATAGAGAGCCAAGGGACGCGCGGGAACGCGCCTCGAGCCAAAAGAGAGCGAGAGATATCGATAGAGGGGGGGGGAGGCGCGGCAGATACAGAGCGACAGAGGGAGAGAGCGAGAGTGAGAGAGAGAGAGAGAGAGAAAGGGAAGGGGAGAACCCAGAGCTCGCGAACCGATAATTCATGAAGGGGGGGAGGGGGCGGGGGTGAGCGCGGGAATATGCGCGAGGCGGGAACGCGGTCAGTCCTGTAAACAAGCGTTGCCGCCGACGCGCTCCTGGCTCCTTGAAATTAGCCGGTCTCTCTCTCTCTTTCTCTCTCCATTTCTATGTATATATATATATATATATATATATATATATATATATATATATACATACACACACACACACATGCGCGCGCAGCCGTACGTCGCGTCGAGTCTACAACCCCCTGCTCCTATCTATATTATAATAGTGACGCAGCCCTAGCGACGATTTTCGAGCGCGCCGCGCCGCCAGTCGGCCGGGCGCGACTCCCTGCACGCGCGCGCGCGCATCGGATCGGAATTGCGCGACGCGGCGACAGACAGATAGAGAGGGACAGATAGATAGGTGGATGTGTATTTTTATTTCTGTAACGATGGAAAACATCGTAAAAATACGTATTAGAATATTAACAAACATATGCAGATAACGATTACAATACAATTGTAATACGTGAGTGAAAAAATTTCACTGGGAAAGCCTGTTTATAATATAAATAAATGAAAGAGAATAATAAAAAGATAAAACAAAGTGATGAATCGTCGATTTATTAAGATAATGAGAATAATAATGATAATAGGCTTAGATCATATGTAAAAATAATATTTATATGAACTTCGGCGTTCAGTCCTCTAGATTCATCCGATTATAATGAAAATATATAGTTACTTTGCTTAAATAGATTTTTTAATATCTATCGCATACAATACGCTCATTTTATCAATTATCCCATAAATTGCGTAATGCTTTTACAGAAACCGTTGTAAATGGGACAATACAATATAATTGTTAACACCTAATCTTCATTGTTCTCTCGATTCCTCCGAGAAAGGGAAGGTTCCGTATGTCGGTGTGGAGGTTGCTCCGAAAATGCGCACTTTGGACTTGGATAGAGAGGAAAGAGAGAGAGAGAGAGAGAGAGAGAGAGAGAGAGAACGAGCGCTGGCGCTTGTTTTCGATTTCTGCACATATGCAGGTTGCGCAACCAATGCGCGCGTCACGATTATTTCGTATCCAAGCGCTTGCGCTCGCGTTTTTTTTTTCAGCCCTTCTTCTTGTCTTTTAATTTTTTTTTTTTTGTTATTTTTTCCATTCGTATAAATCGTTCGCGTAGAAGCGATGCCAAATCTGTGCAGGTTTGCGTTCGTGTTGAAATTACGTAAGATTGACGAAAATATACGATAAACCTCTATAATGGATAAAGTAGTAAGTAATAATTAACGATCCTCCCTTTTTTCGAGCATAAAACTATGGTTCTTAAATGTACGCGTGGTCTGACAAGAGTGTTTTTGTATACATTACAAGTATATAGTTAGTTTTTAAATAATAAAATTTTTCAATTTAGAACAACAAGAATTAAATTACTTTCAATATTCTCCGTAATTTCTACCGTCGACCATTAGATGACCACTTGTATGGTTAGAATATTATCTCAAAGTCTATCCTCAATCATTAATATGATATAATTATGGAAATGGCATTTCTGCGGTGAGACCAACATTACTTATTGTAGAAACATTATTTTTTAATTCTATAAGATAAAAATGTATATCAATCACTAAAATATTTGAAATAAAAGAATTCTTTTTTATTTCCTTAATACCTTCATTATGTTAATTTAAAACGACCGAATAAATTTGCGGGATAATTAATTTTTTATAGAATTTTTTTTATTTAATACGTATAGCAAACATTTGTTTAATCGTTCGTTTATGATTATTATAACTTATTTTAATCCCTTTTTCAACGTTCTTCGTGAGAATTTTTTGCGACAGTATTGTATTAGACACAGAAATAATTTTTAATACAAGAAGCTGACCATAGAGTATCTATAACATTACTGCTTACTACGAGAAATAAGGAAGCAGTCTATATGATGCACAGACATGTACAACACACCCTTCACTTAACCAACCGCGCGTTAACTTTTTTTTTGTCATTATCAGTGTTCTCATTGTTGTTTAAGCAATGTTTTTGTTTTCAAAGAAAACAATTCGTTCGGTTCTCGCGATCGTTTCACGTTTTTTTTTTTTTTTTTTTTCAAAGCGTCTAAAAATCTATTTTTCGAAGTACTCGAGGCATCCGAAGTACAGTGGGTTAAGGGGTTGAGAAAATTCTACTATCACATAGGCAGCGAGTAGGTATTTAGAAGCGATGAAAAAGCGCTCGAAGAGAAGTTACGAGAAGAAATTCTCGCGATACCCGGACATTTATCGGCTTTAACTAAATGCTCTGTACAAGTTAAGAGAAGAAAAATCGACGTCTCTTGATCTTAGCGAATAATAATGCGACGTCGGCGAGCCGATGCTATAATAACGATAACGATAAGAAGAGGAATAAACGAGTGATTTGTCTTTTTCTTTTTCTCTTTCACTGCGTTACGTTCGCCGCCGATAAAAGCGCGGACCGTCCATCTCGAATGTTAATTAGAATTCTCGAATGTTAATCAGAAAATATAATCCCGTCATCCTCCGAACGGGTTGAGTTATTGGGCGAACGTATTTAGAGAATCTTTAACATCGCAGATATTTTAAGTCGATAATAGTCATTGATTATTATTTATTGCATCGTGTCTAACATAGACGGGAGTAAAGCCCGAGTATATATAGATTGGCCGACAGACAGGCAGCGACAGAGAGAAAGAGAGAGAGAGAGAGAGAGAGAGTGAGTGAGATCATAAAATTTTTTTCATAATCCAGAGCGTAAATTATTATCTTTGACTGTTACAGACGAGAAGGCTAACAAGTCTATATCGACGAACCTTTTGTTAATCTTCTTTCTTTTCGAGATCGAATGGCGTTTTATTCGAACATCGATTTTATTGCTTTTTTTTTTTTAAATTCATAATAACGAGTATAATTAATAAAAAAAAAAAATTTTCTTCTTTTTCTCGAATTCAATTAGATTAGTGAAATTTTTGAAGATAACGAATTGTACTAGATTGAAATACTACTTAATTTGCTGTCTAGACTTTCATTCGAGCTCGGATAATTAAAAGACGTCGCACAAAAGAATTCTCTACGGTCACCCAAATACCTTTCCATATCCGACATATCGGCAGATCGGCGAACGCAATTCGAGACAAAATACAAATCCGACAAGATCCCTTCGGCCGCGCCCCTCCCCCCGCCCCCCGCCGCCGCGCGAGCGCCGTCGCCGGAGGATCGGTGCAGGGGTGCGACAGGGCATTGCCGAAATGGCATGCCGGGCGAGGAGGCTGTAATAACTACTCGTTCTCGCATCGAATTGAAATAACAGCGCGCCCGCCGGAGGAAAAATGGAATGGGGCAGGGGTGGTGGGCGGGTGGGGGAGGGGGATGAGTGAGAGCGGCGAGCGGTCGCGACGGCACACACACGCGCGCGCGCTCGCGTTCATACAGGCAGAGGGCGCGGGGGGGAGGGGGAGAGAATTGATTTCTTGGCACGCTTATCGGTCGGGGTCGGCGGGCGTTGTTGGTGTCGGTGGCGGCGACGACGACCGACGACGACGACGACGACGGCGACGACGACGACGACGAAGGCAATGACGGCAGGGGCGGAGGCGACGGCGACGGCGGCTGCGTGGCGGCAGCGGCCCCGGCGGCGCGGGCGAAAAACTGTTATCGAGGCGCCTCTCTCTCTCTCTCTCTCTCTCTCTCTCTAAACAAATATGAGCTACTTTGGGATAAAATTTGTTTGCCCATCGGGACCGCCCGGCGGCACCCCCGCCCCCTCAGCGTGCCGAAGCGCCGAGCAGAAAAATACGCGTACACATATACATACGTAGACGCACGGGCGGGGGGGGGGAGGGATCCGCGAGCCGATTTCACGTTCTCTCCGTCCGTCTCTATACGCTCGCGCCCCCTTCTGCATCGTATCCATATTCCTATCTGTGTAGGTCCCTTCCGCCCCCATCCCTCGCCGCCGCCCCTCACGTGCACAGCTCCGTTACGAACGCGCGGCGCATCTCCAGCTGGCGCCCTTCGCCCCCTCGTTGCGACGTTATTGGCGTTTGCATCGGTGTATCTGTTGGTGAAATAAAGAGCGAAACATAAACACAAAATTAAAAAACAACTAAAGAGAAATGGAGTTTACGATCCGGTCATTAACGATCCCCGAAAGACTGGCTCTATCGAGCTTCTTCGAAGAGCCGTTTTTTTTTTTTTGTCTTTCATACACGACTTATGTACTTTTCTGATGATATATAGTGTACCGATTCTTCCTGTGCATCCAGCATTTATATATATAGATATATATCATCGAAAATCATCAAAACTCTACTTTTACAATTATGTTGTTGCAACAAATATTCGTCAGATTTTGAAGAAAAAACAATTTATATATGTATATTGATACTAATCGAGACTATAATTTATTCGTTTTTTTCTTAAAGAATTTTAATTGACAATTTGATCTAAATGAGAAAAAAAACTGAGAAAACAATTTCTTAATTTATCTCATCATTGCATATTCGAATCGGAATAAATTTCAGATGCTTCTATGCGCAACTTTATGAATTCGGGAAATTATCTGAATGAATTTGGACAGCGTCTCATATTATGCGCTCAATACACTTGTCGACATTTTCGAAAATCCATTTCAAATGAACATTGGCACGTTCTAACTTAATGTTAACTTCAGACTTATTGATATTTTTAAAGATCATTATCGTAATGGGATATTTGAATCATCCCCCGAGTAAAAGATCGCAATCTAAATGCGAAGTCATTTATGGCTTAATTTTAAATATTGTAAGAAACTCAAAAGGCACTCCATATAAGTGATTTTTCACTCCTCAGGTTTGAACGAATATTAAGAAATAATAAATATAAATAACATGAAAATTTTAGGCGTAATTTTTAATTTAATTTAATTTAATAAAAACATTAGGCATAGTAAGATGTATATGGTAAGTAGAAAGGAAGCATTAGGCATAATTTTAGTTTTGTAAATCGATCTATTTTCTGTGCAATTTGAGAATTCTTATACAATCGGTGGTAAAGTAATAAACGGTATTGTTAATTAAAAAGAGACTCTAGAAAAGATATGTAATGAGTGAAAGTAGTATAAAGACGTATAAAGGCACTGAAACAATTGAAATGTATCAGGCGTTCGAATTGAAGGTGAGTATGCAGGGATCGATCTTTATCTCGAATTTAAACGCGCTCATTTACAAATCTGAAAATCGATTTTTACGCGCCTCTCTCGTATTATCAGTAGACGTCGAAAAGTCATTGGTGATGCCGTGGCCGATGGCAATGCAGGGCCGCTCCCGTATCCTCGAACGGGCTGCAACGGCAAAAAGTTCGTTGAGCGAAATCCCGATCGGCCGTAAATGCTTGACAGACGAGTAGAAAGTCTCGCGTGGACGATAAACAAATAAGGCCGGCAACTGACACGGCACAACGATTCCAATTTAAAAACTGCATATCGGCGTCGATTTGCCGATGGTCTCTCTTTTCGCCTATCCCTCGTATTGTCCGCCGATCACCGAAAGATCGGGGATTTAAAGCCGCTTATATTGCACACTAAGTGCGCAAATAATTTTATCGCTTTTTCTCTTGTCGATCTTAAGGTTACAGTTCGAATAACGGGAAGTATTCGTCTTTCGACGCGATCCACAATGGCGATATCTTAAAAAATATGGGTATCCAAAGCACCGAGATAATAAAGGGTATCGATATTTTTCGTAAAATATGAATATGTAATTTTGGCGGGATAGAAAGAAATTGTATAAAAATTGGAACATAAATTATAGATCGTGCAAAAATAGATATTTTCAATTATATACATTTTTCTTTATTACCTATTTTTCGAGAAAAATTACCAACAAGAAATATGGTATTATCTCGTTTTACGTTGTACCATCAGGTGAGTATAGTGATTGGTAGTGTTGAGCTCAAAATATTTATGTGTATTTAAGATTTAAGATACAAATTTTGACTTGAGAAATCATATTTTTGTTTTAGAAAAATAAAATAAAAGCTAATATATATTTTAGTACCATCGATAAATTGTATTGATAAAGTAAGCACAGCAGGTAAAAGACATAACTCTACTTAATATAAAAGTATCAATATTCGGAATTATATAAAACGGCTAGAAACTAAGCCTTAGCTTATTAATATCTCGGAGACGCATATTTATTCATCCGAAATCGAACTCGACAGATCTACCGTTATTTATCGGCATACGTTCAACCGATCGCATTAACTTGATGTCACTACACTCACACTCGAACGTGCAAGTTCGAGCACGCAATATAATTAGGACTATTCACAATACAGTCTCCGAAGTCCAGCAGCTTAACCTTAATTATACACGGATTTAATTCGGATTTCAAATTATCTGTTAAGGAATTTACGCCTAAATTCAACATTTATTAAAAACTTTTTTGAAACGATGATCAGAATTGTTCGATACACCTTCAATTTTATGAGCTTTTCATTGTCTTTAGCATGAAAAAGAGAATTTGCGCTAATTATAATTATAGTATTCATAAAGGAATACCAAACAAAAACAACATAATTATACTCGTACATAATTTTAATAAAATCTAAAAGAATCTTATTTATAATAAATTATTATATATAATGTTAATATATTTAAACATTGAATAATAAAACTGAATAAAGCATTGAATAAACATTGAATAAAACATTGAATAATTTAAATATAATATTATTAGCTTATTTTTTCCCTGAAATTTATTATTAGTTGACTTGGCAATTTGTTTCGATATTCGAAATATCGATTCAATTACTATACCGATATATCGTAAGTATCGATATCGATGCTTGATTTTGTACATCGCTGTTCAATAACTCAAGTCATTATGTGATGTCTTCATATATATCAGCGGAACTGCCGGTTGTGAGATCGTCTTCCATCGAATGGAACAAGTATTAATCGAACGGCGCAATATGAGAGGAATATGGCGGATGGGGTAAGACTTCCTTATTTCATGTAAGTTTTACCGAGTGTATCTGGACGATGCCCAGGGTTATTATGCAGTAGAATCACTTTTTTCGTGGCCATTTTGCGCGCAGTACTCGTCTCAATGACATCAATCGACTTTGACATGGCATAATCTTCGCTGCACAAATATTCGACCAAGCTAATGGCTTGGAGGTATGATTCGGCCGCAGCCCTCAACATTCCTTGTCTTTAAGTCTCTGTATATCCAATACATTTGCTTTTTCATTTTTTTTCTTCTCCTTTCAAATACTCGTTACGCTACGACGAAGAAAACCCTTTGTTTTCCCCGTTGGCGAAACAATTCACAAGTGCAACAGCGATCCCGAAAGTCTCTTGGCTTCGAACCGTAAGGAAACCAAAGTTCTTCGATTTTAAACCATTTTCAACGCATGCGAAATGCCCGGACATAGCTAGGTGGTCTACTTGTAATTCTGAAGTAAACTCTTCTTGCACCCGGTGCCACTCGAGCAATGCCTTAAAATCAGCGTTTTACAAGATCGTTGAACTGGGAGAATCTCCAGCAGCATCTCTGTAAATCTTTTGTATTTTCCGACGTGCCGTAGTCGTGCTTTTCTTCGAATAAAAGACAATAACCAACACTTCGCGTAAGTGACGATTATTCGGCTAAGAGTTGGATATTTTCACACAGCCATAAGTATACAACTCGCGAGCAAAATTAGCTGTTTGCATAATGAACATTTGATATCGAATAATGTTTAGCTAATGTTCGAGCTGGAGTCTTATGAAACAAATCCAAAATAATCGATTAAATACTTAAGATCAATGGGCTAGTATGACTCTCAGAAACAAATTCATCTTAGTATCAAAGTCTTCTAAAAAAAAGCTCGGGACTAAGACGATTTTTAAAGATGCGCCGCATGTTTTTAGCCTTGTAATCATACATTGTACACATATTGTATTCGTGGAATTACGAAAGCTCATCGAGCTAACAGCCATAATGTCAAATAATTTTACGGACATTTATAGAGCTGTATGGAAAACAGGCTGGAAATGGATAAACAGATGCAGAAGGCGCTTAAGGTGGAAAATTAGAAAAAATTATGTGATAAGTTGGACAATAATGGAAACATTGTTTGACTAGTGTAGTCATTAACGGACCTGTCAATTCTGCTACTCTTCCTCCTCTGAAAAGAAACGTAAAATTTGGATGAAAATTCATCTGACATAGTAATGTTTTTTGCGAATCCCCGGCGATTGAGCGACGATTTTACTTTATTCTCCTAACATTAATAAGCGTTGTACGTTAGGACGTACGGAATCGAGTAGCTGGAATTCATGATTGATTAAAGGACACGAATGGCCGGTGCGCATTTCCACGCTCAAAAGACGCCTGCTTAATCTATTCAAGCGACGCCGATTTCGCCTCGACTAATTTATGCCCGCGATTGATTCTGTTCGTTAGATATACTTACAGATATATATATATATATATATATATATATATATATATATATATATATACAGTCGACGTACATATATGACAGTATAATATTGCACGCCGCGCGGATGCTTAGATGTATATACGCGTGTAAACTCTAGTCCGTAATTTACTGTTATCCTGGCTGTATTCGGACGTATGCTAATTTGCCTATTCATCCTTAAGCGGTGATTTCCGATGGGAACGTTTATAATGGCAGGGGACACGCTGGGATAAAAAATAATTTACCGTGGCTTTACGGATATAAATACATATATAGTATGGATAAATTTTATTTCTAATTTAAAGACAAGGATGGCTATACGTCGACCTAATCTTCGCGGTCAACGTGCCGATTATTAATGCGCATTATTTATGCAAGTATGAGTTGGCTGATTTATGTGGAGCGATAAAATAGAAAGAATATCTATACCGCCGACTTTTGTTGTTTTTTTTTCTTGATATTCAGCCAGGTACCGTGTAATGTGAAACTATAATGGTTAATATTGCCATTAAAAGTTAATAGGGTAATGATCTGATTGTTATAGATAGTTGTACAAAATGTCATCTTTTCTACTTTATAGGATGAAGGTTGTGCATGATCACTCGCTAAGTGGGCTGTATCAGCGGATATATTATAGTTCCTTTAGGATCTTCCATAGTATAATCCTTATTGTTTCTCAATACTGCGTAAGATTAATGTTTCTTTACACTTACAGTTCTGCATTTATGATTTTAAAGATACAATTTAATCTCAGTTTCATTGTTAACATAATTATCAAATTTTTGCAGATTTTTTTTTAACTCAACAAGAAAAAAATATCGATATTCTATCCTATTAATAAGTTGATTTCATATTCTATGAAAAATAGATAAAGTAATGTAAATAATGTAAAAAATAACGTATGTAATAATACTTTTCAAAATCAACAACGATTTAAAAATTCAATTGCAGCAGACGAGTGGTATGAAAAATTTCGTATCTATGAAAGATTTATTTCTGAACATAATTTTCTGAAAGGCTAATATTGAGGGAGGATGAATAACTTAAAATTTTGCATGAAATCCTTGTTGGCCAATATTATTGACGTTACTATGGTAAAAAAATACTGCATCCATGGGATATCAGTCGGTAAAAGAAGTATTTCGGGGAAAATAAATGAAAAATCGCATATGGTTGAATTGGATGAAAAGTATTGGCTTTGGAATTTCTTGATACACGAATGAGAAGATCTGTGATCGTCTTTTCAAGACAATTCCATTTTCTGAGATAAAGTTACTCCGAATTAATGCTACAGCTCGTCATCCCATAAAATACAATATGAACTGGATTACAACCCATACTCACTTGACAATTGATAAGATTTCCAATAGGTTCAGTGAATTACATTTGAAATTTGGTTTGCAAGGTTCAAAAATAAGAGCTACGCCGTTTAATACTCAAACAGTTAGAGCCAATGGAAGGAATTCAATCCACCCGAAACAGTTCAGACTTTAAAAGAACAAGTTGAAGAAGGGATATACGGACTAAAACTCAAGAGCGAAGAATCGCATGTATAGTGTACCCAACGCCATATCGGATCGGAGGACTTATAAAAGATAATCAGCGATAACTGAAAATCCGCTGCCTTTCATTTATCTCTAAACATGAAACAAATTCCGGCAACATGTTCATTGCGAGTGCTAACTCGTTTAATCAAGATCTAGTGACTCCAATAAATTACTGGCCGGAGTACTTGTGTCTACACTTTGTATCAAACAGAACGGGTCTCTCGGACCACCGCCGTCTATCGCTTTGGTGAGGCGGAAAAAAATGTTATTACGTAATGACAAGGTAGTCGAAGTGAGAAAGGAAAAACAGTCAACTGACAAAAAATATTACGTTCAAAATCTATGATTAAAAGACTAAAAACATTCGATTATTTATCATCGGATCTAATGGACCGATCTTCCCGTGATAATGAAAATCACGATAACTATAGAAAAACCATCAAATTTTTTGCTTTCTATCTCACTTCTAGGACAAATGTAAAACACCGTTCACGTATATAGAATCTCTTTTTTCTACCCCGAGACCTTTCGTCTCACATGCTCCACGACAACGAACAAGACGTTAATCGTGCGCATTGTCGAAAACCGCGGTCACGAGGCCGACGCGTCGATCGCCAATTTAATAAATCTGATTCAGCTCCGTTCGCGCCCGCCTTCCGCCCTCCAGCCATCGAGCTCCCCTGAAAAATTGCGCAAATACGCATCGGCGTTTGTGCAGAGCGCGTCGTAATGCAATAAACAACGCTAATTAAACGTCCGCGAGAAAACGATTGTACGAGATTGACGAGCGAGACTTGTGAAAATGCCAAGCGAGCGCGCGCGCGCGAGAGAGCGTGTGTACATCGCCAAGAGGGTCCGGTCATTAACATAATATATTGCACATATCGAGCTGCCAACGGCGATTCTCTCTTTTCCAATTCCTTTCCATACGGCTATTTCTTTCTCTTTATGTGCTGTATTCTCTAATGGAATGAGAGAGAGAGAGGAGAGAGAGAGAGAGAGAGAGAGAAGGGGGAGCAGAACAAAATCTCTGAAAGACATAAGTTAAACGAAAGCAGTAGGTAAACCCGTTCTATTGCTGTGAAAAAAATCTTTTCAAATAAAACGGCGAAATAACAATAAAGTAAAACAGGGAAATTTTCACCCGCTTACTTAGTGACTTATATTACATAACTTATTGTTCATTGATAATCGATAACTGCTGACTTAGCGTGTAATATAAGTTCAATGGCCTGAATCGATCGCAAGTGGCACAAATTAATTTTCGATCATTATATAAAAGATCGATAAAATTCTCATAATAAAAAATACGTATACGAATCATCCTCGCAATTGTCTACGGTGAGTTTTATGTAATGTATACACGTAATATCGTGAAAGTTACTTTGAAAAAGTAAAAAAAGTCTGCAAATATGATATATTAAAAATAATTGAATGAGCCTTTTGAAGCGTGTAATTCGTCTATTAAATTCACAACAAAACAGAAGAAAAAGCAGTTTTTATAATCAATAATCTTTCCGAAATTGTTCAAAGACACTAATTTAATTAGCAGCACTCATTGATTTCTAGTGATTTATTATACTGTGATTCTAGTGATATTTCTAGTGATTTATATCATTTTTCACTATTCCCATCAATGCCTCGTGCATCTTATATTTTTAAAATCTTGGCAAAGACAAGATTATTCCAAGATTTTGGTTGAATCAGCGTAGTATTTTTAAATCAAATTTATTTTTGAATCGGAAAATTCTTTGGTTTTATTACTTTGTTATCTTACAAAATTCAAACAAATTGTTATTTATATAGTACTGCCACAGTGTTGTTTTTTAATAGATAAAACAATATAAAATTAGAAATTCAACATAAAAAATTTTATATATAAGTTTAACGGTAAATTACTTGATGATTAACAAATATAATTAAAAAGTTGTTAAAATAATTTAAACAAACTCTAAACAAATACGACAATTTCCAAAACCATAGTTTGAACATATTTAACCATTGAGTAGTATACGGAATATCATTAACGTTAAATATTTCCGCACCAAATTTATTCGATCTTGATAGATTCTCTATATAGATGGATTGTAGAGAAATTCTTATAGGATTATAAAAAATCGAGGTAGAGTTGATCAGATAATTGATGACAGAAAATTCTTTCTCTAATGCTCTTACGATACATCTCTTGTATAATAACCTTTTAGAAATCGATATTTAGACATTTATATGAATTTTTTTGTCTGAATAATTGATTTAATATATTTAATATGCTAATGAAAATACGGAATGCATATATTATTTGTTTAAATTAATTTAAACGTGCTGAGAAAAAAATTGGACTATTTTTCTTTTGTTAATGCTTTCATATTTTGAACCATTTATGTTTACAACATCTCTTAACTTTTCAAATGAGACAATTCACATTTCTCTAATCACTTTAGTTACAAAGTTTTAAATAACAGAACGTTTTCCTTTCTATTATTCCTTTCTATTATTTTCCTTTATTTCAGAAATGTATATTATTGAAAATTGCTGCAGAAAAATACGTATTCCCAAAATTTATAGGCTTCACCCATTCAACTAATTTAGATTTATGGATTTCGATAATTTAGCAGCGTTTTAGTATAATTAAAATGACATGTGATTAAGAAAAACAAAAAACAGTTCAAAACAAGTAATTTTACGAAGTAAGAAACATGAATAACGTTTCTACGAGAAAAAAAGGTGGAAAGGGAAAAGAACAGAAGTAATTTATGAAATCCTATTTATCATTCGTATTCCTTGTATATTTTTAAAAATAGTCGTACGTGTATATATATATATATATATATATATATATATATATATACATATATATGTATATATTTAGCTTCAGTGCGTATATATATTATATATGAACAAGTCCGTTCAAATTTCAGCGCACCATATTTCTATCTTACAGCTCTATGCTCACATTGACCTCGACCACCAAAAAAGAAAATAAAAAGAAAAGAATGGAAGAGAGAAAAGTAAAAGATTCCGCGAAAAATTTTGTTCGTATAATTGTAGCAGTCGTTGGCTCAGGCGGTTATGACATCGGTTTGTTTACAATCGCTAAACCGAGTCCGAGACTGCTCGATGGCCCGACGTCCATTCCCGTCAATCGAATTTTTGGGAGGCATTTTACAAAAAAATGTGTTTTTTTTCTCTCGATTTTTTAGCAGCGCAAATTCAGCTCATTAATGTATATGTCAGAGAAATAAGTAAATAAATAATTGTTTTACTCGAACTGGCTCATGAGAAAGAAAATCAATTAATAATTCATAAATTTCATAGGTAAAAAAAATTGATTAATTTATTTGTTTAGACTTGTATTCATAATAAGGCGAGATTCGTTCTTAGGTTATTACACAGTATTATAAAAACAATTTATGAATCATTAAATTGATTGTAGGCATAATTAAAGGAATGTTGATAGGCATAATTGAAATACTTTGATATTTCACAATCTATTTATCAATAGTTGCCTTCGATAATTTTATAAGAATATTTATATGCTTGTATTAATGTTAATTTACATTAATATTTATTGCGAACAACTAGCTTTTTTCTATTAACGGTAACGCGAAGAATTGGAATTATTTTCAGATTAGCTTAGGGAAGTTGTTAGTTTACGACTATCCACGCCCGTGAAAATTCTTAACCCTTTGCAAGTATTTGCGCTTTACGTATTCCGCGTGGGTATGTTCACCTCCTCTTGTGCTGCTTCGATTTGCCAAGAGGAGTCTCATACATGCATATCCGAACTGCAAGAGGATGCATGATCTTCAACAATACCAACGTGTTGTGAATAATTCCATGTCGGTCTAACAATGTTGCACGATTCTCCAATAAAACTATACAGTTATACGTTTTACGACTGAGAAAAACGACCGAAGCAATATAATATGTATTTGTACAAAATACTTTACGAACTATATGGTACAATTTAACTTTTATTGGAAGATATACTTTCAAAATAATATATTTATAATAATATAATGAAGTTATATTCATAATCCCATAATGAAATAATTAAAATAATTATTTAATAAAATTTTAAGAATCAGAAGGTGATATAAATCCATGTAATTGATCATGAATATAGTTAATAAATAAAATAGTGTGAATAATACAATAAATGATACTTTTGTAATAGATACGTTATATTTTTTCAATCTCGATTTTGCATCGATAGAATTTTTCATAAATTCAAAAATTAATATCATTTCATTAGATTATCCTTTCTATATTTCACAATAGGCATATGTTATTATAAGGAAACCTATATAAAAGTTAAAATTTATATACTATATATTCATTTCGATAAATAAATAATTATATATATATATATATATATATATATATATATATATATACACACTATTATCATTATTCATTTAAATACAACGCTCTTAAAAGCGGCCAAAAAGGATATTCTAAACCTGGAAAGCCATATCTTTAGCACATTTTCTTACTTTAGAAATATTTAGCTCATAAGATTACAGCTTGTATCTACTCAAATGAGACGCCAAATTGAAAAGATAGCAAAATTTAATAACCTTGTGAAAAAGAATGATATTTAAATATGTGTGCAAAACCGCGAGAAACCTGTCTAATAGCTTCCGATATGCGGAAATATGTCCATCCGTTTTTATTGCATAAGCGTACTTCACACGAGAATTGTCCAAATGTTACAAACGTAACTTTTTCTTCTCGGATGCATTCTGAGACACTACACTGCATTATTTCGGATGCATTTAGACCAATGCCTCAACTGACCTGACACGAAGAACCTTATTCGTACAATTGACAATATACCATAAACCATATAATACTTTATGATGTTTTTTATGATAGAATCCATCTGAGATTTTTAGGTTACCTTACTATTGAGTAAAATGCCGAGGCCGACAATTTATGGATCAAAGACAATGATAACTATTTCATATCATAACCAATATTGCATTACGCGACATCGTTAACATTATTAATAAAACTACACAATATCTTTTATTCTTCCGGAAAGATGACTATTTTGAGTTAGTAAGTATAGTAAGTATCTGTAAAATTGATTTGTATTATGTATTTTGTATTATGCAAAAGGATATGAAAGTTGTTTATAGATAATACAAGCTTAGCAGTACATGCATCCAGTACGCGGTACAAAAAATTTACATAAAGCCTCAATTGCAACGGTTCCAAGGAGAGAACCCTGTGAAATATCCAAACTGAAACCCTATAAATCAGTATTTCTATTATTGTGTAAAATGACGATCTGAGTGTGATGTTTCAGGTATAATTTTATCGAGAGGAGTATGACACGTAAGAATCAAAGTTTAAAAAGCTCAACAAGGAAATTTTTGGTAAAATGATCGCAAAAGCTTTAATGAAGTTGCACTGTATCAGTATTGTCATTCTTCTCCTGTCCATATCTATACTGACGCCATTGATCAGTTTTATTAGTACATTAGCAGTCTCAATACTATAATGTTTTCTGACTATTATTTAAAGAGGATTTTATTTTTATTAAAATTAGGAGATGAGCAATATATTAAAGCACCTCTATTCAGAAATAAAACAGTGCTCATGAATTGAAAACTGTAATAGAAGAAGGGAAAGTATTTTATTCAATGATATTAATTATGCTTTGTTCGAGGTACCTGATAGCAGATTATGATAGCTAATAATACGGGAGGTCCTCAGGATTTTTCGTGAAATAACTCCATATAATTCCCCTTAAATAGCAAGGATACTATTAATTAATTAAAATGAGTTAACTAACATCCTTGCTTACGGAAAACATAATGTAAGTTCCTTCTTCTATATTGTCAAGAGAAGATTTTCAAGAAACGTTTTAGCGTTTATGAATATTCTATCCATGAAAGAGGTCAAAGTCAGCTAAATATTCAGGCTTATTGATAGCAGAATTTTTAAAGACTCACTTCAGTAAATCATTAATAATGTACCTATAAAGAATAAAAAGCTATTCTAATTTATGACGATGGGATCTGATATTTTCTATCCGATGAATTCACATTTAAAAGGTATTCGGCACAATCTACAATGTGTATGTACGAGTTTTATCTACTCCTTGTAGTATCGCGACCATGTAGTCAGGAAGACCAGACTACATTTTCTACTATTCGTTTTCCATATGGGAAAAGCCACGAATTATGATAGTAGGCTGGAATAAATATAGATCAACCAGCGAATGATAGAAGTTAAGCATATATGTCAACATTACAAATAGTAGAATTATATTCCATAGATATATTCTTCAAATGAATACAAGGTAGGGAACTAAGAAATAATGTGGACAAGTAAGATTCAGTATTACCAAATAGCACGGATCTTTTCACGTATTGCAGTCGTAATCATCCGTAGTATAAATTCAAGGAATAAGGTTCTGTCCTGAAAGTTTTTCGATCTATGGCTGATATAGCCCGATTAGTGATAGAATTGAAATTAAACGACAAGGTTACAGTAAGTCTACAATTGTACAGATAAAATTTTCAAATGTACTGACTAATATTACGATTTGGCCAGCCTTAAATATGGCATGGTTTATGGAATCAATCCTATCCTCTGACTCTGGGCTATTTATAAACAAATTATCGAAATTCGATTTGTCCAATAAACATCACGTTCTGATATTCGTAGTGTGAATAAATGCGGACTTTCTACATCTGAAATCCGCCTGTCCCATACGAAATTAGCCAAGGTATTTGGTGCAGAGAACCAATATGACTCAGCGGGAAAAGAAACTTTTTTTCAGTATAAAAAGAAAAATGCGTGATGTAATCCATTTCTTTTAATACCCCATCCATACTTTATAAATCCCCGTGCACGTACCTCGTGACCACGTAGCAGGCGGCGAAAACGGAAATGAGAGCGGCCACGGCCAGGACGAGGGCGGCCAGATGCAACTGCTGCACACTGGAATGCGCGGCGGCGATGCTTGCAGTCTCCGCGCTCCGCGATTGGTCGGAAGACCAGCGCGTCGGCGACAACGACGACGATGACGACGCTGGCGCGCGATGCGCGCCCGGCAGCGAGCGCTCCTCGTCCGACGGCTCGTCCGTGGCGGCATTGCAGTTGTCCTTGTCGTCGCAGCAGATGAGCCGCGGCCAGACAGCCTGACCACCCAGATCCAGTAGTTTACGCTCTTCGTCGTTCGAGCCCCAGGACTTCGTCTCGCAAAGCAGTGGCGTCGCGTTCCTGCAATTTGTAGTCTTGATTTACGATGCGTACTGATTTGGAAATTAAAATCTAAGGAAATTTAGAAAGATCAAATATTCGAACGATCGTTTTTACCACAAAACTGAAGTAATTATAGCTTTAAATTTATATATTTCAATTATAAATTAAATGCATTCGAAGTAAACAATAGAGTCATAAATCTATCTTACCGATTTTTCGAATAGTTCAAGGCAAAGAAGGTAAGATTTTAAAAATCACCGTTTCATCTGAAGTGCCAGTACAAAAGCAGTATCACGTTCTTTCTACTAATTGCTAGCGATAAAAATAGGCTTTGTTGGAAAAAATGTTCAATGGGCTATTCCAGGGATAAACCGTTATGATTAAACGGTTGGTCTTTATAGCTTTCAAAATAGTACTTCGTCTTTAGTAATCATTAATAAATGCATTCTATTTTCGTTTCTCGTGCAGCGAATAAGTGTCCTTTAAATAATAACACTAGCCTGAATAACGGAACAGATTATTTGTCAGTACTAACGTGGGTAAGCAAACTGAAATAAGGAGGATAATAAAAGATCAACATGGACAAGAAGCGAATGTTAGTAAACGGATATTCAACAAAATACAGCCAGGAGAAATCATTATAAGCCAAGAAAATTCCAAATCATTAAAGAAGATATATATCCAAATAATAGGAATAGCTCTATTAAATATTTTTAAGCAGCTTGGAGAACACAAATACTACTTCAAGCCTAACGTCATATAACATGGATACCAAATAAGTAGAGTTTATGCCTCAAAAATCGCAATTGAGCAATATAAATCATCAATACAAAAAAGCAATAAATAGTAATTAACTGATACATAAAAAAAGTAAATTATTGTAGTCATTCATATATCGTTAGTATAAAAGGATGTGTCTTTACATAAATAAAGATATCAGAAAAATACTATTAAAAATAATCTAAGTGGATTTCAAACTTGAAAATGTTTTTATGACTACTTAATGAAATGTGATTGCATAGATGTTAACATGTATTACATAGATTTCATGATACAAGTCGATACAGCTTTACAGATAATTGATGTCAATCTCATTTTCGTCGACGCATAGTTATTGTCATAAGTCTGAGCAACGAGTCTGAAGCAATGGATCTAAAAAAATCGATTGGTCGAAAATATTTAGATTCGAGCAAAAGGTCGAATTAAATATATTGGGTAGCAACGAGACAAACAATTAAAATTTTATTTAGAGCTAAAAAAAGTTTAAAATTGAATCTTTGTACGGTATATTAATTAAAAGTAAAAATGGAATGAAGGACCTAGAGTGAAGCTTATGGCTGTCTTACTAATTTATCTCAAGATCTAACATATTAATTTTTAAGGAAACAGAATTGCATCTAAATGTAACGACATATGTGAAAGTTTATTCAAATGATATAAGTCAAGCTTGGTTAAAAAGTTTTGTCATTTCCACATTTTTCTTGAGTTGTAAAAATTTACATGTTGTGAAAATAGCAAAGATAGAGATAATACGATATGTCCTATAATAGCATTAAATCGCGCGATCAATAATGCAATGATACCAATTTATTCAAATGTTTATATAGCCTTCGGACCTTTTGTGACTATTTCAACGGCGAATTCCGAAAGCGAACGATTGTTTTCAGTGTTAAGCCAGTAAAAGATTTATATGATACATCTAGCATGCGTGATGAAACGTTATATCTTCATTGGCTATTCTTATGATCGAAAAGGAGTCGCTCGAAGCGCTCAGTGTTGATAATTTGATAAGCCAGCTAACCGATACGAAATAAAGGAAAAACAATGTTTAACTGTATTTTGATGATTTGTGCGGTATAAATTCGAATAAATTTTTATTATTCGTTTTACCGAGTCTGTAGTTACGAGGCACGGTGAATTCGATATGAATTTTTCAGCCTGGAAATAAAAACCCTCGGAGGCAGGCTGCACCGTGATTTTACAGCACCAGGCCTCGTCGGGGTTTAATCTATTGGAATTATACTGAAATTTTATTCCGTTACAAAATAAATATGCTATTTATAGGACTCTCAATCTCAGTTACCGGACATTCTCAAATATGTATAAAAAATATGAACGTTTAAAAACAGTAATATACAGGAATGACGGTCAGATTACTCAACGTTCAACTTGTTATTTTGACGATTTTAAAAATCATCAATATTCTTCGTCCCGAGAGAATATACATATTAATAATTCGATGCAAGTGGAAACAATTTTAACGAATACAAACGGGCCGAATCGCGAGGATGAAGATGAAGATGAAGAAGAAGAAGAAGAAGAAGAAGAAGAAAACGTTTTCATTGCACTGAATATTGATTTAAATTACTTTAGCCTCAATATACACGCTGTATAAGCATTTAAGCTTACATATGCACATACATCTCTTTACTGCAACTCCAATAATATGCAAAAGAATCTGCGTTTCGCCTTTCCTCCCTTTCTCTCCTCGTTCGATCCTCCTACTTCTATGTACACACACGCACACGCACACGCACACGCACACGCGCGCGCACACACACACACACGCACGCACGCACACACAGGCACACACGCATTAATGTGCTTCGCTTTTATTAAAAGCAAGCCCGACAGTTTTCATGCATATACATTGATAAATACATACGCACACACCGAGAAGAAGCGTAACGCGAGGCTTCAATTGCGGCCGCGCGAACGAGATGAACGCGAGCGCTGCGGCGGCATATGCGCTCGCGCTCTGGTGTCCAGATATTTTCATATATATATATATATATATATATATATATATATATATATATATATATATCTCTACTCTGCTTAACTTTCTCACTGATAGGGAGACATACTTGTTTACGAGAAATTTTAGTAATATTGCCAATGATTGCCACGCATACACTAATTTTTAATAAAAAAATTCCATTAAACTTACTGTATATGCATAGTAAATTTTCTCATAATTCAGGTATGTTTCTTTCCTAGTAGAAAATGCATATACTAATGTTTATAAAACACATCCGTCCGTGCGATTTATACGACGGCTTTGCGCAGTCGCGCGCATCGGCGGCGGTTTTTTTTTCTCCAGCGAAGTTATTTTCGATTTGGTATTTAGGCACAATAGCCGCGGTGGCCGAATTGCCGAAGAATGGCCGTATATGTTTTTTTTTTTTTTTTACACGAGCACCAACAGTGCACTTCGCGGGACTTCGCGCTCCTTCAATTCGACGATCGGCCATCAAGGGCAATGACATTTCGGTACCCGTGATTAGCGACAAATTCGCGATAGAATTATGCAGCGACCAGTTGCGGGACTGAAATTTAGTCCATTATGCAGGGGAGCTGTAAATTTTTTGGGCTACGGCATAAAGTTACGTAGTTTATTATTGTTAGTCGGCAAGTATTCCACATACGCGGGATGAAGCTTAAATTGCTTTAATATTGCTCCTGAGATCGTTGCGCTCTCGATCTTGAATTTTAACGGAGTGTGAGTGTGTGTGTGTGTGTGTGTGTGTGTATGTTCTTCCAAAGACCAATGCATATATATATATATAATATATATATATATATATATATATATATATATATATATATATATATTATATAGATAGATATGCGTTCACGGCCGTAAAACAGCACAATCGTAAATTATCTGAAGTAAAGTGAAACAAAAAAAGAAACAATTTTTATTTTGAACTCATCTCTGCGCACGTACATATATACGCGCGTACATATTAAACGATTTCATTATAAAACGCCCGATAAAATATAACCAAGGATGAATATAGCTATATATAGCTATATATACTTAATAATTTCTTGTACAAGGTATCGACTTTATACTTTATATATGTCCCGTGTGCGTTCCATAAGATATTTTCCGTTAAATTTCTAAAGCTAATCAAATTGTTCTATGATTCTATAAAAACTTAACGTTTTTTTGTTTTGAATTAATTTATTTTCATCTAAAACTACAAATTCAATTGAAATTTCATGCAAAAACTGTGCCAGATTATAATGAATACGCGAAGTTATGAAAATATATTAAAATAGTCAAATAAAAAGCCGTGAGACTGATATGAAATGGACTATTTTTATTTCAAATAGGAATTCATTTTAAATATTCTGATTAATTATGAATAAAGAATGAGGCTTTTTTATTATAACTTTTTTAGACTTGTACGCTAAGTAACTAAAAATGCGCTCTTAATTAAAAATTACGCTGTCGAAAAAGAAATCTATTAATTTCCTTACAACTTTGTTATTTTTTGAGGCACATTAATTTGTCTTACCCGAGTATCTTTATTTATTTCTGTAGAGTATACAGTATACAAATTTATTACTTTGATGATTCTATTACGTTATTATGAGAAAATCCAACAATATTTAAATGTTCCTTATATACATATATGAATATGTACATAAATATCATAATTCTGAAGGTCAATTTACCAAAAAGATATTATCATAAAAATGACTTTAACGAGCCAAATTTGATAGTAAAGTTAAATTCTAAAGTTAAATTCTAAGTTTTGGCTTTGTCTTTGTCATATACTATATGTACAATCTAAATTTCTTCGTTACAAACTTTTATTATAGTTTCAAAATTCAGGCTCGCATTATTCTTACGATAAAATTGCCTAAACTTTGGCATTTTTTCAACAAGCATAAAATATCATAAAATATGATTTCTTACTCAAACAGTCTCGTATATATTGTTTTCCCACATAAACTTACCAGGGTCCCCCCATTTCTTTCAAGATATCCCTCGATCCACACATAATACCTATTTACCAATTATTACTTGGCACGGCGCGCGCACACACACTGACAAATATCTATAACCATAATAATTGATTGCATGTCGAAACTGCTTGTGGACTCCAGTGGTGAGCGCAATTAATTATATCGTCATGTGATATTATTAAAAAACAATATAATCTACTTAGAACTCGGCGTATAAAAACTCTCTCTGTCTCTCTCTCTCTCTCTCTCTCTCTTTCTCTCTCAGTACACACACATGCATAGATACATATATACATACATATATATATACATACATATATATATATATATATATATATATATATATATATATATCAGTATAATTTCTTTCTTGCCTCTTCTCTGTCATATGTATATATGTCATTACTACTTCGGCACCTTTGACTTTTGCAAATTCTCGTTTGTTTATAGATATCTATAATCTGAAGCGGATCTTATTTCTATCGTACATTTAATATGATACCGACAACAATGTGGTTCGTATGCGAGTGCGCACGCGCGCGCTCCTGATAAGCTCTTATATTTTCCTTTTATATAATACCGGTCCGGCTTCGATTCGCGCGCAGTGGGCGGTATATTGCAAGAATTTTTCAATCCAAATCTATTCGCATTGCGCGATAATCGGAGCGCGCCGAGAGATAAACGGGGGAGGGCTGATTGTTATTATAAGTACAGATAAAAATTTATAACTTTTTTTTTCTATTTTTGTTTGTGTTTCACTGAATACCGCGCAGTGTTATACAGTTTCCATAATTTAATGCTTTATAAATTATTTTGTATATCTTCGATTTCACCGCATTAGAAACACCATAGGTTAGGCATTGATAATTACTGTCTTCAAACTGCGTTACTGTACATTAATACGAATGAATACTCTTTAGGTTCTGTAATGGTCCTTGTTAATATGCACTTCCAAAAATTGAATGAGAATTCATTTTAACGAGTGCCAACGTTTTGAACGATAATAGTCATTGCGATATATATATATATATATATAATATATATATATATATATATATAACAGTATAATAACCAAAAATGTAAAAATTTGATACATGAATTAAATATTAAATTTTCAATAGCTGCAAGAGCAAACTATTAGTCAGTGATACGAACGAATTTACGCAGTCCTTCGTTAATATAAATAATATCGTATAACAGAATTTTTAAAGAATTCAAGTTTAGCTGTTTGTAATTTTAACTATTAAAAATTTTAAGTATTAAGTATTTGAAATTTTTGATAATTGATACTTTGATTAAACGATGATGCGTTATAGATAAATAGAAGTAAATTCATTTCAGCCTGTTGTGGCCCAGAAATTGAATTGGTTTTACAATATTTTACAATATCGTACATAATACGTACATTTGCACGTTATGTTTACAAATGTAAATATATATAAAAAGACATAATTTATTTAAATGACTTTACGTACTTCATTACATTAAGTTCAAAATACAGTTTACATATTGTCCTGTTTTATTGTACATTGCTTTGTTGTTTATTTTGATTATCACTTATCACTTACACTTACATTTTTTTTCTTTTTTCACTTTGCACCCTAATCTCTGTCGTGGCACTCTATTCTTCTTTCTTCTTCTTGTTTTTTGTCTAACCTCTTTTCAACGTTGTAGAGGATTTTTTCGATCTTGTTTTTAATGTAGGTAATACTGTAGATTTTTTCCTCTGATCATTTATACGATTCTGCCATTACTTTTCTCCATACCCTTGTTTACGGAATCCGTTATCAAATGTTTTATTATGTCGCTTATCCTTTCCACATAATCTCCATTGCCTTTCTTTCGCCTGTAACCAATATTTATTCTTGTTTTCGAAATTGCCACATCTTATTATTCATATTTCTATCGTGTTTATCCTGCACACGGGATCATATTTGAATTTCTCGTACCTTCTATTATATTTTGCATCATTTAGTTTGTTCGTTAATTGATATCTTTCAGTCTTCTCAAAATTACTTGTTCTATTTCATTCCTTACCCTTACAATTATCTCTATTGCTTAGACCTAAGCTATTAAAGAATTTTTTGTCTGTTTTTCTATCCAGAAATGTTTAACAGCCTTTTTTTATATTTATTTTCTCTATTTTCGCTTCCGCATATGTTAGATATCTTGGTATACAAAAGTCTACGATTAGTATCCATCTCTAATGGTCAAATATTATTTTCTCTAATGTTTTCTATTCCTGCCATCCTTATATTTCTACCCTATCAGCTATGACAGTTTGTACTAAACAGTGAAATACGAGTTTTCTTCCCCGATATCACACTTTTAGCACCTTTCTTTTAATCTCCGAGTGTGCTTGATTGATACTATTCCTGTTGTCTTGGCCTCTTTTCTATGGTCTTCATAATACCCTTCTTTATTAAACATAAGTCCGAAATATTTGAAAGATTTTAGTTCCTCTCGTTCTTCCCCTTGTCAGAACTCTGTTTTCTTTATAGCATTTCTTCCGATTTCTTCTCTTATTAAATCAGAATACCTTTCCATGCACTTAATACCAATTCTCTGTTTTTGAATAGCGTTCCTAGAGTGCTTATCGAATTTTGTAACGCTATTTTGTTTCCTGCTATTAGTAAGAGCTTATCTGCATACGCTAAGCGTAATAATCTACCAATGTCTATCGTTATACCCTTTTTTCAAATTATTGATCTAATTCGCTTACGTACATGAAAAATCATACCGGGCTCAGCACGCATCCTTGTCTCAATCATTTAATTATTCAGATTTTTCTTTCTAGTCCTTCTTACATTTAACTTCGTATATTCATAAAATCCCTTGATCTTTTCTAAAAAATCTGTCGAACGTACTTTTCAGGTACACAAATATTGTGTACAGGTGTTCTTTTCATAAACTAGACGACGTACGATTTCGACTTATTTCTGATTTTCTTCTCATATATAATTATTGTCAGAGTATCACGCGATTTTCAAGTGACTAAATGTACAAAACATTAATAACAAGTAAGCAACAAATTAATATGAAACACTATGATGCGAATGCTCAGAATCTGTGTCAAATTTAATATTTTTAGACAAGATCAGTATATTTTGACACGTATAATCGATTGACAATCAGAATTGATTTATTCCAAAGCCACTTAATTCTGATTTGGAATACATGCATTTCAATCAAATTTTAGTTTCAATGGACATTTCAATAGTTCACCCAATGGTGCATTCAGGAGTTGCCCGTGGGCGCGGAGCAATTATATATCTAATACAAATTTCTAAAGAAAATGATTTAATACTGTTAATAAATTTATAGCGTATGTGAATAAATTATTTATTGTTTCATTTTTATATCATAACAAGTGGTAACATGGCTTTTTCTCTTATCGGCTAAGAAACTGAAAGTAATATGAATTGCATACCAACGGAAACGTGAATAAGAAATGAAAATGTAATCAATAAATTCTTATATTCAAAATATGTATTTCCTATCGTCTATATTGCTCCACCATCACGATGCCACGGAATTGGAATATTTGGATGCCCGAAAATAATTTTTCTGTCACTAATGCAGCTTCTCACACTCAATTGGATTCGCTACATTTAACTAAAGATTCTTTCAGTTTTCAGGAACAATTTTGTTGCTATTTAACAGATTTGTGCTAATCATGATCTAGTGGTTTAGGATCAATCTTTTTTTATTAAAATGATTTACTGTAGTTCCAGTGTAATTTCCTATGATAGAAGACTGATTCTTTATATTCAGCATCATCTTTAATTTTTTTCTTATCTAAAATATTTCTATTCTATTTGTAGTTTTTTAGGAACTAAATTTTGGTTCAAATAGTTTAATATTTTACTTTGAAAATTACACTCTGATGACGTTGGCATGTTGACTGATCAATTAAAATTTTATTCGAAGGCTACGATTTTAAATATATATTTAATCACTCTCGTTCGTCTATAAAAATTTATTTCAATAAAGAAACTGGACCATTTTCAAAAGATGCAAGACATATTATAAATTATTGCAAAACGCAATGATCAATCAGTTCTTGTATACTTGGCTCTTCTAAAACTCTTAGGGCATACGGATAACACGCAAGGTATATTATTTTTTTGTATGACTTAAGCTACAGTTTGTAATAATTTTCAACGAGGAATTTAATGGTCATCTCTATTTTTACTTTAGCAAAGACTGTGTAGTTAAATTTAAAAATTGTTCTTATGTCGTCTATTTTGAATGAAATTAATAAATACTTTTATCGGTTTTACAGTCGTTATACTATAATATATTATACTAAAATAGTGATAGTCAGATTGGCCTTGTTTATGATCACCCCCGAAGACTTTGAAATAGAACTTACTACTAAAAATAAATTAGATTAAAAATTAAAAATAATAAATTATACTCTTTGTTAGCATCGGACAACCTGACTTCTCCCACCACCTTAAATTTAAATTCCCCTTTGCTGTTTCGAATCGCTAGGGTTCAGCTTCAAGTACTAAAGTAAAATGAAAAACCCAGTATGCTACTATATATACCCTATCCTCACTCTAAATTTATTTGTATCATATTTATAGAACCCCCACCCTCCTAACATTTTTCTTTTGTTATTTAACGTCGCTCAATTTATGCTTCCAAATACCGGTGCTAATCAGCGGCGGAGGTCTACGATGTGTTTGTAAACAAAGCACGTGTAAATTATTGCAGCGGTGCTTGTGTCAATCGGCCGAGACCGGGATTTGAACTCGGTTCACCAAGTTACTAGTCCTTCGCTCTAGCGATCGAGCCATCGTAGGCCTCACCCTCCCGACTTAAATGTAAAACATAATTTTTATATTAATAAAGAATGATAACTGTTATCCAGTTTATTTGGCTCCAACATTATATTTACATTATTGCGATTTTGCAAAATATGAATACTTTCAAGAGTTTCTCTTTTATATCTACTTTTAAAGCCTGTCTAGGTGAGATGAAGGTTAAATCTTTTTTTTTTTTAATGAAACCAATTCCCAAGCACACCGAGTAGATGACCCTCTTTAGGGTCCTTTTATTTATCTTAATCCTATCTGACCATAACGACCTTCTATTGATCTCCCGATCTTACCTCGACCTTGGACTTTAATGCGTATTTTAACCTAAAATTTTCTGTTCTTTCGATTTGTGGATTTTCAGGGACGGGTTCCATTTGAAATAAAGGAATCGAAAATAAAGATCAATATCGAATTCATCATTCAAAATTACTAAAGATTACAGCCTAACCTCTTCAAAAAATAATGTACCATGTGATAAATTCTTACACAAAAAAGTGGAAAAGGGGTTTCAAAATAAAAAACCCCGAGTACGATCATATTGTGACAATTATTTTATGCAACACGGCCTCATTTCAAATATATAAATACTGACTAGATAATGAAAAAAAAACTATAAAAATTCTAATAAAAAATCTTTTTTCAGAAATAAAATGAAACACAAGACGTTTAAGAAAATTAATACTCCATCGGTTAATTATTTAGTTAACTATGTTTAGCTAACCAATTTTATAACAAGATATTAACTTTTGAATAAAATAAATTAAAGGAATCGTAATAACAGAATAATCTAACCTAACTGTACTCAAAAGGATTATAGCATCGATCTAATGCTTACATCGTCTAAAGGTACGCGCATCCAAAAATTTGCAATGAATTTAGTACTCTTTCGCGCAGAAATTGCGTTGTGATATTGGAAACTCAAATGGAGATGTCGCTTTGTAATTGTATGCTCAATATGCCTCCGTAAGCCAACAGTTTGTACAGTGTTCATATATAGAACGTCGGACAATTCTGTCAAAGAAATTATTAATTTAAACAATGTATGTGATCAGACTGACAAATAACCCGAACTAGCGTAAAATCATAGAATAAGAAACGCTATTCAAAGTTAATTTTTATTATCAAATTCAAGAAAAATAGCATATCAGAAGGTACGGGTACTGCGAGCTTTACGGTTGCAGATAAGCGTTCAAACGTGATAGAATAGTTCTAATACGTCATTTAGGTCTCGGGAAACGATAAAACCTAATACAAGAATTCTTCAACGTTTTGTCATCATAACGACTTACTGCACACTAATTTGTACTGTATGTATTGCAAAATTTCGGACTATCATATAAAATATTTTATACTTGAAAAATATGTAAATATAATGATACTGCATGTTATTTCGGACCATGTGTTGGCAAACGCGAGTTCCCAATATCACCACCAGAGGTCGTGACAACGATATGAATTCCCAATATATAAATATCTTCCTGTTCGGTATCATTATTTATAAGATAATACAACTTCTCCCACGTATACTCTAAAACGTCAGAAAAATCAACAAATATTCGACAATATCTATTTTTTCCCATTGTTGTTTCAACTATCGTAGGTTTTTTTTTATATTCATGGAACTTCCCTGAAGGGAGCGCAACCGAGGTCTTATATATACCAACGCTAATAGTTTTCAGTAGCTTTCCTTATCACAGTCAATATACTTATATAGAAAAACTGAAATTGACTAATTATATTATGTACGTATATATATGTAATTTGTATAATTTATATAATATATATAATTACTCGGTGCATCCTCGCGTCGTCCTGAGCCTCGTCCCGGGTGCTTTGGCGTCCCCGTCGTAGATCAGCTCGGTGTAGCAAGAATATCGCGTTCTGCAGATTCTCGCCCCGCTCTCCTTGCAGGCTCGGCTCGTGCATACGCACTTCAGACCTTTCAACAATGTTCAAACGGACGCAATATGAGCACGTGAAACTGTTTCTAGTGTTATGAATTTTTTATTTACATGAATTTGTCAATGATTATTACTTTCTTTTCAATAACTAATTATAATTACAATATGTTGGAACATTGTAGTGGTTATATACTAATATGGATATAAAATATATATAGAAGAATAGATATGCACATTACGTAATAAATTAGGAGTATTTACTACAGCTTAATAATGTTTAGATTACTGCATAAAGAGTAAAACGAAATTTTTTATTTGATTTGGTATTTACCAACTCTATTTTTGAACCAATGACATTTATTTACAAAGAAAATAAAGCTTTGTGTCGTTTAACTATCGTATATACTTTTACTCTGCACGCTTCCTAATTTATTCTAAGGTATATTAATATTTTACATGTAAATAGTCCATTGTAGAACAACCACAGAATAAAATTTTTGGATTGATAAAGTTCGTTTTGTGAATTTAAATGTTACTTGAGAATTTCTATATATATATATATATATATATATATATATATATATATATATATATATATATATAAATTTTCAAGTGACAATTCAACTAAAATAATCTCCTCCTAACTTATATTATATGGTTCAATAATTTATCTATATAAAAACTTGTTTTATTATTATTATTATTATTATTATAAAATATTTTTCACCGAATCCCCGCGTCCGCTTTATATTCCGACTATATGCAAGACTTGATTAATATAAGACAGCACAAGACTTAATTAAATTTAAACCAGATCTGTCATGCGTGTATAATCGATGATATCCGCGAGGGCCGTCATTTTTTTTTTTTTTTTTTAACACGCTGGGCAGACGTCGCGCGGATATATATCATTCGAATTTATATATTTCTGACGTAATGTATCCCAAAGCGAGATCCAAAGCAGACACCGCGATTTCACATAAGATTTAAACATGCCTGGAACGTTAAGAAATCTGCCCCCAGATTGATCGATCGCGTTCGCGCGAAACTTCGTCGTCGATATATATATATATATATATATATATATATATATATATATATATATATGTATGTATATTGCTTCACGTTCCACATCCATAAACACCCACTTCTATGGCCTCTCTCTCTCTCTCTCTCTCTCTCTCTCTATTTTATTTTCTCATTTTCTTCCACACCCCTTCCGATCTCCCTCGCTCAACGTTCAAGACCCGAACTCGGGGAATCCCGCGATTCTCCGCACGCGCACAAGCACGCCCGCGCGCTCTACACACACTTAACGTCCATTCGTCGACGATATACATATCACCCTTTCATGCACTCACCCAGAACGCCGTGCCAGGAGAGCATCAGGGCGCCGACGGCCATCGCCATTATCATTGTTAGGAGGGCGTAGCTCGTACGGGGGTTCATCGCGTGCATAGACATTAATATGTGACGATACGAGGTATGGGCGCGAGCAATCCAGTATTTATCGTAAACGAGAAGAAAAACTCCGCAACGACGCGTCGCGTGCTTATCGGAAGCGAGAACTTTTGGGAAATGCCGAATCCCCCGGTGCGGTTTGTATTCCACTAATTTCAGTTTCTCCCACTTTAATGCGCGAGGACCGATCGCTCGTTCCGTCCTCTCCACTTGATGTCGCTTCTCCTCCCCCCTCTCCCACCCCCCTGACCCTCTCGCGTTGAATTGCCCGTGTGTGTATATTATATACATATATATATATATATATATATATATATATATATATATATATATATGTATACATATGAAATACGCGACGGACGCGCGCACCTTGCTCCTCGCGTCGGTCGCCTAATTTATCGCGCAGTTTCTATTCTAATTAAATTCCCCGCGCCCGCGCCGTCATCTCGCGGTCCGCGTCACCGGGCCGCCGGCCGCACGCGCGAATGTAATATATATATATATATATATATATATATATATATATACCGATGCGGTGTCGAATCAGGCGCTGATCCCGGCCCCACGAGCAATATAAGTATATAAATATATACATACACATATATACGAACGCACACGCTCGCAAGCGCGTATAAATATATCGAACAGGTTGGTGATGCGTCTGATCTTCTATGCGATTTCATTAGCAGTGATATATCGTAACGTATGGGACAAATTTTAAGTTTTTCTCGTTCGTGATGTCATATGAAGATCTTCGACTATTTTAACGTACTCTAGAAATCTGGATCAGTACGAGCTCCACCGAAATTCAGTGTATATTGGTCATCATTGATTGATTCCCAGTCTATAATAGATATGTAAAATTGACTGGTAAATCAGTGAAACACCAGTATATTTGGTCAATCGTTGATTTTAGCATGGAGTTCAGTAGTTTCCAGTAGGGTTTCAATTTCGAGAATATATTGTTTTTTATCGAGCAAAGTCTTGTTTTTTAAATATTATATTTTTCGTATAAAGCGACGAAAGAGATTAAAATTAGATTGTTTAAAAAACTATTGACATAAACTTCTATTACATTCACCAAATCAGGTCTGTATATACATTGGAAAAATAAATCATTTGATTTATCGGACGACGATAGCATTTGATAAATGATCCGATGATTTATCAGGATTTATTGCTTGTGCAATAAGCTTAAATAAAAAATTGTCTGAGAAACACTTTTTTTCGCGCTAAGAGCAAAACATATAGGCTGCGTTTTATATACATAAGTTATGGTGATTCGATGTGAAAGTTTTTTTTACAGTATATTAAAAAAGTATATTGATCTTGATTTATAGTCAATGTTTTACTGTTATCGGCCACATGGTACCAGGGACTTTAGACGTCACCAATTCAGACATTTTATTTTTAAACATTTTCCTTTAAATCAAGCGTGTATTTTTTTTTAAAAATTAACGATTGTACTTATATGTCGACTGTTTTGAATCAAATGAATAAATACTTTTATCGGTCTTCTAGTCTTTATACCATAGTATATTATACTAAAATCATAACAGTCAGATTGTCCTTGTTTATCTTAAATAAAACTTATTACTAAAAATAATTTAGATTAAAAATTCAAAATAAGAAAAATAAAATTAATAATATAATAAAATGGAAATAATAGAAACAATAAACTATATTTTATGTTAGCAAAGGACAACCTGACTTCCCCCACCACTTTAAACGTTAATTCACCTTTGGCGCCCGACGTTTTGAACCGCTACGGTTCATCTGCAGGGACTAAGCTGTATTTTTTTTATCAAAATTTAATTATTAAATTATATAAAATTTACATAATAAACATGAAATGATGCCCATTCTTTACTGTATTATTTCTCCTAATAAGTTAAATTTTTATTTAATGAATAGTAACATAAAAATTCCATAATTGAATAAATTCCAAAAATTCTTTCTGAATAAATTAAAAACAAAAAAAAGAATAATAACGATAACAAAAGAAGATGAAGCTGGTTCGTAGTGTTATTACCGTTGAACTTTATTTTAACATCATGTCATAATTTAGTGGCTCTTTGCGTTGCAAAAAGGAAATGAAATCCGCTTATAGCCCGGAAGAATAAAAATTGTCCCAAAAGCTAAAAAAATCGACTATTGCGCGCGAGTCGACAATATATTTCGATGCATTATAATTCTTAAAATTCGGACTTTCGTTTGCTGTTGAACGCGTGCAAAATTCTCGCACTTAGTGCGCAAAACTCTTAAAATATACAAATCATATATCTGATAACAGTTGATAAACACCGTATCGCTAAATAGTTTAATAAAGATGTATTTAAATAAAAATAAAATTAGCGTTAATTTATTTTAAAATATTAAAAGGGCCCACATAATCAAAACAGATGCCGCAATAAATAATACTTGTAATACCTGCGATATTCTAAAGTACAATAATATAACGATTTTCTCCAACAATATATGTGGTCAATTGTGTTGAATGAGATGTTCCATAAATATTTCATTCATAAATTACTTTTATAGTACCGAAGGTAAATAAAATTGTACATAAACGAAGATGAGTAAAATATTCCGACGGCCATTCGGTTTTATAAGCCATCTTTAATGCGCGTGTTCGCTTATACTATATATATAGCCAAAAGGTCAAAAGGATTGAAGGGAGGACGAGATGTAATATACAAACATCGAGAAAAATATATGTCGACCTAAGCAGATAATAGGGCCTTAATTTAAACGATACACTAAACGAACCTCCTTATAGGTTTGATTTATTAAAGATAAATTATTAAAAAAAAAACTAACGTACAATTCATCTTTTCGTATAATATTTCCACTCCCTATATATATATATATATATATATATATATATATATATATATATATATATATAGAGAGAGAGAGAGAGAGAGAGAGAGAGATACAATATAAGCGAACAAGTAATACTATATACAATTGCATAAATATACATAAAAATAAATCATAAGGACTAGTTTCTCTATTACATACACTTAAATTATTCAGTATCTATTATACTAAATATAGAATCGCACAGCGAAGCTATATGAATTTTTTCAAGATTTTTTTATTGTAACTGAGCGACTGTCTAAGAATCGAAAATCCCTTTTCTAACAAAACGATGAACGCGCCTATAATGATACATTCAGTAGACATGCACAGGTATATTTATATACTTTACATCAGCGGTTGTAAATATCTCCAAAAAATTATCGCCATCTTGGTTATTTTTTTCTTCTTTTGCTTTTTTTTTAAGAGGATTTAGAAATCAAAGCGAGAGCTTGAAGAAACCGAAGTTTTATCTTAATTTCTTTTTTCTATTAAGAGACAACGATTTCCATTCGGTTTTTGCGCCGTGTATGTATATATATATATATATATATATATATATATATATATATATATATATATATATATATACACGCATCCCGATAATATTCAACAATTAATAATCCATTTAGTTTTTTCGGCTTTCGCAGTTGTGCCAAGCTTATGTTTAAAAGCCCCCCCCCTCCCAAGCATTTAGCAAAAAAACCTTCTTTATATATCTATATATATATAATCGTTCTTGATACGTGACTGCATAAAACTTTGCAACAAAGTATCAGAAACGTCATAGTTTTAATGCAATCTTATGAACAATATATAATAATAGTAAAAAGTGAAAGGGGAGGGCAGGGAGTGGAGGAAATCAATTGATTAGCATATATTAAAAATTGAAATGCATTATCAGGCTAGGTCGTATAAAATAAAAATGCATCAATTTTTATTTATTACATTTGAATTTTCATATATATATATATATACACCGTATCGTTGTAAACTTGCGTGTATTCGCACTTATCTATATATATATATTTCGAAGACGAAGATTTTTTTGTATTTTAGAACGTAAGATCAAACGTCATCCCTGCCTCTCTAAAGTTTCTCAATTTATTGGTATAGGATAGCAACATATTAATGAGGATAGAGCTTCAAGGATTCATCTGTGGACACGCATGCACGTGCGCGCTCGTACACACACATGCACACACACCCGATTTCAAACTTGAATGGAGCCGAACTTTTTTGCCCGCGCGCCTATAATATACGTATATCGACCGGCTTCCGCTGAGGGGACAAATGGAAATTTATAAATCTGTCACCTTAACGTCTGTCCAAGTTTATCGGGATTATAGCCTTATATAAAGGATATAGGAATAAAAAGTTACGTTTATTTACTGCAGATGTCGTAATGATCATCCCATGAAACTCTTATTTCGATACCTCTTAAAAGTAGATAAACGTTTCTTTTTTTCTTTTTGTACTTTTAATTCTTTTCTATAATAAGTATACAAGTACCATTCATATGCTTCCTTTTTTTTTGTAAACGTCCGCGACGCGAGAAGTGAGAAACAAGTTCCATCTTAGAATCAAATTATATTTTATATGCAGGATTTATAATAGGCATACGCGTACGCACGTATACAGTTATATGCAAAAATGCATACTGAAAACATGTAGTAAACAAAATTATAAAAACAAACCTAGAAGATGTATATAATATTAAAAAGACTCTGAAGAACACAGAGAAAACTTAAATGCTCTATTTATTAGAAGCCGGAGTGATAATTTCACGCAAACAATTAGAAATTGTAGAAAATAATGAAACGAATTTATGAATTGGTCCTGCTATTCAAGGTACTTGACAATGTTTCGGATTATTTAATGATGAATCTTTTTTGATGAATGAAAATTAATATCCATATATATGTATAAGAAAAAAAGAGAATGAGAATAAGATAATAATACTGTAAGATTTTTTTGCAATATCATACACTGAACATTATTTATATATTGTTATTTCGCTTCAAGAATATTTAAAAATATTTAAAAATTTTCGTTACCCAAGAAGGTTGACGTTGGAGATCAAATGTTTCTCGGTCCAAAGTAATCTAGTGACGTCCTAGTAGCACCCATCTTAGCTATAATAATTATAAATTATAGAATTTTACTCTATCGGGATTTTTCAAAATAATGAGCTCAACGAATGAATTGATCCAGCTATCCAAATTAATTTCAAAATAGAACTACGAAATCGTTCTGAACACGAATATAATTTCGTTTCAGGCCCTTTAATAATTCATACATTTTGATCGCATCAAATTTTAAAATAATAATATATTTTTTCTTTTACAATATCACGCATGAAATATTATATATGTAAAATACCATGGGCGCTCTGGCACATGCACAAATGTATTAGAAAATACTAATTTAGGCGAACTTTAGTTTAGTTTAGTTTAGACCGTGTCGTTGATCTAAAAACTCGACCTTTTTATTATTTAATAAGTTTAATACAATTTCATGCAATCAAGATATTTCTTATATAAAATATTCACTATACCAATATATTTTTTAACTATTATATGTAATTTTATTGAAAGATTTCATACATCTTTGGACTAACTTTTTTTTGCAAAAAAATCTGATCAATTTAAAACTTATACAATATTATTCGTGATCGCTATATGCAATATAATTCTTTGTGTATAACCAAAAATTATAAAAAAAAAGGTCTACTATGCTCACGAACGTAATTGCGGCGAATGTGAAAAACCTATCTCGCTTATGAAAAAAGCAAGCAAAGATAATACTCAGGTATGCACATGTAAATATATATATATATATATACTTGCCCAATTACTCAGAAGGAATCGCTCGATTAAAACGCGAGTCCCTGTAATCCTCGCAGTTCCGCGAACGCGCAATTAAGAGCTAACGATACCGAGCTTCGTGCATTACCCCCGCGCGATGGGACGGGAGAGGGCGCATCGGTTTTGTTCGTCTAATTATCGTATACCTCTGATGGTCGAAGTTACCTTGGGGCCTTGGGCTGCGACGATCTCTTTATTTGTCTCTGCGCTGTCCTAGATGCTGCTGGCGAAGCTGCCGCCCAGAAGAGACTGAGAATTCTTGGTCGCACAATACAGTGCAGTGCAGTGACCTGCGAGTAATTCGCTCGCTATATATCGACTGTTTCAAATGGTCCGATTCATACCGATTCAAGCATATATGTTATATATATATATATAGAACATAGTGTTTGTAAACAAAGATCATGTAAATTATTACAGCGGTGCTTGTGTCAATCGGCCGAGACCGGGATTTGAACTCGGATCACCAAGGTACTAGTCCTTCGCTCTGGCGATCGAGCCATCGTAGGTCTCTACAAAATACTTATTACGACAATTATTATAACGTATTCAGACGCACAGACACACAAATACGGAAAATATACTTATACGTGCACTCGGAACTTCCTCCCCTTCTCAGCATGGTCAACAGCTATTCCTCCGTTTATCATCCTCGGCGTATCTGCTTTCCAGATATATCTCTGTATTTATTGAGAGGCGGAGACCAAGGGATTACTGTAGCATCTCGCCGACATATAAGATGGGAAATGCTGAGACAAACTTTCCTAAATTTTTTCGTACTTTATACAGCTACATACGGAGCACAACTGTCTTGAACAATTAGTATAGTGGCACAAATATAATAATTGTCAAAATTAACAATTTTAATCAGAATAGCTACCCGAGTACTGAAGATTTCTTAGTCAGACTAAACGAACATTTAGTAAACATTCAGGTACTTGAAAAAGTAAAAGTTGTATATAAATCGGTAGAGATAGGACTATTCTGGTGCATAATCAAAGTTGATAGCTTCGCTAATCATCTATGTTCCCTTGTAATTATTATATCAGTGCTCTTCGGCAAGTGTGAGAGCAAGTTCACTAATATATCCGGTACCGCGCAAGCCACTCGTGCATTTTTCCTAATTTTATTCGAGGTACCATTAATTTGTTTGTGTGTTATGAAAGAACTCTATAATAAATTCTTTTACTTCTATTTAATCCTTGACCAATGAGGCAAGATTCGTCTCCGTGAAAGAGTTTACCAGGCAGGCCCTTCATATAAAAATATCTCCAGAATCTTGAAATAGAAAGATAATAGATCGAAGTCATTGGCTCAGGTATACCTATCTTAGCAGTTTCAAATAAGAACATTAACATTGTTCCACTTCAGGTCATATAAACGAATTTATCCTGTAATTGATTTTGTACAGTGCTTCTTTTACACCACAGAACTTTCTCTTTATTTTCGCATATGTTTGCCGTACATCTCGGGTGCCGAGTTTTTGCTTTTAAAAAACCATCAATGAAGCAGCTCTAAGAAGCCAACCGTACACTATCCTGGAGTCCTATCCAAGGTGAGAAGAACAAGAGCCAGCGTTTGCTTGTACTCTAAGGATTTTGGCGCATAAAGTAATCTGCTAAAAGAAAACTCTAGAACAAAAGATCGTTCCGAATATTTTACCTCTTAGCTGACTCCATCCAATTTGATATGGTCTGATATATTCACTTTATATTTGATTTTTTCATCATTTTAATTTTTTATTTTTGTTACTTTATCTGATAAACTTTTCCAATTTCTTTAGTCATGCAATAAGCTATGAGAAAATGGTCAAGCCTTGAAGGTTTCATTAAAAGACGTTCGGGTGCAAATTAGTTTCCTAGGTGCCGTACACATAACACTAAGTGATATGAACTCTTTCAGATACTTATGACTCAAAGTTATATGAGGTCTTTCAGAGTCTTCGGCACTGCCTGCATCGGTCCTGCGGAAGTAATCTCAGGAGGTCTGGACTTAAATTTATTTTATTGTATTATTTTATTATTTTATTATATAGTATTTATTTTATTATATTGAAATTATTTGGATAATAAATTTAATATACTAATTAACATAACTCCTCGTACTAGAAGTGGTCGCCAGCCGGCGGTACGTTATATTATCACTCGTGCCACCATTATAGCAACTCTAGTTTCCAGGAGATCTTAGAAACAAAGTACACCACCCAGAGCGAAGATGCTGGTTTATAGGAATTTCATTTCGGTGTCAAAACTCTATGAATAAGAGCATCGGTTCGTCTCTGCTCTGATCAGTGACTAGTGGCAGTCCCTATGAAGAGGTCCAGCTTTTTACTGAAATAAAGTTACAAAAATTTTGAAGGTTTGGTACGTTTTAACTGAAAACCACCTGACTCCATACTTTTTAAAAATTATTGGCAGTATTTATTACCTCTACATTTATGAATTGCTATGACTATAGAGATAACTTCTCAAATTAATAAATTTTTTCTTTATAAATAATATTCAAGGTCAAATGTCTGAATATAGGCATGCATAGCTTCCAACAAACTCAACAAGCCTTTGTTCCTCGTTGTTTTTTATTTCACTCATTACAAAGATCTTAAAAAGGCCTGACGGGTGATAGAATCGCTGTATAAGTCAATACGAGATGTATATAATTAAAGTCTAATTCTGTTATATATTGTAGGAAAGTTATGTATGTATGTGTGTGTGTGTGTGTGTGCGTGTGTGTGTGTGTGTGTGTGCGCGCGCGCGCGTATATGTGGCCAGGTAAATGCCGGAATAATCGAAATAGGGCCTCAATTTTATTAATTGTTTCTTAACGCAGAACGTTGAAGAGCAGTCGTTCTATTGGTAAAACACGTTTGACAAGCTTAAGCAAGTCACGCTTCACGAATACAACCGTATTACATTGAGTGGCCTGGTGATTCGACGATGTTTTATGCGAGAGGAATTCATTCATTTTTTTTATACACATTTATTACAGAACGCGGAATTGCTGAATTCCCTTCAAATTGACTTCATTTTCAATGATGTTCCATATATATATATATATTATTGCCAAATAAGTTTTGATCGAATATATATATAAATGTAATGCTATCGTTAAGTTCACCTTGGCAAAAGACTAATGAGAGTTCCATAAATTTAGATTCCAAAAATAATGAAGTTTAATATGATTTCAGCGTCTTGAATTCAGCGTTGTCGAAGATTCTAGAAGTATGTGCGCGCGCGGGCATATGAGTGTGTATAATGTTATTAGGTAATAAAAAAGAGTGAGCTGCCAGTTCCCGAGAATTTAGATTAGGAAAAATTGGTGCGGTGCTTGGTTGATCAAGATACTGCCGATAAGAGGGAAGGAAACGAAGAAAAAGAGATAAGGGAGTCGGGGGCATGATGCACGGATAAGCGAGTTCGCGTTGAGATAAAAGAGCGGAGAACGCAGAATCTTCGGCATTTCCATCGCTGCGGCTGAAGCGGCTTCTGCCAATTGACTACCTTTAATTAACTGGCTGCCGCCCCCCCCCAGTCGCTCTTTCCCTCTCTCATTATTCATCTATTTTCTCTCGATCTATTTCTTCTCGTTTTTATTATATTCATTCTATTTTTCTTCGACTTTAGATTTTTACATTAATGAAACATTTTATTAACAATATGTAAAGGAACGGAAAATATGCGAAGGAATGACAATAAGGAAAAATCTGGATTCATATAAGAAAAGAAATTTCCACTGGTAGGTCTTAGATAAGTAAATATATATATATATATATATATATATATATATATATATATATATATATAATTATACAGGCATACTTTTCATTAGTAAAAAGCTAATAAACTTTCTGCTTCCAAATATTTATTTATTCATTGGCATTCAAGAACATCATATCGGATACATCGAGGAATCTATTTGAGACTATCACTTCGGTGTAAAATTAAAATACATTTTTTTACACGATATGATTTTTTCTCTTTATGCATGTGAAAAAATATCTGTTTTCTAAAAAAACAAAATGACCTTCACTAGAAACTTTAATTAAAATGCCACAATTTAATCCATTAAATTACATTTGTACTAATCGCTAAATTTGAACGAGCATATATTAGGTCACGGAAATATATTAAAAATAAATAAAATTTTTCGCATTGAATGATTATTCCTACTTACGCAAGTATGGCTTTAAAATTTCTGAAAATCTTTATTTTCTATTTCTATATTTTAATCATGTATAATCATGTATAAATATAGAAGACGAATATTTTGTCCAGGGCACGATTGTATCCTATACAATCTACTGTCGAAGGATCGAATCTTCGTTGCGCTATTATAAAGGGGACATCTTCCATCTATTATATATATGTATAGACATGCGAATGCATGAGCGACAGGTTTTCCCGTGTTCTATATATATATATATATATATATATATATATATATATATATATATATATATATATAACAAAGCAGTGATACAGTGATTATTTATATCTTGTTTCGACCCATCATCAGCTCTCACGGATCGGTCTTATTCGCATTTCTCTTCGCTTCGTTTTTATCCTTCTCTGGCGCATCGATACGGTATTCTCATTAATTTAATTTTGTCACGTGCAACGCTATTAATCTACAGTTATATATATATATATATATATATATATATATATATATATATATATATATATGTATATACAGACGAGTTATAAAACCATTGATAATAAATGAAAAGCAAATAACGCAAGCGTTCCTTGTTGATCAAATTACTTTGGTCCCGTAGTATTTTCATTTTTTGTTTGATGGCGTATTATTTTAGAAATTTAAATTAAATTTGTATATGTATATATATATATATATATATATATATATATATATATATATATTATGTATTTAATATAAAAGCTGTTGATAGTCGCATAAAAGTAACGTGAATGTATACAATAAATTAAATAATATAGTTCTTACTAAGAAATATTCCATTTTTGGGAAATACATGTTGAGAAATAACTTCATAAATATTATTATAAGTATGTATATATAATAAATAATTTATCTCACTATATTAGTATATATATATATATATATATATATATATATATATATATATATATATTTAAATTCTAAATAATGCAAATTAAAACTCGAATAAAAATTATTGCACGCACTCTTTGACATTTCATATAAACTCTACGGATGAGGAAAAATTTTTTTTATTATTTTTTACTAATATATAACATTTTATAATATTTTTGCTCATTCTTACATGCATTAAATCACATTGAGATTCACATTAGTTGACACATACATATATATTTTTACGATGCATGCTTTTTCCTTCTAACACTTCCGTTGTCGATTAGTCTATTAATTTTGTATTTTTGTACCGATTGACAACTTGTATCATTATGTTAAATAGTGATTTTTTTACTGTAACAATATCGTATAGTATGTTCAGATATTTAAATATGGATCGTAATTAAAAACTATAATTTATATTAATGTACGGATACGCACAATGGTAAGAATATAATACAGAAAATTCGCGCTATTGATGGAACAATCAGCTTGCACAGAAGTTTGCCAACTATATATATATATATATATATATATATATATATATATATATATATATATATATATGTATTTATATATAGATGCAAAGTTTACGCCGGTCGCGTGAGAAGCTGACCCTCTCGCGGCGCACAGAGCTACAGAGCTTGCGCAGTCATTTTACCGTAAAAATCGCTGATTCCCATAAAATTCTCTCTCTCTCTCTCCCTCTCTTCCTCTCTCCTCCTTTTCCTTCTCTCTATTCTCTCGTTTCTCCAAGAATTTTTACAAAAAGTTCGCGCCTTCTGCATGTATATGTATAATATATAATATACTGCGCGGCGTGCAAATGCGCGTGCCATTCAGTTGCAAATTCGATGTCCTCCGTCCTCATACACGCACTTTTTTTAAACTTACATAATGCACATATATATATATGTAAGTTTAAAAAATGAAAAATTCAGCGTACGTCTCACGCGTATAGGCATTATAATAGTGTATAGTTTCGCTTTGTTTTGCCGTACAATACGATTCGAGTTACAATGTCGGTTAAATCGATGTACGGGAGAGATTGTTATGTTGGAGTGAATTATCGCTGATTATGCTAATTATGTAGGTAAGGTACAATTATACATACATACATACATACATACAAGCATACATATATATATATATATATGTGTATATATATATATATATATATATATATATATATATATATATATATACATATACATAATTTGCGTTCGCTGCGCGCCTTTACTTATTCTATATTTGAAAATTATTATATTAACTTTTATCAATCAATGGACGATTGATATTTGCGGTTTTTTTTCTCAATTTATTTTCAGATTTTTTTTCCTATTATCATAATTATTGCTAAACAATCCACGTACCCTGGTGCGCATCTATTATAGACGTGTGTTATATGCATTTGTTTTCTCTCATCTTAAATAAACAATTGTACAAATTTAAAGATCGATGAACATAGCTTTAGCTTATATGTAGTATAATGAGAGATTCGTTGTGAAATCATTGTAATAAAGTTCAATTGTCGCGAATGCGAGAAGTAAATCTTTGTTTTTTTTTTGTTTTTTTTTTTTCATTTTCAACAGAAATAATAGCCAATGTTTAAATTACAATATTCACTCGGCAGTTGAGTTTTTTTTTTATCATTCTTTGTAATTAATTATTTTATATACCTGCCGCACACGGTGACGATAATACTCAACGCAAAAAAGTCAGTCTTTTTCAATATAAATGCAACGAACAGTATATGTCAATAAAGTACAGTTGCGGGACAAAACGCGTGTCGCGCGAGTCAAGTAAATTGTCACACCTCGGTGGTAATTTTTCTTATTCCGAGAGCCACTCTGCATTATATAAATATTGAAAGAGATCGACTTTTCCCCGTTGCTCGTCGCGTTGCCATTCTGTGGCGCTTGCAAAAATGGATTCGATTGCATCGTGGCATTACATCGCTTAAGCTTTGGAAAAAATTGAAATTACAAAATGAATTATGAAAGTGAATTTTGCGTTTTATCGCAAGTTCTCGTATTTTAAGTGCGTAAAATTAATATAAAAAAAAAAGAGTTTAGTCCCACATTCGATAATAGCGTTATCCTGAAAACCACAATAACGACTCGCGTCCCTTAAAGAAATTCCTTGGTTCGTCCCGTCATTTCGCTTTTCTCTTATACCATCATGCTCATACACACGCACGCGCGCGCACACAAACATACATATATATATATATATATATATATATATATATATATATATATATATATATACTTCTGTCTTTCTGGTATTTCTTTCCAGCGTGGCTGCACCATCGCGCAAGTGCACGCACGCACACACACGCACACACACACACGTCCATAAACTTTAAGCGGTCGAAGCCAAGAAGCCGACCGAGGACGATGAGAACGAACGAGGGAGAAAACTGACGAGCGCTCAAAAAGGCTCGGGGAGAAAAAAGAGGAACGAGGGAAGCGGGCCGAGGGAGGCGCGTCGTTATACACGCGGACGTGGGATGGGGAGGGGGCGAGGGACTGCGAGGCGCAGGCGCGCTTTCCCGTAATCACAGACTCCCGCGGTTAACGACGAAACTCTATACTCTCCAC
>JACCIC010000019.1:602500-832500 GCA_018907035.1 Sycobia sp. Sy_11
TCTTTCTTCGTATTTATTGTTAAACGACGGCTTATGATGAAATAAGAAGACGTTATTAAGTTTGTCTTGTGAAACAAAACGTGTACGATCTTAAATTTTCATCTCTGTTACGCGCGATAATGACGTAGGTCGATCGAAGACATATCCACCAAAAAGTAGTCGGGTACATTTTAATACAGGTCTTATGGCCATTACGACAATGTAATGCCTTTATCTCATGCATCACCTGCTACAAGATCATACAGCTGAAATATGTATATGTGGCTGCACGCGCTTCCGGCGCAGTAGTTCCACATTGTCATAATGATTATAATATACTTATACGAATGAAATATACCCAAATATTTTTCGAACTACTATAATGTCATGAACACGCGTAACGGAGTTTCAAATTCAGGGTTAGATTTTGAATCAAATTCAATCATTAATATTTATTTCACAAATTACTTTTAAAAAAAATTTGTGATGTGATTTAATAATGTTCGTATCTGAACTAGTAAAAAAATTACGCTAAATCATGTTTAGTTGATTAAGTTGAGTTTCCCGCTCTTCTAAATCATAAGCTTTCAATATCATTAATGAAAACGTTAATGATAAGTATGTTATTAGAATCGTGTACTTCTCCTCGAAGTACGCACGATTTTAATGATTGATAAATGATTGTGTTCGTCAATTAAAAATTGAAATCCTGTCTATATTTACATGGGAAAATTGGTGTAAATTAACAAAGATTTTACGGTGGGCATAGTTTTTTTTCTTCTTTTGAGATACTTGTGAACGTACAGAGAAACCCTGTCCGATATTTAGTATATCACTATCAAATAATTAGAAGAATTTGACATTCTCCATTGCTCATACACAATGCCCATATTGCCGTGTACCATTATACGACCGAGTCCAATGGGACACCCGTACCGTGGACAGTACGATGATGATGAGCAGGGCGATGCCCAGCCAAAAGTACCAGGCCTCCCAGAAGTGCTTGAGCGGCCTCTTCTGTATGACGAAGCAGCACTGCGGATTGCAGCAGCAGTAGAAGCAGTAGCGGTCCGGGGCGCAGGGGAACGGCTTGCTGGCCGCCGCCTCCTCGCCGAAGCCGGCCCCTGCTGCTCGTCGCGTTGACGCACTCGTAGGTGAGCCGCGCCATGACGACGGCGACGCCGCGCGGATCATAATAATTCACGATCGGCTAGCCCATTCGCGCGCGTCCCTCTACACCGGCTGCGATCGAGGGCGCGCGATATGGTGGGAAATAAATTTTAAAGAAAATGTTAATATAATAATAATAATAATAATAATAATAATAATAATAATAATAATAATAATAGCAATGATATGATGATCATTATGACGATAATAAATAGCATATCGTTCTCGCAAATTTATCTGCGTTTTTCATGCATATAACGAATTCTTATACAATTTACCATAGAAATTTCGGATGATAATAGCATTAATTTTTCTAGATGTTACTCTAATTAATAACAATATTTCAAAAATTGAAACTAATTGATTTATTACACCTTCATGTTCTAATCGTATTCGAAATTATAATTCTCATCGTCCCTTACAACCTAGAATAGATATTGATTTTTCTCCTATTGATAGAGGTGCTCTCCTTACAGAACAATAGTTTTGTAATAATAATATTAAAATTATAAAAAGAATTTCAAATCATCATCTAATAAGTTTTATTAATTAGTGTTTAAAAATCATCTAGATGCATTGAGAAAGTCACGTTATGATTTTTAAAAATTTTACCTCTTCTTTATACGTAAGAAAGTGATCACTATAATCTAAGATGAGCAAACACAGATTTAAGCTAAACATCCGTTAAAATTTAATTGAACATTGAAAATCGACGAGCTTGTGAGCATAAGTAAAGCGGGTCGGTATCAACATAACGCTATAAAAAATTGAACTATACAGAGACGGCGGAATTTCAAACTCGCGATACGTCCCGATTATAATATCATGTAGTTTATCAATAGTGTTTTGATATTGTACTTAATTGTAAATCATATAATAACTCTGATTTAACTGGTATGTCAAATTATTATCCATGTTCAATCGGCCCGCACTGAGTTAAACGTATGCAGATAGAATATTAATATAGTTAAATCTGTGGATTTAATTCGGACTCGACATAGAAGTGAAATGAATCAGAATCAAAAGGCGTTTAAGTCGTGAGAAAAAGTAGAAATTCACAATCGAGTCAATTGCTTCTAATGTGACGAATTATAATATACTTTTTACTTACGTTTTACTTACGTTTTACTTACGTTTTCATCGAACCAAATTATGATCTAACTCCGTTAGCGCGAGTGGCAAAAAAATTACGAATTAATCGTACTTGTCAACAGAAGGGCGCATGCGGGAAATTTCACGTTATCGATTTAATTTGAAGAAAAATGTATCTGAAACTCAACTCTTCTCAGAATAATATCTTGAATATGATCCAGATGTTAGAAAGTCTCAAAAGTGATGATTGTGATATCGGAGACAAAGAGCGTCCGGGCCAGCCAGAAAAAGTTCGTGGACGAAAAATTCCGAGTATCCCTCGATACAAAGTCGAGTCAAGCGCAGGAAAATTTTATCGTTGCATCGTTGGGATGCAGCAGGATTGAGCCAGGTCATTTTCGAAAGTCTAAAATCACTAGGATTTATATAGTACTTAAGAAACTGAGTGCCGCACGAATTGACGCCGAGAAACGTCGAAAATCGTTTTTTAAATTCCAAATTTTTTCTTCAGCTTCAGAAAAAGAAAGTGATCTTTTTTAAAATCGTATCATTAATGTGGATGAAAAGATGAAGAGTGGATCAAGACCGGTAATCAGGATCGTCGCAGCCAATGCAAAAAATCCCTTCAAAGAAGATAATACTCTGTATTAGGTATATGATCAAAAGTTTGTAATCTACAATAAACTTCTGAAAAAGGTGTCAACAGTCGATGAATTATTCTACCGAACACAATAATTTATGCATTTGAAACGAGCATTACATGAAAAATCCAGAGTGGGAGGCGAAGCGCGAGAGATTGTTTTTCAATCAGCACAATCCTCGGATCACACGTTCATTATTATGCCAAAAATTATTTGGATAAGAGTGGCTGTGGTATTTTGTTCTACCCGCCTTAGACCTCAGATCTTGGCCCTACCGCTGACCGCTTGTTTCGGCCGATGCAGAATGCCCTCACCGGAGTACGCTTCGCATTAACTCAAGGTATAAAAAATTGGATCGATTTGTTCAGGGGGTCACAAGAATTTTTTTGAGACGGAATCCACAACAAATGTTCTCTTTGTTCGTTTTTTTTTTTTATTGGAATAAAATCTAGTCCTAATCTTCATCGAAAATACGAACTTTTTAAGCTGCAGGCCCTATATATATATTTATTCATTTATGTAATTACGTTTATAAAATACGAAACATTATGCTAAGTATATGCTTATATAGAAGCTCTAAAAGAAATTGTATAAGAAAAATAGATAACAAAAGTAAAATATTCATAAAATTGAAATTAAATTGAACTAAACAGTCTTGAATCACGCATGTTTTTGGTATTTGAATTGCTTAATTCAACAGAATTCAGATTTTTTGACCGATCATATACGCGATTCAAAACGATTAAACATTTTTTAAGTGTATTCGGTCAAATGTGTCACGTGATTATTATTATTGCTGTTATTGTTTATTTTGTTTTTATTATTATTAACGGATTTTACTCGACGATCTTATGGAATAGACCCCCCCCCCCATAGAAGCCATCTACAGCTTTGTTGATTAAGTGCATTCAAACAGTGATCTCGTTGAATGATTATTGCGCAATTATTTGAAATTTTGAGAAAGAAAATGTTTAATAAATTGTTTTAATGTTTAATAAAATATTTAAAATTACCTTAACTAATGTTCTTTAAGAATGAATTAGAATTTGAATCAAAAGTGACATTTTTATTAATAAATAATATGTAAAAGGAAATTTTTTATCCCGATATTATAAAATATAATAAAAAATTGAGCCTATTTGAATGTTTGATGTAAATATGCTATATTTTATTTAATTTTACACACTTAAGCTTATATATGTCCATCATTGATGCGGGTATGCTCCGTTAACTGTATATATTATAAAAAAAGTAGAGGTATATATCGATCTAGAATAACTGCTGATATAACAGTCTGCCCTGATATTTTTTCCATACTCATTGCATGAATATTTCATGCTTTCCAAATGTATTTCAAATTAAGATGAACACGTCCTGTCACGGCGTTTTCGTCATTTGTATACAGCCGTATAGCAAGCGGAAAGTTTTCTATATATATATATATATATATATATATATATATATATATATATATATATATATATATATATAGACGCATTAATCGACGACGTCGCAATATATCGATCGATCAGAATTTGATGTTTTATATATGTGTTTTCAACAATTATATATATATATATATTCAAACAGGTCTTCGTTCCGAGGCGTTAAAAATACCCTTCAAGGTCTTATAGATCTTATATATAAATTACAGTACAGTTGTATACATTACCATTTTATGAGCAAGTAATAAGTATTGATAAAAATATATATGGATATAATATGTTCATTAATTTTGAAAAATGATATTAATGCAATACAAATCTGCATATACAAAGAAGATGCTAGCGAGCCGAATCCCTTAATGTTTAAAGGTCTATCATACCGGTTCGGTACGGTAAGGCCAAATGTTACATTTTTCAAATCTTTAAAAAAAAAAAAAAAAATACAATTCAATTGCACTGTTCTGCTTTGTTTTTATCATTACTTGTTTTTTATTTGGTCGGATTGAGTCACTTTGAGCTTCGTTATAAAGTCGAGAACATTATAGATGATTAACAGATACAATATATAGATTATTCAATCCATTTAGATGAAACACTGCGATAAAAATTTTTACACGCCTTTCGGCGTTTCCCGGCGCTCTCAAGGTGAATAAAGTATAACTCTGTTTTCCAGTTTATTTTTCATTTTCATTTTTAGTCTAATTTATAATTTATCACATTCTTACACATTCACAAATGCTGCGTAACCCCTTGCCAAACGCTACGCTATAAAAATTTTGCCTCTCGATCCCGAACCTCGTCCCTTTAGATAATCTTACCTTATCTCCTAACTATGATATTAGACAGATTCTTAAAGCACGCTGATATAATTAGAACCCCCCCCCCCCACTTTTCCCGACGAATCCGCAAACGAAACAAACGAGGCTTACCCTCTTACCGTTTTAACGGCCGAGCGACGTCCGGCAGATGCGTGATTTGCCTTTCTCCCTTGCCTACAAATAAATCATAAACGATCCGCTGCCGTTCTACCGATGATGGGTATGATGTCCACGGCACTGCACGCCCGCTCGATCGGAAAATTATGACGCGGCAATCGGCAGAGGCCGATTTTTCACCCGCGCCTATAATTATCTGCAGATAGTGTATACGGCCGCCGGAATCGGTATCGGTGCAGTACCCCGTTGGCGGAGGTGCGATGACTAAAATATTATATATATATATATATATATATATATATATATATATTTGTTTATTGATTGATTTATTTATTTATTAAGTATAGGAAGAGAACGCGATTAAAGGCGAGGACCAAAGTGCGGCGTCGCCGCTCGCCCGGCACCAACTGATTATTCTACGTGCTTCGTATATTTCCAGGTGTATGTAGATATGCATATATATATATATATATATATATATATATATATATATATATATATATATAACAAACATAAAACCTTCTCCTGAAAGAATCAATAGCCGCGGTGTCCCGCACACCTTCGTCACGGATGGTGCAGAATATATATATAGATCGAATAGATCGATATGTAGGTAAATATATATATATATATATATATATATATATATATATATATATATTTGTATGTATATATATTAACAAGGCGCGCTGACCGCCGCGCCGCCCAGTACTTTCTATTCGTTAAAAAGGATGCGAGTTTATATACATATATATATATATATATATATATATATTTTTTTTTTTAACGTATTGCGCGTGCGTATTGTATATGCTCTGGATACCAGGTTCGAAGTGCGCCAAGTCGTAGTGCGCCACAGGCATGAAATATTCTTTTAGTCGAGTTCCAATCCTTCCAGCCGTGTCAGCAGGACACCAGTGTCACACCTATCTATATATATACATCGCTATCGATTCTATAAGAACGTTTAGTAGTGAGTTTGTTATTGATTTCCTTACGGTGTTTTTCCACCCCTGTGCCTTCCCAAGAATCCAACAAGTATATATATATATATATATATATATATATATATATATATATATATATATGTATATAGCATGAATATTAACAACAATTATTAATAATTAAAAAATTAGAATATATATATATATATATATATATATATATATATATATATACAGAAAAATTAAAGTTTTTTCTTTCATACCGAAACGAAATAATATACAGATCAGGTTCTGGAGTTTACCAATGACGAATTTAGATACACAGTGTAATTTTCAAAATTTCAAATGGGAGATACCACTATATGTAGTAGATCGAGATATAAACGTAATTCATTCTGCATGGAATTGGATGTTTATTCGGATTTTCGAGAGCGTCGATTACGAATTTTCACGCGCTGTATGTAAAATTTTTAAATTTCAGCCTATCATGAAATAATTATTTGCAAATTATCCCCGTCGCACGAAAAAATATTCTGCCGGTGCCCCTGTCATCTAATTTCGGCTTTCTTGGAAAGCAGGATGATCCTATTATTATGCAGTATGGCCGAATAATCACAATAACACAGCCTTTTTCCTATTGTGAAAATGCCCGAATGGCACGACAAAGCTGCATATAAGCGCAGATGACAATTACGCTCTTTAAGGTGTCCGGACCTGGTAAAAATAATAAATCATGTAAACAATAAATATGTATAAAATACTAAATGTAGATCTAAAAAAAAATTACGAAAATGCAACGAACAAAGCATGGAGACGTCAACTTATCATTTAGGGTGTTGCAGTTACGACGGTATATTGGTAAAACCAGAATATCAGAAAAATCTCCATTTTTAATATTTAGATCGAGCATGTTTCGAATACGCTACTTTGAATTTTTGCGTATTTTTAGCGGTTCGATAATCAGTAAACTCAATACCCTGAAATAGAATTACATGAAAAATCTCGACTACTCGGAACAATCTGTGACTGAAAAGATGAAGTCGTCCATGCCTGTATATAGATGTACCGTGCGTGTAATAATACTTTGGGCTCCACAGTAAAAGTTTCAAGAAATATTCCAGCGAGAGATTCCTCCAATCTTCCTGAAAACCGTTCAAACGAAACTTTCGTCAAATTTATAGAACGTAAGAGTCCCTTAAGATTCGCAGAATACAGTATGAAATGTTCCAAAAATACGAGTGCATCCCATGCAAGTGTTCGTATAAGGTCACTGAAAGCTTTTTTGAAAGATTTACATATCAAAATAAATATCACAAGCTAACGTAATAAGCTAGCATAATGGCTTTCGTCAAGATATAATCCATAGAATATAGAGAACGGTAAAATATGAATAAGTAAGATGACATAACAAATTAATTAAGAAATAATAGTTCGTGAAAGTCCATACCCAACAGATCACTGAGCCTGGAATTCCATAGGAATATTTGCCAAAAACTCCCAAAACTTTTTATACCACAAATATGCTTTAGTTTCGTTAACGGTAGTTTGTTAACGATAACATATCCCTGCACTAATATAATAAAAAATCTAAAACTTCAATTTGCATAAAATGCAAAAAAAATCAAACTTCGATCAAATAGCACTTTGCACACGTTTCTATCAGGTTAAAAAAATTAGAGAAAATAAATAGATTTTATTTTAATTTTATAAAATCATTGTAATAATATGAGAAAAATATGAGAAAAAGAATATATTTGGATAAAGAAATAGGGGGCAAAAGATTTTTCTATAAGAGTCGTCTGAAATAAGTTCTATTCAGGATGGTAAACCTTTTAAAAAGATATGTTTGTAAAAAAAAAAAATCATAACTTTCTGAAAAAGATTCGATTATACCTTTCAAAAAAATTTAAGCGGTCCTTTTGCATTCTTTGAACACGAATAAATATAAATTCATGTTTTCTAATTCATCAAGTAGCGTTTATCTCAACAGTTGGCCGCTTTGAAAAATGAAATTCATGCGAGGCGGATCTATATTTGAAGGGCAGTCTTTTAGCGCTTGGTGGCCGTGCTTTTGTCGGAGCATTCGCATTCGATGTCCCATCATGGCCGGCTCCAGCGAATGTAGCAGTAACATTGTTATGTATAATAAATAGGCGCCTGACTTTTTTTCCTTTTTAATTAAACGATAAATCCGCTAGGGATGAAAATTGAAGGTTGTCAGAAAAATTCAATGTTTGTGATATGATCAACCAAGATTATTACTCTTGGAATCGAAAACAGCAATAAAACATTCCACTTTTGACGATTTGAAAGATATTTTTTCCCATAATTACTCACTTACAAAGTAATTGTGAAACTTACATCTTCAATACAAGCTTTCAAAATCATGTACACCAGCCAGCACAGTCATACATGATCTACACTTACTCTACTTTCAATTATTTTCATCAGAGGGCGTATCTTCCTTGCAAGGAGGAAATTAGTGACGGGTATATAGTCCAGAGATTAAGTGATGATTACTCTGGAATATGGACTGTCTCCAAAATAAAGTCCCATACCAGGGGGGGGGGGGTACCAACCAGTTTTAAGTCCCCGCGCTCTCCCTTTTTCAAGATATGGTACTTTCTTACTTACAATTGGTTAGAAAATACCGATCAATTTAATATATATATATATATATATATATATATATATATACATATACATATACATATTATTTTTGTTTAAGAAGAATGCCACTTTCTCTGCTAAGAATGAATAATTCTCAAATATATTATAAAAAAAGTTACTGAGTATTGGCAAATTAAAATTTGGTCGAGTTTACGCCTATAAGGCAAAGAATCATTCGCCATAACTCGAATTTCAATGGATTTTCAAAGAATTCCCATAAACGTTTTTGAAAAACACTTTCGTACGTGTATTTTTGCTGGATATAATATCACAGTGGCTTTTAGTAAAGGATAATTTTTAATGTCGAAAATTATACAAATTTTGATTTCTCGGTTTTATCGTTAAAAATACGAAAAAGTTCAAAAACTATATTTATTTAATATATTTAAAGACAAATTGCAACTCATCAAAATAAAAGATCAAGCAGATTTATCTTTTTTGATAGATCGCTTACATATCGACACTTGTTTTGGTTAATTTCAGGCTTATAGGTCACATCTTTAATTTCATTTTTTTTGAAAATTGAAATAGTGATTTTAGTAAGATCTAAACTTTTATTGTAAATATTATTTTAATTCTGAAAATTGTTCAATATATCATGAGTTTCTTGATGAAAATTGAATTTCCAACAAGTCTCTATATACAAGATATTTATAATTAGCATCTTATAATACACTTTTAGCAAAGGCTACTATCGGATCTCCAACTATAAATGCCTACGGAATTTCGTATTGCTCGCATTGTTTGTTATATATTTTTAACAATACCCTTGCTCACGGGTGTTATTAACGTAAAATATTAGGTAATAAATTCGGAGTTCGTAAATTAAAAAAATGAGGAAAAAATATTTTTCCTTTTCTTAATAATGAAATTAAACCCCATTGGGTAAATTTTAGAACGAAGTGCATTCTTCCTAATAAAATCAGATAAAATATAGATTTTATATCAATATAACAATACTAAATTTTTTCGAGGAATAACCATTTTAGTCAATATAAATTGAACCCTTAGATCTGATTAACTTCTATTATATATTTAATTTAAAAGATAAATTCAGGCTTTTATCTGATTTAACAACGGATAGGAAATGAAAATTTTCCAAAATATCCCTATTTAGATTTATCTAAAATTGTGCGATTTTGAAAACAACATTTTCGATGAAATACAAGTATTAAGAGACAATCCAAATTGAGAATGTACTTTTTTCAAAGGAATCAAGCTTTATGAAAATAATGTCGTAGGATTCAAGTATTATATTTATATATAATATATTAAAAATACATTTAAATTAAAACAATGTAAATTTAATGAAAGCTCAAAAGATTACACTGATATATATTTACATACAAAACTGAAAAACTTCTTCGTATATGACAGCAAATTAAAGTTGTAACTACTTTAAGCTGGGGATTATAATTGACGATAGTGTCATGCAGAAATAAAAATATCCGCATAAAGCTAGCTACATAACACTGAAAGTTACTTAACTCATTAACGCTAAAACAGAGAAATCGTAACTCTGTTTTTAACCGTAAATCTATCACATATTCCACGAATATATTTAAAGCAAACATACTTTTTCTTAAGTATTTTTTCTCTACTTTCCATTTCTGGTATCATAATTGCAAAGTTTTCGCTCAAAAATCGAATATGGCGACGTTTACAAAAAAAAATTACAAAATTTCGATACTTTTTTTTTTAACCCAATTTCTTGTGTTAACGTTGAGGACGGAACTTTATTTTTCAACTATGAGCGCATAAATGAGTTGTACTTTAAATTCAGTTTGATCCCGAATCCAGAAATTCAATATAGCGGCTAGAAAATGGCACCAGAAGCGCAAAATTTTGCCCAAACTTTCACAAATTTTTTTCTCGAATATAATGCATTCGATGAAAAAATCAATAAGATAAAAAGTGTTTAGAATCAATTTAGAATCAATAAGTGTTTAAAATCAAAAACCAAAAGTTGCATAACTTAATTTTTTACACAAAAACAAAATGTTATATAAGAAAAAGAGAATAAAAAGTGCTTAGAATTGACCAAGAAGTATATATGAATTTTTTCGAGACGATTCGATGAATTTTTCCAATTTGTCATAAATTGCCAATTGGCAAAAATAAAAAAGTTGCTCAAAACTCAGTGAAAAAATTTAGACATATTCTTTGATTGATTCTAAGCACTTTTTATCTTATTGATTTTTTCATCGAATGCATTATATTCGAGAAAAAAGCTCGTGAAAATTTGCGCAAAATTTTGCGTTTTTGGCGCTATTTTCTTGCCGCCATATTGAATTTCTGGATTCGGGACCAAAATGAATTTAAAGTACAACTCATTTATGCACTCATAGTTGAAAAATAAAGTTCCGTCTTCAACGTTAACACAACAAGAAATTGGATTAAAAAAAAAAAAGTATCGAAATTTGGTATTTTTTTTTGTAAACGTCGCTATATTCGATTTTTGAGTGAAAACTTCGCAATTCTGATACCAGAAATTTGAAAGTAGAGAAAAACATACTGAAGAAAAAGTATGTTTGCTTTGAATACATCCGTGGAATGTGATAGATTTACGGTTGATAACAGAGTTACGATTTCTCTGTTTTGAACGTTAATGGGTTAAATTGAAATTTAGTCAAGTGACGTACACTTTGCGTAGATAAACAATATAATAATATTGGGTTTGTAATCTATAAATAACATAGGCTCTTAAACTATAACTTTTTACAAAAACAAAAAATACGAAAAAATTATATTGACTTTGTTGTTTCACACAACAGATACATTACTGTAAAATTTTTTTTTCATGTATCTAGGAAAGAAATGTATGTTCATCCAGTTGTATTCTAAAAGTCAATCCTTTTACTTTTTCACATTAAAATTGTGCGAATAGTAGGTATGTATCTACAAAAATATGTATATTGTAATTTTTCCCCTTATTTATAAACAATATTCTTAAATTTTGACGTTTTAACATATGATCGACAGAAAAATTCTGCAAACAAATAGCAGAAAATTTTAGATCTTTAATATTTTTTTTCCACAAAGAGCGTTCTTTTATTTACTATTGTTCTTGTTATTTGCAGGAATCGCGTCTATAGTTTGTTATCTAGAGAACGAAAAAAATATATGAATGGTTCTCATAAAAACTTTCATAAAAGACACATTTTAACATAAACATTACAATTGTAATAATTTTCTTCTTATAATTAACACTTTTGCTGCATTTTACGTATACAATCTTTCACATATAACTACGAAAGATATATTTCAAAATTAACAATAGTTCACTAATATTAAATTACTGAAGAGAAAAATAATAAATTAGCTTAAGTCTCAACTCAGGTTTATAATAAAAAAAGAATCTGACATGATTGTACACAAACCTTACACGGCGTTGCTTATCTTTCTTAATTTTTCTTTTAACATTTATCTGTAATAAATATTTATAATTCAAATTTAATCAAACAAAAACAGTTGATTATTCTTTAGCAGTGTTGAAAAATAACTATTTGTAACATGTTTTAAAGAGTCACGTTACGTCAATCCCCAGCTTCATGGCCATGAAACCGTCAATGCGAAATATTGTATGATAGTGAAATGATTCTCAATTTAATCTCAGCCTTTAGTTACAGTTCCCTTTATTGGAAACATTCTATCAGTTTTTGCTCTAGCGTTATAGAATTTTCTTTCCGACATTCGACGTCGAAAGCAATTATTTAATACAATGCACAACGGCATGCATATAAAAAAGTGTACGTTTATATCCACCTTATACTATTTCTAATTAGATGGAAGTTTTCATTCTTTCTTCTTCAAGCAAATGGAAAAATACAAAACTAGTACAAAAATGAAAACTATGTTTTAATTTTGTATAACGGTTAAAATACCTTTATTTATCGATACACGGTTAAATATGTAAAATAATAAATGATGATTAATTTATATGGATTTATAATATTGAATGGAATTCGCTTAAAAATATAATAGTTTATAACTTGAGCAAATAGCAAATAATATGAAAAGTAAATTAGATATATCTTTTTTTTTGTATAATGTACGATGTTTGTACCGTGTAGCCAGCCCTCTTTCAATTTTTTTTCTGGATATTTGCATTATACAATGATCAGTACATTTATCATTATACAAAATTAAGGATACCTGATTTTTGTAATAGTTTCGTTTACAAATTCGTGATTTCCTGATGTACGTTATATTCTTGCATTTATAAGTCGTAAATATATAAATAAATTACAATGAACTTCAGCACACTATAAACGCATAGAGCTAATAACTATCCGATATAATTATTTTTAAGTATATTATAAATATATAATAGTCGGAGTTATTGTTACAATATTTACAATGATGAGATACAATCTAAATCAGCCTGCTATAACGAATTTTATGTATAAATTTTCGTTTTCAGATGATTTTGCCCTCGATATTATATCAAGATAATCTTGCACCCCCTAATTCTGAATAACGCATTTCAAAACCTTGTTCTAGGCTCTCTTACTTTGATGTTCAAATTTTTTCCAGATGTACCAATACTTATCAATTACAATAGAAAGTAAAAATTCAAGCTTCAATGTATAAAAGTAAAAAATGAAACACGCTGTAAATCGATAAAATGATTTGAAGTCTGTGAAGCATTCGATATTTTTACATTTGAGAAAAAATTCGCTATTCTATATGGAAAATTGATAGTTAAGTCTGCTATCAATATTATTTTTTGATGACAGTTAACACTGGTGTACAATGAACAAAAATTACTTATTATCCTCTCAAATAGTAATTATGTAAATCGTAATAATCTATATCTAAATCAATGAAGTATCAAAAAAATAATTATTAGTTTACAAAAGGATATATCTCCAAACTTTACTATCAACAATCTATATGTAAATGTGAATTTACCTCAACTTTGTCACAGATTTAATCAAAGTTAATTTATCATTAACAGTGGCACATTTTGTAAATTTTCTTTAGTTATTTTTGTTTAGTTAAAAATCAGACTATACTTTTAATTTTGTAAATACACCAATATATATATAAGTACAAAAAGAAATACAGAACGGCAAGTTTGTGAGACCGACTTTTACCAGTAGTTTAACAAGTGACTTTTCGTTACGTACGTAAACCTTGGCACAGATAAGAGCAGTTGTAGCGCATCGAAAAATTTTAACAGGCCTTTGGCGAGTATTTAAAAAATGCAAGTTTTTAAGCTAATATTGAAAAATTAAAATTTTAAATTACTGAAAGGAGGCAAAGTACTGTTAAAAATATTGAATTTAATATGCTTACATTTAAATGTAAAATCATCTTAATAATGGAATTCTTAAAATGAAGTATGTTACGTTTAATTTTTAATTTACAGTACTTTTATCGTACATACGTGTTCAAAGAACAAATTCAAAAAATGTCCATTTCATCTAATAAAGTAATTGTATTGTGGCTATATTGTAAAAACCAAGTTCAAGTTAAATTAAATATTACTTGGAAAATTTGATAGCATGAAAATCAGACGTGAATTATATTATCTTCACATAACTAATAATTTAAATGGACAATTAAATGTAATGTTTAATGCTAAGTCTATTATCTTGAACGTTCTTGAATAAAACGTATATATTATAAAATTCTTTATGAATATTTTAAATTGAATATTATTCATGTAAAGGAAAAGATTTATCTTCGGTATATAGAAAATTGAACAGTAAGAATCTAATTATAATAATCAGAAGTATATAATTGTATCAAAATTTTGTTAAGATGTAGTGCTCTATAAAAAATATAAAATTCTAACACATCAAAATTAACTTTCATTGTCAACAGTACCTTAACCCCTTAACGGTTTTTTCCATTCCTCGTTTTCGTTAAATTCATATTTACACATAAATGCATAATGCATAAAAAACAACAATAAGTTCCTCAACATTTTAAGATTAAAAAATAAAGGAAAAATATAAATGCAAAAACAGGAGACTGTTGAAACTCAATAATTCTAGGATAGCCAGTGGAGAATGTTATTTACGGCGAAAAACTTGAATTGGTTCTTATAAAGTGAAATGAACGCATGAAACCTCTAAAGGCCTTAGTATCGGAAATCACAAATATTATTCTTTTTCAGAATTTTCAACGTGAACTCTTAAATCTCACTCTTTCGTCATGTACCTACAACTTCTTATTAGCTTCTTATTTTCAATTATCAAAGGATACCATAAATATTAACTTTAGACTTAGATTCACACAGACGGTAATTCTTCTTGTAGAACTACGTCCTCTAAAGGCAAGGGCTCTGCTAACCCTCGAGCTACCAGTTCATCTGCTATAGATATGACCTAAAAAGAAATTTGAATTTAGAAATATTATATGCAAATACACTAGAGGACATAAGTTTGATAACCATATAGAAGAATCAGTTAAAATTATTTCTCTTTCAGTAGTCGATCAGTTCACTACTTTCATATAACCATCATTTTATAAAATTTATATTATTTTAAATAAATAATAAAAGAAAATTAATCAATATTTATTAATAAGTTACTCCATGCATTTATTGCACATTTAAATAAAAATATTTAATTGTAAACTTACTCCATGTTTAGGAATATTAAAGTATAAGTTTATAAAGGTGTTACAATCTATGTATCCCACAATTTGAGCTTGGGCTACAATACCAGAGCACATTTGCGCTACTACATTGAACGCTTCTTGACTCCACTCTTCTGAAAATAAAATAATAGATATGTACATTTTATTCCAATATTGAAATTACTTATAGCGATAATGTATAAAATATCTACTACCTTCTTTTGACTGAATATTAGCTAAAAATACTTCGATGGCTTGGAACGGCAGTAAGAGATAATCTGATCGTATTTTTCTCATTTCCGAGTTACTGAATGTCGCATAGCCACCATGATCAACTAAACGGACTAATGTCTGTTCGCCTTTCGGATCTGGAGTCTCAACAAAGATCCTAACCCATTTATTATACCACTTAGCTACAAGAATCATTCCTCCTGTAAAATGAAAAATATTAATGAATTAAAATTTGAAAATAATACCAAACGTTATTTACTTTATATTAAAATTTCGATCAGTTTGAATTAGTTATCTTCAAGAACTATTAAGTCCACTACTTTCATATGAAAGGCATCATTTGTATATAGATTTACAAAACCAAATCAAAAGTTTTTTTTTTTAATACGTTGAGCTTCCACATTTGTCTTAAATACGTTGAGAATATTATAAATAAATCATGTAAATAACAGTAAAGTGAAGAAATACGGATGTATCCAAGAAGCAAAAAGAAAAATGACAATGTTAACGTACTGCTGAGCTCATTTGGTGCTAGTGGTGATTCGACTGTCTCGTAAAGCTGTGTTAATTTCATATCCAGGACTCTAAGCGACGGATACGTGGGATGTGTTGGTAGCTGAATAAATAAGTGATTGGGTTTGACGATATAGCTAACGATCACATCATTATTAACTCCTTCAACCAGAGCCAACTGCATGAACTCCGGTAACCAGGGCATTTCCTCTGGTTCGTCGTGCGTATAATCAACCGGCTCGAGGGTCAAGTGGGGGTAATACTTCTCTGGGAAGTGCTGGCGAATTATTTCCAAAGCCATGGCTAAGCCCTCAGAGGAGCCGGCGATGCTGCACACTTTAAGATCTCGCTCCGTGACGTGGCGTTTAACAACTATATCAACATCAGCGCTATTGCGTATATACTGGAGGAACTTTCCACCACGTCCTATTAATTTACCGACGAGCTTCGCAGATATATAGAACTTGTAAATATTTCTATTCGCCTCCTTCATGTGTTCCTTTATGCTACCTCCTAGGATCCAAATTAAATAAATGCATACAGTTAGTTAATCAGTTTTTATTGTAAATAAAATGTATTTCATTATACAAGTAGTTGGTGTATTATTATATACATATTAAATTATATGAAAAGAAGGGATGCCGGAGTAAAGACCGTTTAGCATGACAGAAGATTTTACAATTTTTTACAATCTAAAAATTTGTACATTACAATGGTGAAAAATAGTGATTTAGCAAGTTTCCTGTCGAGATCAACAATTATAATTTACCGGGTAGTTGTCGATCTAATACCAAATGGTGACTGTAGTTATGAAATTCTACTCGAGGCGGTGGGCAGCAAGAGAAGCGCAGACAAGAAAAGAATTGTAAAAATTGAATTGAAAACAGATCTTGTCTGTTCTCAAAGAAAAAATAAGAAAATATACAGGCCTGGTGTTGATTTTGAATATATGGAATTTTGCTTAAATTCCAAACCAAATATGCATTTATGCTTAATTTTAATATTTTCAAAGAAATAACATCAGATGGATGACAGATTTGGTGCAGCTTGAGCGAGACAACTTTAAATCCTTCCCAAAATGAAGCCTTGTAAAGTTTGGAACCTCGCGCACTCCCATTCTCAAGATATAGTACTTTTTTATTTAACAAAAAAGCGCTATTATGTACATAAATTGAATATGTTGAGAGGTCAAGATTTTTTAAAACCAGTTTTTCTCATTTTGATGCTCTTGTAAAATAAAGTTTCAAATGAAAAAGTTCTAATAATGCCATATCCAGACTAGTTATTGTCAATTGAAATTTAACCAATTTTATCAGCTATAAATAGTGAATTGCCTGGTATTTTAACGTGTATAAATCCAGCTCAACTTTAGATTCATAACAATAATTAATAAATTATACATTCGCGAATATTGATTCACTAGTATTTTTTACTTGAAATGTTATTTTTTCTTCAAAGGTAGAAAACTACGAGTTTTTCTTTAAAAAAAACCATCAAATTCAATAAGGTAGAGCGAATATTAATTTATAAATAAGAAAGTATCATGTCTACGGAATGTTACAGCAATATGTCCAAGCACTTTACAATAGCTTCTCTCGTTTTGGGAACTATTCGGAGTTACCTCCTCTCCCTCGCGCCTCTCTCAAATCTCTCGAATCATCCACATGCGATGGCACCCGTGTCAGTCATAAGATAGTCTCCGTTGAGATACGAATTGCCATACGTGCATAACTTCGATCCGAAATTCCGTAACAGTGCGCGCGGCCATCATCACATGCCCCCTTTCCCTTACCTTTGCCGCTATCCGTGCTGCCCTCGCTGCGGGCCTCGTCGGTGACGCTGCCCTCGAGCACGCCCGACACCGGGCTATGATTGGCGGAGTCCCGCTCTGAGAGGGTCTGTCTCTGTTTCTTGACGTCGCCGTTCGACTGATGATGATGACGATCATCGTCTATCGTCGGCTTCTCGCAGTCCTTGAAGTTGCTCTGGGCCGAGCTCGCCTGTAGCCTCGCGTCGCCGTTGGCGACGACGACGATCGCCTCCTCCTCCTCGATCGCGTTGCCCGCCAGGCCGCAATTGTTCTTGCCGCTGTGCCTGAGCTCGCTGGACTTGCTCTTGGACATGAAGTCGTAGCCGCTCTTGGCGGGATTGCTGCCCAGCTGTATCTCCCTCATTTCCGGGGTGTTCTCGGCGTCGTCGTACCAGGGCGTGTTATTCAATTCGATCGACTTGCAGGAGAGCATGCAGATGGACTGCGAACTCGATCTTCTGTTTGGTATTTCCAGGCTCTCGCTGACTTTTCTGGGGCTGCAGAGTTACGTAATGTCCAAAATTATTACCATTTCTGTTTTTTTTTAATATACTCTGCTTGACATTAAGAATGAAAAATACTTGTGTCGACTGTTTTTTTTTTTGGAACAAACTTTTGAATATTTTATTAGTCTAACAATCCTATTATAATAACAAACTGTCCTTATTTATCACCACCCTCTTAAGAGTCTGAAACATAAATCATTATGACTACAACTACCGTGGATGAAAAAAAGTGATCCTCGAAGGACAATCTGATTGACTCATTCAGTAGTTTATCTAAATATCACACTAACTTGAATCCAACGATTAGACCCATTTCGACTCCTCCTACTCAGCGACTGATATCAAACTCTAATAATGAAATGATACATACGCTATCCCAATCCCTTCTCTTTTGTCTTTCAGAGTAGTCGTAGCCATAATAATTTTATATTTCAGATTTTACGAAAGGGATGATGATGAACAAGGCCAGTCTGGCCGCCATGATAATAGGATTGTAATACCGACGAAAAGATTTGACAGTTATTTGAAATTCCCTCATTGTTTGCATTTATTCCAGTAATCATTATAATTCTTGACGAGGCAACAGCAAGAACAAATGGAGAGATTACACACGTTCCTCGTCGTAATTAATGGGACTCGCCAAGTTAATAAGTCTATATGAATTACCTGATAGCCCCTTCTATAGGCGAGCTGGTGGAGGTGATCAGGGAAAACGAATCATCCGCAGTAATTCCGGAATCGCAAAAGTTGCCCTTGGCCTTAGGTGTACTCGCGCCCACGTGATCGGCGGTGTCACCTTTCAACTTGGAAGCTCCACCTGGATCAACTCGGTCCACGCGTCGACGTTTGTACCATAAAAGCCCAAGAATTAGGGCGAATGCGGGAAGGCTCCACTTCACGAGCTGCACCCGGCTGAAGGACATGATTGACGTCCACGGTGAGCCGCGTTACTCAAATACGCTCGACGAAGAGTCTGTAACATAATCGGTAACGCGCTTGTATGAGAATTAAAAATAAAACCGCAATTCTGTCTTGGGTCACACACGCACACGCACACGCACACGCACACGCACACGCACGCACCCACCCACACACACACACATACACATATACACACAAAACTATTCTTTTTCCGCGGTGTCGAAAATTCGAAAAAATTACTAATCGTTATTACATAAACTATAATCGACGAATATCAGCGTTAAAAATTATTATTACAGAAAGTCATTTCGACTAGAAATTTTTAAATAAAAATGCTTAACTTATATTATAAAAAACAAACATAGCACAATATCTCAACCTTACGCTCAATACGAAAACGTACAATTTCAAAATAAATATGAAAAAGCTCGTTTTAAAAGATTCGTATAAAAACAGCTGTTAAAAGTTTTATTAAATGTTAATATTATAAATTTTTTACGAAAATCATAAATTTCAATAACTTTTCACGACAGACTTAAGTAAATTATTCTGAGTATGCTGTATTGTAAAAAACTGTCATTAAACTTCTATTTGTGTACGTCTGACCCACATCTTTCTATGTCTTTAGTATTTTCAACTGTCTTATCATCGGTTTAAATGGGTTACAACGTATTATTCTACTGATAAGAATTATGAATTTCCCTAAGCTTCATCAAATATTATTGTTTAGGATGTATCTACTAAAAAAATTGGACGAACATATTTAATAAAATTGTACAATAAGAACTTTTAGAATTATTTAAAAAAAAAAAAACGTTCTTATTTCACTTTAAAAAAATAACAGTTTTTAATTTGACATTGTTCCTTGAACACGAATATCGCGAGAAATATCGATGTTGTTAAACCATGTGTTTTGAACGATTGTAAATACATTCCATGTGTATATTATTATTTTGCCATAGAAAAATTTTCAAAAAATTGTTTATGTTGATTAGTCAATATTCTGTCATCATAATATGTATTTTTTTAAAAACTAATAAATAAAAGTGTCAGAACCTAATATGAATTTTTTCATTATATTTATCAACTTTAAATAGAGGTATGTGCACGTTAATTTTGTTTTTTTAAAATAAAAGTTAATATAAAAAACTAAAAATTTTTATAGCTTTACATACTTTTCGTTGTATTCTATATAAACTTGTTTTCATTTCCTGTACTAAATTTACTTAAAATATTGGTATTTTGATATTAAATATAACGTGCACCTCTATGAAATTACAGATTCATCTACGATGTTATGAAAATTAAATTATATAGACGTTCGAATTATGTAATAATTTTTATAAAATTTTAAACAATTGATATATGTGTAGAAACTATACTCATTTGGTTATTAAAAAATTAATATACCGAAGAAAACTAAAACCTTATTTATAACCATATCTCATAGTGAATGTCGCTAGGTATATAATAATTATCAATTTTGAAGAATCGCTTTGAGAAACAATATAATCGAAATATTTAGTATAATGGGTAATATCATTATATAACTATAAAACGCAAGCAATAACGTTGAATATATTAATGTTTTGAATAAAATGTACTCATATTCCATTCGTTTGAAAACGAAATTTATGTGCTAAATGTAATAATATTGATATTTTCAATAAAGTTTTTTTTTTAAACTGGAACTCCTCTTATTTTACAATATTTATCCGCATAATCTTATAAAATATAAATTTCACGCTTGTTAATTATTTCAACCAACGAAAAAGAGTTTCGGTGTAATCGTAAATATAAATACATTGATATAATCCTAAAAAGGATTGTTAAGAAGATAATTCGAATATAAAATAAGAATAATTTTATATATAATATTTTCAAACCTTAATTAAATAATCTACAGTGCTGTAAATGTTTTAATCCCTATATAATAATGATTTCAAATACAAACATTCTTCTGATTTTATCTTTTATATTCTCTTCTTTTACAATCCTTCTTAGAATTATATCAATGCATTTAATTAGGATTATACCGAAACTTTTTTTTGTTGGTTGAAATAATTAACAAGCGTGAAATTTATATTTTATAAACTTATGAGGTTAAATACTTTAAAATAGGAGGAGTTCCGTTAAACATTTTTATTATATATATATAATCTAGAAGCTCTTTGAAAACGCTAGTAGTAACATAAATATTTTCACATTTAAAATATACATACCAATAATGTATTAGTAACATAGATGTGTACAGAAATTATTTAAAATTCTAAAATATGCTCGCTTATAAAACCAGTACCTATAATATATAGATCCCCAATTATGAATATCATTAAGAAAAAATAAAGTAGGGCCACTTTCCAACCTTGCGAACCTTTCACTCGATTCGTATACGCATACGAGTTAAATGCAAATCAGTAATCGAACGAAATGGTACTTATCCGGGATGGCGGGTGGTGTTTGGGGGGGGATTTCTTGTTTTTACGCTTAACACGGGTGGGATGTAGGGGAGGGGAGAATTGCACAAGATCGTCACCTGTACAGTCGAGAATATGCTTAATATTTTATTTTTGAATAGCACTTAGCCAATAAGCTCAATTCAGAGAAAAATAATAATAGGGAAAAAACCCTGTGCTTTAAATTAGAAAAATATATTTCCTTCACTTCCTTACCAGTCAACAACATATAAGGAATATAATAAAATTTATCAGAGAACACGTGCGAATTTTATTTTAGATTTAATATAATAGATGCAATATTTTAATGTTTTAAATTTATTAATGTCTTTTGGTGATAAGATAATTTTTTATCAATTCAATCGGTTTTTCATTTTTTTTTACTTCATGCCTGCAAAATGTTAGGACATAATTATTGATAAATTATTGTTGCTATTGAAACTTAATAAAATTACACTCTCAAAAAAAGTGTCGAAACCGATACGAGTAATGGCAGAGAATTTTTCTTATCGATGTCTAAACATTGTACAAAATAATTATACGGTTGTATGTAATGGAAGCAAATGAACGTTATTAAAAATTTAATAGAAAATCGTACAGAACTTTAATATATTGGTAATATCCTAAAAAATGCTGCACAAGCGATAAAGTTATATGATGAAAATTATTTGCGGATTCAGTTCACAAATAATGCGCGTTTCAAGATCAAAGGCAAATTAAACTGTGTAACGCACAATGAAATATTTTCTAACAATGATCGAGACAGAAAAAAAAATAATAAAAAGAAGCAATAAAATATACAATATATCGTAAATTAGCTAAATAATGACAAATTTTTACACTAAAATGCCGTATGTTGATCACAGATTGCTAGATCTTATGGGTTGATGTGAATCACATGTGCTATCGATACTGCACAAGGTTACAAATGTTCTACACCTGAAATTAGACGTAACTTCAGAACTGCGCATAAATAACGAGTGTGTATATAAATCACAATTTTAAAATAGTCCATATACAAGTGCTTCAAAGCGATCTTGTTATTATAATTATTATTGTTTTTTTACTCGACAGAGTCTGTCATATGTCAATATTATAAAAACTTCCACCCGAAACTTCTTTTCTTCAATTTCGACCACAATGACTTTAATCAATCGTTAAAATCAAGCGTTAAATAGTTTAAACGACGTTTGCTATCTGTGAAAATCGGTAAAGCGCCCTTGAAAATTACCATTATGGAATAATTTTTTTCGAACGCGCCAGTGGCGCAGCGAAAAATAAAGAATCGCCGCCGTACGAAAGAATCTCGACTATTCGGTAACAAAAGCAGCTCTATCTGGCCGACCGAATGCAAATAATCACGCGGTAGTCGATTCCGGCCCCTGCGCAGGATCGGTTCGAACCTATACACAGGTTATTTTCGAAAAAAATGAATGTCAAAAAATCTCGACGTTTCAAATATAAAAATACCAAAGCTTATTGGTGAAAAATTAAATGATAAAAATTAAATTTGCAAGATGTGTATAGTATACTTTTTAAAAAGCTTTTTTTTCGAAGTCTAAAATTGCCAATAGATAAATCTGCATTGATATAAATGTATTATTAAAAATAATTCTAATTGCACGATTGCATAAACGGAAGAATCACACAAATTATTTCTCCCCGTACTTTGATAATTCAAGCTCTCAGATACAATATATCAATATCATATACCGATGATCGAATCTATTATATGTACTTGTATATATAGAAATTTATTGAAACATAGAATAATTTCGAAAATGGTTGATTTATTTTTATCGTATAAAATTATATGGTTATAGAATGTAATTCGGCATTGAATGCCGCATATCGTGCGGTACTTCCATGGTTGGAAAAACATATTATGAAATCATGATAATGCTTGATTTTATGATAATGATAAACATATTTGTATCTGATGCTTCTCATTCTCAGCTTTATTTCTAAAATCTTTCTTAATATATATATATATGCGCAGATGGATCGACTGGTTTGCATTAAAAAGTAGATTTTAATTCTAATGCGTTGAGCTCAATTATCTCAACACCGCATCCGTTAGCCTAATACACGTCTTGTTGGCATTAGATAGCGTTCGTAAATTACGTTGCAATTTTTGGGGACACTTTTTGACATAACCCCCCCTCCTCTCACTGCCCAAACGCTTTCAAAGCACCCCATTTATACACTTGTAAAAATGCATTTTAGATGTCTACACACACACACACACACACACACACACACACACACACACACACACACACACACACACACACACACACACACACACACAGAGAGAGAGAGAGAGAGAGAGAGAGAGAGAGAGAGAGAGAGAGAGAGAGAGAGAGAGAGAGAGAAAACGCTGGTACGACAGAGAAATTTTGCTACCGATGTACACAAATATGTGTTCCGTTATATACGCATGTGCCCGATTTGACGACTTAATAACGATCATCACACAGCTTATTCTCCGTCCATTTCCTTCTCTCGTTTATTTATTATACAGTTAATGAACAGCAGCGCGATAAAAGGCGCTACGAATAATAACAGCGAGGAAAAAAATTCTATAAGTACTTAAATGATCTTGCGTTTTTTTTTAACGAGGAAACAGTTGTATTTTTAAATTAAGAAAAAAATATTTGCCCAATCCCAAGTACAGTTTATTTAAATCAAGCGAATTAATTAATCTTATATATATATATATAATGAATAATTTCTTGATTTATGAAAATGTTTTGCCATGCATCATTTACAATAACCCAGAAACATTCTCGGCACACGCGCATACCCGAGCTACATACATACATTAATATTATGCACAATAATTATTGCTACACACGGGCGGAATTATTTTAATATTTCGATGAGTCGGCGGCGGCGCGGTGCACGAGCCCCCCCTCCCCTCCGTTTTTTTTCTCCTTTTAATACAAGGAGGCTTTAGCGTGTCGATGCGTTACGGAGACCTTGTGGGAGGAGAGAGGGAGAGCCCGGTACGTTACATATTTAACTTACTGTAACATTCTCCAAATTTTACAAGTAACTATTGTGTCGTTCGAGCGACTAAATAAAAGTTGCAAATGTTATTAATCAACTAAACAAAAAAAAAAAAGTCTAAGCTCTCGCTCTCTTTGTACCTTCCACGCTTGTACGACAACAATGAAGTTCCCCGTTCTTCAAAGTATGAATAGAAGTCGATAATATAATATAATATTAAACGCGTTAGGCATAGACCCAATTCGTTCAAAAGAAAGCAGCCGACATGTCAAGACTATAGGAAAAGTACCATTATCTCGCTCTACCTAATATCAGATATAACCCAAATGACCCAAGATGTGCGCCTCCGCCCCCCTTTTAGCGGAAATGTTGCTGTTATTTTCCTATACGGAATATTCTATTGACATTGGATACTTGCCTGGGACGTTGCATTTAACGCTTTACACGCATCTAGGGATGCCCCTATTAATATCTATGGGTACGCCACAGAGATAGAGATAGCGAGATAGAGAGAGAGGTCAGTAGATCCCCAGGCACGGCGTTGCCATATGTGTAAGGCGCAGGCGCACGTGAAGATTTGGAGCTACGTAGAAGCTTATTCCCCGGCCACTTTGGCGTTAATCGTCTCTTTAATTCGTTGGTTGACAACGTATTTTTTTTTTGTTTTGTTCTTTTTTTTATTAAGTCGTTGAATCATCTCCCCGGAAAAATTTTAGAAAAAAAAACCTACTTATGTTTTTATTCTGTTTCTTTTTTGATACTTGTTTTTATATACACGTGCGGAATATGTTTGATTCTTCGCGGCTCCTGCTGTGATTTCTCGTGATTTTCCATAAGGCCAAAGTGTGTGTACAATACATACATACATCATACATACATATATATATACACACGTGTTTGTAGATTTGTAAATCGCGATGATTTTTCAATACTTTTTCCGTCTTGAGAACCACAATTGCCCACGACCAATAATAACGCTCTGGCTTTATGACAATCGCAAGATTTAGTGATTCGACGTACATGAGTTCGACTGATCTAAAATTACGATATTTTTTTTTGTTTATACTCTGGTTATTCCTCCATGGCAATCCGCTCGGAACTTCGCCTAGAGATGTGCATATGGACCACCACGTTACACATTTTAAAACGAGAGAGAGAGAGGGAGCCGCGCGCACGTGTCGATAACCTCGCGCTCCATTACACCCTCTCCCACCTGTCCGCGCGCCACGGGCTAACACCACTACACCACCACGTGTCGCGTCATCGCCCAACACCCAGCACACCACACAACCGTCACCGCCATCGCCACAAACCGTCCACCGCAATGCAATACTCACCGGGGAGCCGTCCATCCTCGTGGATTTTGTCCTCGTGCAAAAGAAATTAATCGAAGTCGAGGCGAGAGACAACAGGAGGGTGAGATCGGAGGGTAGAATAAACGGCCGGGGGGGGGGGATCAGCTGCACGCACAGACACAGACACAGACACGCACACGCTACTGTCCAGAGACACCGGCGGCCCGCACCGCGTGACTAGAAATAATGTATACGTCTGCGTATGAGAGCATGTATTGTATGTATAATATGCCTATAGACGCTGCGTTCGCCTCTCCCCGTCTCGGATTATACGCTTCCGTCGCCGTCTACTCTGATACTGAGCCGAGAGCTCGCACGGAAACGGGGACGTGCGTGCGCCTGCGTGCGTGTGCCCGTCCACATCTCTCTCTCTCTCTCTCTCTCTCTCTCTATGTGTCTGTGTGCATGCGCGCGCGCCTGCGTGTTCTGCGGGACAAGTTGGCGGTATAAGGGAACCGGTGTCTGCGCGCGCACGCGGGCAACGCAGACTTATAAACTCTCGACGGATGAAGACCCGGCGCAATGTATATATATATATAAAGCGAGTCGAGGAGAGCTGAGTTTATATACCCGGCGGGGCCAGGTCGCGGGATATGCCGGGACCAGCCGGGACGGACGGACACACAAACTCGCGCGCGCGCGCGAGAGCGGCTGGTATAACCTGGTAGAACCGGTGCTGCAGCAGCACGACAAGCGGCGACGGCGGCAGCAGCACGTGTCTCCGCGCCGTAACTCGCAACCCTCGCGACGCGCATGCGCAACGATCGACGATGCCTCTCCCTCGCCCTTCGACCGTCACTTTTTCGTTTATCTTCTTCTTTTTATCGGACTGCCCTCTCTCATATTTGCCTTTTTTCATTTCCTTTCAAATGCGCTACATGGACAAGCTTGGCCAGGCCCTCTCTCTCCCTCTCCCTTTGAATATATATATATATATATATATATATATATATATATATATATATATACATATATGTACATACATACATACACGCGTGAACTTGGCCGCTCCGCGCGAGGAGTGAATGGCTCCGGTTTTGCGCGGTGCGAGGTGAACGTGCAAAAATTTCTGGCCAGGAGAGAAAGAGAGAGAGAGAGAGAGAGAGAGAGAGAGAGCCGAGGGCACTGGGAGGCCCACAGCGCGGAATTCCGCGTGCCGCTGGCGTGCGGCCGCGTCTCGATTTGCACGGAGCACCTCTATTATTTAATACCGATGAGTATATTGCGCGCGTGTGTGTATGTGCGCGCGCGCGAGCGCGCGCCCGTGTAAAATTAACTTAAAATTCTTTACGTCATCGAGATAAGAAGAAATTTGCAATAACGCTCGCGAACGTGATCGGAATTTTTTTCGTCACTAGTCGGTGGTGTATATACGCGCGGATTAATATGAATAATTTCGTTTTCGTTATGCAGCGCAGCAATGCTTTTGCTGCACTATCAAAATATAGCGCGAATCTGGCAAAAAAGCTTCTATCGCTATAAGAAACACAGTTTATGGCTATCCGCAAATTCTCTCTACCCTCCACAAATGTTTGGTAATGGAAGATGTTAAAGGGCCTTGAAACTCGAGTTTCTCCTTTTATGTCGTACGGCAGATGCTACGAATCTATAATACGTAAGAAGTGTGGCAACGTTCGAGGAGAAAAAAAGTCATATTGTAATAAAAACAACGCACTTTATAATGAGCGAGAGTAAACCGTATCTTTCAGAGTCTTTTTTTTTTTATCATTATGCAAGAATGCATAAATTAATAGCCCGCGATAAAATAATTTCTCTGCACGAACGAATTAAAAGCAACGTATAGGTTACTGAATCGAAGCGAATTAAAAGGAATCAGCCAATCACGGAGCGTTTATGCGTCGTGATTAAATGTTTTTTTCAACCTTCATTCGTAATCCGCTGCAAAAATATCAAATATCTACATTTTCATTCTAAATAAAAATTATGTATGTATTTAAATATAAAATGCACCTCTTTTTTTTTGGACGTTCCTTATAAGAAATAGCTCTTCTCAATTCGAACGACCTTGCCGATTTTTATTTCGAACGATCTTGCGCCTACCGTTCTCGATATCTTAATTTATTATCAAAAGATTTATGCACCCAGGCGTTTGTAAAATACAATAACGTTGTACATATTAATGTTTTCATAGATGCTAACAATTTTCAGAAATTTTCTCCTTCAATATCGGATTTGTTATTATAATTTTCAAGACATAAATTTACACGATTCGCGCGTATTTTTCCTTTAAGCTGCACCACCTCCCACTTCGAGGTAAGTTATTTTAAAATTAGAACGGAATAAAGATGATTAAATTAGCTGGAAAGTTTTATGTGACGCAGAAAGGGGGCAAGCGATGGATTTTTTGAAATTTTGATTAAAAACGAAGAAGAAGAAAACATTCGCGCTAGCCATTTATCAAATATTGATTGTTATTTTGGCACTGCCGAGTCTAGATACTGATGGAATCGAAGAAGATTACGGCGTTTGGTGTGCAAATAAGTGTAAGATTTCAAAAAAAAAAAAAAAAAAAGTTTTGGTTAGCGGTCAAATTTGAGCGAAATGATCGGTAAATCAGACAATACAGAATATGCAACTTTCGTTTCATTACGATAAAATTATTAATAAAATTTGATTAACAAATTGTAAGGTATTAAATTAGAATCTTATTTGACGACGGGCCGTACATCATATACGAATATTTATAAATTCACAATGCAAAATCATTGAATCCTTAATTATTAATCGAATTATTTTGAAATTAATCGAAATAAATTTCTTCCAACGCAATTTCGCCAATTTACTGCTCGTCTTCAAGAATAATTTCCTAACTCGGTAAAATAACCAACAATATCCTATAATAATATCGTATGGTAAAATTGAAAAACATAATAAAAGTAATATATAGTTAATCTAACAATGTTCGATTATACTGTATAGAAAACAACGCAATGAAATATGCAACGATGAAGATAAGGTATATTTACCAAAAAATGACGGTGAAAACACTGCTTAGATCATTTCGATCATTGTCTTCTTAATGATACGTAACCGTCTATTGATCAACATAATAATTTTCAACGATTTCGTAATCTTTTTCTACCCTATGAATAATTAAAATGGCCTAAAACTTTAAAATCAGAAATTATTTTGCCCGAAAGTAGAGAGCCCCACGGCTGCTTTATTCCCCGGTACTTTTTTTTTTTTTTTTTTTTTTAAATGTCTAGATTTAAAAAGTTTTAAAAGTCGGCTTCGTCGCGGAATGAATTTTAATATGCGCTCGAGCCACCATCGGACAACGTTCTGAAATTTATCTATTTAAAGGCTCGCTTCTCAAAAATACATTGCGTTTATTAATTATTACATTAACTTTTAATCTTAAATATCTTTGAATACATTAAAATATAGCTATTCTCTTTTCAAACAAGTAGGTAACTTTTTCATGGATATGAATATAATTTTTTTTTTCTTACAAACATGCACTCAAGCTTATCTGTTTTTTTCTTTTGTGAATGCAAGAATGTTTTTTTTCTTCACTATAATTAAGAAATTTATTATGCAATGGCGTTGCTCTATTACAACGGTCTAAATAGATCGTTCTTTAAATCGCATAAAACGATTCCGCAACGAACTTTCTTTATATCATTTGAGATTTCATAATTAAGTCAAACATAATTATCGTCGAAAGAGATAACCTTAATCATTTCTCCCCCCCCCCATCCTCTTGCATTAAATCCAATTTGCATCATAATAAATAATTTCGTTGAATAATTAATTGGCTAATTATTCAGATCGCGAATAATCATCTATAAAATCGACAATTAAAAGACCTCTGCAAATCGCACGAATTCCAACAGGCCAATATTTCAGATGGGAAGGCAAATAATTTGAATAGAGGCGCGCGCGTGCGATCAGCAGAAATTTAAACGAGCAACGAAAACGCAGCGGAATCGAATGGGAAAGAAAAATGAAAAGGCATGTAAAAGAACTATTTGCTAAGCATTAAGGCATTCCGTGTCGGGTGAACAAAGGACTCGGAACTGGATGATTGTCGCGCGCGCGCGTTAAAAAATACGTTTCATTTAATATTCAAGCTATTGTTTCATTTTGTCGATTTAACCGATGGAAACGTTTTTTCAAAAAAAACTTCGGATTTGACTAGAACTTGATCAAGATTTTTAATATATAGCATGCGTGCAAATATTGCAATTTTTTCTTCTTCTAACTATTGGATACAGAAAAATTTCTTAAAATTCTTAAGAGAATATCGCTTGACGCTCAGAACCGCGTTTATATACTTAAGTGGAATCGGTTCTCAATAGTAATTCGGTTTTTGGCCAAATGATACGAATAATTCCAGATTTAAGAAATATTTAATAAAAATCCGACCTTTAATAATCTTAAACTCCGCTCTTCACAAACCATGGATGAGCGAAAGCACTAAATTATGAAATGTTATTATCGGCTTTACGGTCTTTATACAATAATCTAATTATCATTACATAACGACAGTCTGACTGTCCTTGTGCACGATCACACCCGTAAAATATCAAATAAAAATTACTACTAATAATAGTAATGCATGAAAAATGCATCGAAACATAATTGTCGATAAGTTCCAATGATAGATAATGCTAAAAATTTATACAACGTTTTTAGGTTTTCGTTGATTTTCGGACGAAGAGGCGAGTACAATGTAATGCGGTCTCGCCGCACCTGCGCGACGAACGATAAGCGAAGTTGGGCGGGGGGGGGCGGTGGCGTTATTCGCGCTCTTTTTTTTGCCAACGCACATACGCGAATGGTCGCTGCTTGTTTCTTTTTTTTTGCATATCGCGGTGCCGTGTATACACGAATGTAAATTGGAATAGGTGCGCGTCCCCGCGCTTACATATACACACACACACACACACACACACACACACACACACACACACACACACACACACACACACACATATACAACAATGGGACAAGCCGACGAGAATGCTAGTCGAGAACTCCGACGCTGGAATCGCAGCGCGGCACTGTGTTTCGGAGTCTCGAAATAAACGTAACGCGAAGTATTACTATGGACTTCGAAATATACAATAATGTAAATGAATTGCCAGCTATTCTTGTAATACCGATAATGGTTTTTGTTGTTGTTATTGTTGTTGTTGTCGTTCTTCTTCTTCTTACACGTAAAGCATTTATGATACAAATACGATTTGTTGTTAGTCATACGTTAAAATGAAAGGGTACAGATCTAATGTCTTTTTAATAACAGGCTTCTTATTTAAAATATTGATTAAAAAAAAAACATTAACATTTTTTATTTTCAATAGCAGTTTTCCAAAGTCGAACATGACATCTTTCTGAAATCTATCAGACTTATATGACTGCATTAATTATAACTAATACTTATCATAATTGCCTCTCTTTATTTTCTCTATATATACATACAGTAGCATTAGGAGAATATTTATTATTATTGCCCTTGCAATCAATTAAGAAAATATATGAACAAAAGCATGACACAAATTATAGTGCACTTTTCTTCATTAATTAATTTCACTTTTTCTCCCGAGACACCTCGAGAGAAAAGCTCAGAATGGAAAACAAACTAGAACGAAAGTTCATCTCCCGGAGAGAGTATATGCTGAAGGGAGAGGGAGAGAGAGAGAGAGAGAGAGAGAGAGAGAGAAGCGGCTGAATGGGGGGGGGGGGGAATTTAACTACAAGTTCCTTGGCGTCGTGCTCGACGTGCACTGCGACCGCACACTTGCCGCCCACCAGCAGGTTTCGCCGAGCGTGAAAGTTATTATTGTTATTGGCAACTTCGCATTGTTGTCGCGAAGCGTGACGGCGCGAGGGTGGGTCGGCAGAATGTCGAGGGGGGGGAGGAGGAGTTGACACGACGAATAAATGAAGTCGGGAGAGGTGGATCCTTATGACACATACGGATACCGCCTCGGAGTGGGTCGAATTACGCAAGAGAGTGCGATTTTAGCAAAAGTCGCCTATATGCATGAACGTGTGTTTGAGTATGGGTCCGACGGGGGAATGTTGCGCGCTTGAGAGAGCGAGTGAGCGAACGAGGGGGATTTTTTACTTGATTTTTATTTATTTCACCAAGGGGAAATGTCTCTAGCAGTGTCAATTGATTTACATATACATTATTGTATAACATTAATTATAAATATGTAAGTACAGTTGAGTTCAAGAAAAGAAAATATTTGCCAAATAAAATTCAAAATTACCCGAAGAATATGCAGAAGATTGAGAATAACATATTTATTATATAAGAATATAATCTAATAATTTATGATATATTATATAAATTTAATTAATTTCGCTCTGCTCTAAATAAGGACTAAAATTTTATATTTTAATTTAATCTAATTATTAAAACTTAAGCAACATAGTGATATATATATATATATATATATATATATATAATATATATATATATTGAAAACTTCTTTGTAATTAAAAGTGTTTTAAGAGTGATTAGAGAGAGACGAGAGGCAAGAGAGAGGCAGAGAGAGAGAGAGAGAGAGAGAGAGAGAGAGAGGGAGAGAGAGAGAGAGAGAGAGAGAGAGAGAGAGAGAGAGAGAGAGAGAGAGAGAGAGAGAGAGAGAGAGAGAGAGAGAGAGAGAGAGAGAGAGAGAGAGAGAGAGAGAGAGAGAGAGAGAGAGTGGCCCCATTAGATGTTCTTGCATAGCTGTCTAATTTTGAACTGTATTTTTATATATGCATAATAAATAAAAGGCTGGCCCCGAAGATTTAAATTTTCAATTCTTCGACGCGGTGCCTTCGACTGCCTTTTATTACACTTCTGCCCTCACTCCCTTTCAATCTCAAAAATTTTATTCCAAGAGACATATCGATAAAATGTTGATTATTGTTTTACTTTCGTAATAACACGAAGAGCAAACGAAGACTTGAGCATCGTAACGAGGAAAGGTGAGAATATACGGGCTGCTCTCACCGAACTAATTCCGCACAATTCACTTTTCTAATTTGTACATACACCTAATTTATATATCTATCTCGCGCGTTGAAACGCGTATAAAAAGCCGGTTTCCAAATACATTTTCTTTATACGCCTGTTATTGTCCGTTTTCAATACGCTGTACATTAGGGGAAATCGGACGGTCGAGACGAAAGGGAAATTACATACAGTGATTACATATACATAGCCCGGTAGACGTAGATTAACGTGAATTTTTTTATTATTTTCAATAAGCGAGTCTGCCGAAATCATGAACAATGCTTGACTCGGCCATTATCCCCACGTGCGCGCGTCATTGCACGAACACGTATCGGTATGAAATCTATAATTGCATTCGAGAAAATTAATTGCTACATAGATAAATATTAAATAAAAATAGAATAAAGGGAAATGTAAGTCCGTGATTTTTACGAAAGGCGTTACATATGTATTCATTTAATTTGAAACACCGATGAATATTAATAAAATGATTAGCAAAATACTCTTGTCCCGTGGAACTTTTATTAATGTCGCTTGCTATACATACATACACACATGCATACATACATACATACATACATACATACATTTATGTACACACATATATATATTGCTACTGCAAGCACGCGCATGAGGACAGACTAGCGACGAGGTGAACACTTGTACGTGCATATATTGTATACGCATTATGCGTGTGTATATATCTATATGTAGAAGGATTATCTGAAAAATTATGGAATTATACAGCGGGACAGTCCATCGACTTCACAAAAAACGTGCGCTGGAAAGCTCGTTACACTTTTTCCTTCTCGGTTCGTCGGATGCATTGCTGCGCAACAGAAATTTTACTATACAATACTAGACGTATGAATTTTTTTTTTGTTTTTGTTTTTATAAATATGATTATTTTCCAAACTAAATTCTAGATTAATCAGCTTGGCTTACTGCGTTTCTACCGAGCCTAAAATTAGTGCTGCATTGCAATTTTGGAAAATATTGAACTGGGCCTATTTATGACATTTATTGGTACGCTGACGAAATTGATTTTGGACGATTTCTGCCACGAAGAAGGTGCAGTGTAAATTCTATTTTTTTTTTTCAGTACAATTTTAATTTTAATACATATTTTTGCCTTTGTAACTACTCAGTGTATGCCACTTTAACAAATATTTTGACTTTAGTATGATAATTTCGATTGTTTTAATTATAACCTGAAGGTCAAATATTTCTTAAATTTAATGTGTATCAGCTTAAACACGGTATGGATAATATCTATATTTACTAAACTGAGCACTATAGTATTAAAAAGTTAAATATTTAAATTATATCTTCCGTGTATTATAATCGGTATAATCAAAGGAGGAATATGATATAATTTTTATCGGATATATATTTTAAAGTATGTTTAAAAGTGTTGCTTTAGGTTGAAAAATAGAACTATGTCCAGATCTTATCGGAGCTACTATTCTACAAATTTCGTTCTATATGGATAAATGATAATAATTTATTTACAGATATATAAACGATTATTTTATACATTTCTATCTGCAAAAACACTTTAAGTTGAAACCTACATATAACAATCTGTAGCTCACGTAAGTAAAGCTATGTTATGAAGACCTGAAACTAGTTAGTTGTATACTGAACCCTTAGTATAACATTGTATATGACTAATAAATAAAATTATTCTAATCAAAGGAAGAATTTTGAATTTGAATGAGTGGGTCGCTTTTAAAATTTTCTTTATTAGGAATCCCTGTTAAACTTCTTGAGCAATCCTTAAGGATCATTCAAAGGCCGAGTACAATGGTTTAGTGAAATTTCTTTATGAATTCCCAGCACATGATCTATAATATATATATATACTAATTATACAGAGTTTTACATTCAACATAATTATATATATGTATTCTTTCGGATGTATATGAGCACTGGATCATCCGCAGTACAACACTTGTCATCGACACAGCAAACACGAGCCTCCAATATTTATATGCAAGTGGAAAGTGCCGCAGCAGATAACAATACGAACATATAGAACAGTTCTATAACGAAATATTCATATGATCATATACCGGAATAATATTAAATTAAATGTAAAAGTGCCTTTCAAATTTTTGTAATATATACCAAGCATTTTTGAAACAATACAAATTATTGTTCAACTGCGTTTTATACATCCGATTTGGTTTCTAGATAATTTATTACAAGTATGCTTAAAATATGTATTGCAAATATATGTAAATTATCTAGCGTGATGAATTTGTATAGATTTACTATACACATAAACTTTAAAGATATAGAAGGCAAAAGAATATTAAAGCGACACATAATATAATATAAACATACATATAATAAATTTCTTAATGTTTGTTAATTTATTAATCATATATCAAAGCAAACTAATTAAACTAAACCGTTTTTATATTGAATTTTTTGGTATTACTGCGCGGAGAAAGTCTTCATCAAAAATTGCCATATTTATTTACTAATGAAGAAATTTATTCGTCTTACGTGCCTATATTTTTCAATACATAAGATTTTAAGAGTTGTTAACGAGTTAGTTAAACAATAATAATATATTATAATATAGCAATAAATTGCCTAATATTGTATTTTAGTTTTAGAAATATTTTATTTTATCTATTTTCTATTTTAATTTAAAAATTCTATTTTCTACTAAATAATTTTTTTTTTGTTTATTTTATTTATTCCATGTATACATTATTTACAAATGTTTTTTACATATGTTTCCTTGCACATTTTTTCAGTGCCCGATTTCGGTTTTACATACTGACTTAACCTAATTCGTAACCTAACCCATCGATTTCGCACTTGCTCAGAGTTCTGCTTGTGGAGCGCGAAAACCTATTCTCCAATTCAATGAGATACATGCCGATTCGGAAAATCCGCCTCGGAGTGATCGGTGCCTTGAAGTTACTCGAATTCGATATACATGCCACATTTCGTAGGCTCGAATACCGACATTGTCATTCTCATACCTTCCGTTTGCTTTGTTTGTGTGTTTCAAAAACCTAAGCGATAAACAAGGTGTCACGTGTCCGCGCGGTTACCTATCCAAATAGTGGCCGTGGCTAATGCTAGTTAAACTTACTGATCGCCCGATATTAATGCTAAGGTTATATGTATGCCGTATATTAGTATGGAAGAATGTTTTGTCTTACGATATTCATTTAATGTTTAGCTTCTATTTCCAATATATACGAGGGGTATTCAAAAGGTAAGTGTCCGTAGTTTGGCGTTTCTTTTAGACGCCACCTAGCGGACTTGAACTGATTATAGTTTCAGTTTTGGTTATACCCATAAGAATAGAATGAGTTTTGATGACCACGAGTATTTTTTCCAGCAGTACGAGCTTGACAATCATGGAACTACCAGTGGAAAGTGGATTCGTTTCTGAATTGCATACGGTTATCCGTTTTTTAAATCCAAAACAGTCAAACAGAAATCAGATTCACATTGAATTGGCGACTATTTATGGTAAAGACTGTACGAGTGTGCAGATGATGCGAAGATAGCGCATAGATTTTCTTGAAGAACGCGCAGAAGTTTTTTTTTTAACATTGTCTTGTTGATGCACCCGAATTCTGATGCTAATCAGCGACAGAGGTCTATGATGTGTTTGTAAATAAAGCACATGTAAATTTTTACAGCGACATTTGTGTCAACAGGCTGCACTACGACTTGAACTAGGATCCCCGAATTGATAGTCCTTAACTCTAGCGATCGGGCAATCGTAGGGCTCACTTTGTAGCCTCACACTTCTTAATAGTAAAATTTTATGCTAAAGTTCATTAACATTCAATCAAATTAATGATTTTTAATTGTTTTGAATCAACCGTATTTTAATAAAATTGAAACATTAATTATATTTTTCATGCTTATTAAAATAATGTTGATTAAAAAAAATTAAACTTAGTTAATGTTATTAACTTTTAATGGCCTCTTTTCAGAAGGGTGTTGTTAGATTATTTTAGCCTTCTATAAATAATAAAGCAAAAAATACTTGAAACTAAATATTGGACGGTATCGTAAAAGGATGTAAACATATGTGTCCACTGGGTCTTATTACGATCTGCGTCCTTGCTGCCCTGCGCGGCAAATGATTTATGAGTTTATTGTTTAGATGCCTGATGTTTTTTTATAGGTTTTAAGTTTCTCACAAAGGCTTGCAGAGTTTTTAATTTCGAGTACTGCAATTATTTTTGCGTTGTCCTTTGTTTGAACAGACATCTTTTCTTTCCTCGTTTGAAATAAAGTTCATGTTAAAAGATTATTTCGTGTATCTTTATTTTAACATTCCACCTACTATATTTAATAAAAATTCAATAGATGTTGAAATAAATGCAATAATATTTATAACATATAATTAAAAATGTATTTTTAAAACCGACATAAGCTTACGTTTCATTAAAACTATTAAACTCTATATATCTATAGCTGAAGAGAGAAGCAATGGACATCTAATTCAAAGCTCTAGAATGTCACTAAAATTTTATCTTGACTTTCAAGGTCTGCTTTAATGTACCTATACGCCTTCTATTGTCCTTAAAAGGTACCTTACTGGGGCCACAAAATCATTTTGGGTAGTCGGATCAGGCTCTAATAACAGCTCTAATTACAATTCTGATCGTGATGCGCCCGTTTCAGTTTCTACCAAATATTATATTAATATTTTACTAAACAGTATTGTCAAATCTGTTACTTGAGAATGCTGTACTACACTAGTCTTATAATATTCTTTCACATACAAATAATAAAAATGTCAACAGACATATTAGAAACACAGATTATTTTTTACTTCTTAGAAAAGATATTTTACGTTACATTTACTTAGGCATATACCGTCCTCTACAGCAAGGTGAACTCTTTTAGTTCATATGAAAATAGCGACTGAATTAACGAATAATAAATTGTTACTTTATATACGCGAGATAAAAGTTCATTTGTTAAAATGTGAGATTACAATAACTTGTGACGAGTGTCTTTATCGAATGTAAATATTAACCAGTATACTAAGTATTACTTATTATTCGTATTTTTTCGCTTTCCGTCCTTTTTGAAATGATATATTATCAGAAAATAAGTGGCGTCTACCTAAAGGTCTTACGGAAAAAATATACTCATTTGGGATGTTCGAGTCATCGTACAACTCGCAATTGACAGGATGTTGCCCTATTCAATATATAGAATATGCAATACAAGCACGTATATCGATCGATTGTCATTACGTTACATATAGTGGGAATAATATAAATGAGGCTAGATTAATTAGTGAGCGTTTTAAGTTTTTAAATTGACCGTGCATTGCGTGAATAATAATAATACGTGAACTGCGTGACAAAAATGATTATTACTGAGAATAATAAAAAAGGCAAACTACTTATCTGGATTTCTACGCAAGTAAATTAAAATTATTAACAGTAATTGAAAATAAAAAATATTAACAATTAACGTGTTTTTATTACATTCTTATTGAAGCATTTATACTGTATTATTAAAACATGTTAGTATATCTGAGATTTTTAGATCACTTCGTTTATTAATACTTTCTAAATGCCATTTTGTTATACAGTAAAATTTTATTTGATTTCGAGTATGTTTCTGCATTAATATTAGGTATAGAAATTTTGTAAATTAAATTTATATCGCTTTTTAATAGAACATTTTTTTTTTCATTAACTAGAGTTTTATATACTAGTTTTTTTAAACCATAGTGGCGGTTTTTTTAACAATAACAATGTCAATGGCAATTATAGAAGCTCAATGTAAAAAAGCAGGCTTTCGACATTATAAATCTTTAACTTTCATCATAATATCTATGCTGAAATCTCATTACTTAAAGATACTAAATTAAAAAAACTCATTTTACTGATTAATATCCTTAAAATGAGCCTTAGTAAACAACCTTTGAGTTCTATTTAGTTATATGAAAATGGTACAACTTTAAAATTAAGTATAAACCAATTTTTACCTCTTTTCTTAATACTAAATTTGAAATTGAAATTAGGGAAATATTTTTTATTTTTATTTTTCATACTATACCTAGTATTTCTTGACGTAAACTAATTGAAATCTGGTGGCTCGATGTATATGTATTATGTAATTTTTTTTATAACGATGGTATTATTATTTAGAAGTCGATGGAGCTGCCTTAGTGGTATCGCTACATACATGGTTAAAAAATAACACAAATTTCATTGATTACTTATAAATACTATTTAGTATTTTTAATTAAAATGTTTTAATTAATATCTTATAAAATTATAACAAACTTTTTCAATTAACTATTTAATAATATCTAAAGGATTTTTTTACGATTTGTGTCCGCTATATGACAAAAATCATTTTTAAGATAAATAATTCACCCATCATACCTACACATTTTATTCTCTGCTAATTAATTTTTGAATCACTATTTTTCAATAACATAAAAAAACTTTTCATTTTTAACTATTTTCGACGGTAGTTTGATACAAAATTCATAAAAATAATAATGTTCATTATTTTAGTGGAATACAGCGAAAATGAAAGGCGCTCTTTACATTCTGTTGAAAAAAAATTACAATTTTTTAAAAAAGCCTTATGCTCCTTTAAGGTTTGTAAAATATTGTAAATTTAAACATAATGAATAATTTTTCTACAAGCAATCTTTGAAGTTTGTGTTAATTTTTTTGGTCACAATCCACAGTGGATTGGACCCATTTTTAAAGTAAAAAAGTATTATTCTAAAGAAAAATACCTGGAATACATTTGTAATACGTCAAAATTTTAATCATGACATGTACTTATTATAAAATACGTATAAAGGAAAGTACTATTATATCATATATTAGCGTAAGCAGCCACCGTAATACTGACTCAACTCGAGATTCTCTGCAATAAAATTCATGCATTAACCTGCAAACGACAATTTTAGGCGCGTACTTTTATGTAACATTATTATAATTAGGTATTTTCCGCAGAGATCGGGGATTATGTCCTCATGGGATATTAATTTATCCGTCAAAGTTAATTACTAAGCATTTAATGAATATACGGTCACAAACTCCCCAAAATTTACAATAGCTAACACACACGCGCAATCGAAAAAGGGACAATAAATAAAAAAGTACATCAATTGTTAATTCAATGAAGTTCCGTACGCGTATTCAGTTAAAGTCGTGTCAAAATTTTTTTTTTTAGATTTATTTAAATCCATCAGTTTTCGGTTAACCTTTATGTTTGCGGGTAAATGACAATAGGCATCTACGCTTTTGATATCTCATACTATACTGATATAGTAGGTAGTGGTATTATATATATATATATATATATATATATATATATATATAGACATATAATATGCGCCTATGAAGGACAAAAGCTGTCAATGACGCGGAGGATCCCTTGCTCCCTATTTCCGTTTTCCGGAGGCGGGCCACGTCGTCACCGCACACTGTTCGTTCTTTTTCTTCTTTCAATTTCCAACGGATCGAAGTCTGCAGATAGGAGGCATATCAGTCTCTCTCCCTCTTACCCCCCCCCCCAGACTATCTCTCTGAAAAAGCGAGGACCAATATTCTTTTACAGTAAAACCACGTATTACGTAATGGAATCGGCACTGAAAACGCATAGAAACGGTTTTATAAACAATAGCCCGCGAGGGTTATCAATAGATTTTTTCGCCAACTTATTTTCTCACGAAACTTACGTATCTTAAATATTCCCCGGCCCGTTTCGCTCGTTGATAGACGGTCGCTTTCGTAACTCGAGTCCGAACGCGCAAAATGTTATTTTTTTTCGCCAAGATTGCAAACTTTTCGTTGACCGCGTGCCGACAATTCCACGTGAACGCAGCTGTTTAACCTTAAACACGCGTGAGACGCGAAGCGTATGCACAGAGCTTAAATTTCAATCGAGTACAGAAATCGTATTTGTCAATTTCTCCGGCGAACGAGGCGCCTTACATTTTTTTCTTGGGACTAATTTCAACGACATTTTAATGCAGCTAATCCAGGAATAACAAAAAGTAATGGTATTTGCATCCTGTACTTTCACTCGAGATAAGAACGTTTTACGGGACTCCGGATATAAAATCTCAGGTACCTGCGAGTGCAGTCAATAAAAGGTTCTCAAGTATATTTTAAAAATCAACAATATATTATATAACACCTCCCGTTATCACATTATCACTATTTCTTTTTTTAAACGTATAATATTACATAATCAATTATTGAATTGCGTTTTTAACTTTATCTAAATGATCGATAAAACAAAATCTTTAAATAATTCATTTCGGTGGTATTTTCCGTTAGAACAGCAATAACACACGAAGCAACAAAGCAAATTAAAATTTTTAATCGAATAGTCGTGCTAGTAATTTTATTCGAAAATAAACGTCACTAATCAATATAATTACTCTATTTTGTTTACATCTAGTCATGTGCATAAAATGAAAAAAAAAAAATATATATATATATATATATATATATATATATATTTACTACACAATATTTGTTGAATAATCGTGCGAGTAATTTTATTCGAAAATAAACGTCACTAACCAATATAATTAATCTATTTTTCTTCCATATAGTCATATGCGTAAAATGAAAAAACAATATATATATATATATATATATATATATATATATATATATATATATATATAAATTAAGCAGATAATATTTGTTGAACAATCTTTGCTCGAATATTATCCGCGGACCGTGTCTTAAGGAAGTAAATGTCGCAAGGAAACTGGCACTCCTCATTTACATTCGCGTGTAATTTTCGCGATGTATTTCTACACCGCCTCGGCTCTTATTCAAAATATTAATACAGCCTTTGTGACAAAATACAAACAAGTTAATGTCAAAACTGCCAATAAACAGAGCAAAATCACCAGAAAAGACTCGGTTACATACACACACTTATACACATTGAGAAATTTTGTTCAATATAACCATAAACACGCGGCATGCTCGCTTTAAAAGGTACAAAATCAGAGGAACTTTCCAGATATCAAAACACACTTTTGCGAGCCGTTCAATTTATTTTCGGGGACATAATTTATTACCTTAACCGTAAAAAAGCATAATGATAAATACGTAATTATAATTTTCGTTCTTATTGCGCAAAATTCATAACAAAACATCAACCGTCACATATTTCATCTTTATCTGGAAGCGCCAAACGTTCGCGCACATTTAACGCACACGCACACACGCACACACACACACACACACACAAACCCATTTAAATGCACACATGCACGCACGCACGCTCGCACTACACCTGCAAACGCACTTCTGTATAGAATAGAACTTCTGCGATCGAGATTCGGGGCGCAAAACTTTCTCTCCCGTGTTCTCTCGCTACGGCAAAAAGAAGAGCCCGCGCGCGCTCGAGCGTCCGCTCACGCACACCGGCATGCATTCACGCACGCCGTTCTCTATAAACATCATCGCGGCGATGCCCTCGCATGGGACACGTTATAATGTGTAATAGAGAAGGATAGGCATAGCCGGGCGAGAACGAAGATGTAGGGTCAGAAGGCGAGCGAAATAGCCGCACGAATTCCTCCGGTTAAGAAGGTAAGGCGGCGCTGCGCAACAACCCGGGGGAGAGAATCTATAAGCGTAATAGCGCGGACAAGGGACGACCTGACTTGCTTGCATACCCGTGTACAGTGTATATATATACTCATGTGCATGTGTGAGATCGCGAACACGCCGAGCCGCGCGATCACATGAAACTCGCGGGGGAAATATATATACAAACATACATGCATGCATGTATGTATTTATGCATGTATGTATGTTTGTATGTATGCATGTGTGTATGTATATATGTATTATGCACAAGGAGACGGCGGCGACCAAGTTATGTATATATACGTATATACAAAGGAGAGAGGAAGTTTACAGCTGTGGTGGCTCCCTCGACTCGGACACGAGAAGAAGACGAGATATTCCCTTTTACCTTTAAAATCCGTGCCTCTCGTTTATCATTATACCTTTCGGTATTTATAGCGAGGCTTTTAATATATGATATGCTTTTTGAACACTCGCTGAATTTCAAGGACAACGCTTACACAATAACAGCAACAAAAAAAAACAAACAAACAAAAAATCTACCACGTGTAGGATGTGGGCCACGCTTTTGTTCGTTCGGTCAACGGGGTGATGCATTAATGCGATTATAACCCGAGCCTTACTCGCGTCCATATTGCACGATTATGCCGCACCACCACAGACAAACCGGCGCAAAGAGCTGTCCGTGCTGCCCCCCCCCCTCCTCGTCGAATGCTCGCGATAACCGTTAATACAGCGGGCCATCCTGAGGTCAGATCACCGATCGTCGCCTGGGTTCCGTTCGTTTGTTTAGTCGTCGTCGTCGTCGTCGTCGTCGTCGTCGGGTTATAAGAATCTCAGTAGAGCTGGGCCGAATAAGAGCCGGCCGCCACGCCAGCGGGCTAACCTCCCTTTTTATGCAAACGGCGGCGAGGAATCGCGTGCACGCGCGCGCGCGCGCGAGCCGGGATTTGTTTGTTAAAGGAAAGTTTTATCAGCGATGACACACGGGCTATTCGATGCTGACAAGGACTCGCGAGTCTTAAATTTTATACACAAATATATAAAATATTAATTCAAGTACTTACCGGCGTGTATTCGTCCAGGGAGACGGGAGACGTTTTATAATATAATACGCAGGTGAAGCGGCAACACACACACACAGACACCGAGCGGTGCTCCAGAGAAGAACGTGCCGCACGTTATGTATATGGATGGCGTCGTCTGGCGGTTATAGAAAAATCCTATTTCAATGATACGTTTTACAATACCCGGCGTTTTTACGGGAAACTGATGGCGCAGGGAGGACACGCGCACCGGGGCCTGTCCGTTCTCTCGGTTTCGCGTTTTCCTCGCACGTGATTTTCTTTTTTTACCAATTTATTCCTATAAATGTGTTTTTTTCTCTCGGCGGCTTCTTCGTATAGTCGGCACGCCACGAGGGGGCAATATGGCGGTCCGCGCACACGACACATTCGTCGAAGAAAGTGCGCTATCTCGCTCTCTCTCTTTCTCGCGCACTTTCAGTTACAGCGCCGCGAGCGTCGTACATTCACTCTCTCTCTCTCTCTCTCTCTCTCTCTCTCTCTCTCTCTCTCGCTCGCTCTCACCATCGGTCTCCGTCTGTTTTCGTTCTGCGCAACTCGCGCGCTGTCTCGTTCTCACTCATTCGTATATAAACATATATATATTATACATATAGTATGTAATTCTAAACACCAAACTGAAGATTTGGAGTTTTGGATAGCGATCGTAGCGCCTCCTCGCGAATAAGTATTTGCGTTGTATACGCACCTTATTGTTGTTGCGTCATTTTAGGGAATGCCTATAAGGAAACGCATAGGTGAGCGTTGCATTAAGATAACGTTGTCTTCCATATTTTTATTTAAAAAAATTACATGATAGGAGGAGGTAACTATGGATTTCATTTTAATATTTCAAAACATCTTCATTTTCTTTATGTTGTCATCCAATAATTAGATAAATTATCCACGTTTAGATAGCATGTTCTTGTTTCCGTTCGTACTACTTTGATAATCAGAAATAAGTCATTATAATTTATTATAATATACTAATTTTAATTTTGCTTGTTAATTAATGCGGTGAATGTTAAATTACTGAGTTTTCATAGATATACATATAATAATATTCGTATATACTTTTTATATGTTTATATGTATTTATCTCACGATTTAGCTGAATTTCAAAGAGCTAAAAAATGTACAAATTCTATAACTAAAAAGCTATGAAAACCATTTTCCAATCTATTTTCAAAAATTGATAAAACAAATGCGTGTTGTATCCATCTTATAATCGACTCTACACAAAAAAGAACCGATGTTTTAATGCTAAAAAATGTATGTAAAAATGAAACTAAATCTTTTTCATATATGGAAAATAATAATTTCCGTCATCCCTTCTAAGAACTTTTATTGAATAAATTACACTATTACATCTATTACATAAATTAGCTTGATTAAATTTAAAAAATTATATACAAATGAATAAATTAATATTTAAAGAATAAACGTATTTTTATTCAAATATTCATTATGTAAAAATTTAAAAAATGAAAAATTATTTTTAGCGTTCATTCTTTACTAAATTGTATACAAAATTACCTCCAATTTCAGTCAGATTCAGTGATTACAACTTATGAATGAGATACAGAAGTACAGAGCAACAAGAGTACTTATAGCTTAATTTTTTGTTTTTTCCAAGCCCCTTTTTCTGTATAATAAATCTTACGTGTCTAGGTTGAATACATATATGATAATTATTAGATTCAACTATAATATATTTGATTAATATTAAAATTAAAGTTAACATAATATATCCATGCAAGTATTCATATATTTTTTAAATATATTTATTAATATATATATAATATTATTATGTATATTTATTATTTCTTGTATACTATTCATTATACATAGCATTTTATATTTCTATTTTTTCAAAAGGTGTGCAGTGGTATTTGAATGAATTTCAATAAGTATCCGTCATTAATTCAGATATGTGTATTATAGATAATTTAATCAATAATAGCAAGCAATAAATAATATAATTAATTATATAATCTAAGGAATAAAAAGGAATAAAGAACCGAAGTGAATGGATTTGTTATACTTAGTTATTGAGATTTATGATTCAAATTATCTTTTATTTATATAAAATAGACTAATAATATTAATTAAATATTATAATAATTATAATCGTATATGAAATATATATAACGTGCGGAAAAGGCACCTATATATATCATCTGCAGGATATAATATTAAAAATGTCCTACATTATCGACCTCAGAGGATTAAAGCGAAAACTTTAATCCATAATATACCACTGGGACTTATATAGTTGGACAAATTCTGGAAAGTGTTTATAGATGGCGTGGATTTATTTTCTTGCAGAAAAAACTAATTCATTTATAATTTTACTATAAAAGGGAGTAGGTAACATTAATTAAATTATATACGAGAATGTAACTTTTAGATTAAATTTTGTTTTGTTTTTAATGCACCCTACTGTCTATAAAAGTTTTATAATAGATGACTTTATGTATTTCGACAAATATTCTGCTATAAACACTGGAGAAATTATTATTGATTATAGTTAATTGAATTTTAATTTGATTACATTTATAATAATTTATTGCATAGATTTCTGATTACCTAGAATAGATTAATAATTATAATTAACATTAATATTTTGCTTGTAATCCTATTCGATAATAAAATTTATTAATAATCGAAGTTATAATTGTACATGAACAGATTGCTATTTACGTTTCGTTGAACTGTAATCATAAAACATATTTAATAAAAGAAAAAAATCAGCATATCTATATGAAAAATTGTTTTCAATTAGAGTATATTTAGCTTCCCACTTTAGAGACCACGAGACAGTTGGAAGCTGCTACATTTAAAACGATATATATACCAGATATTATTATTATAAAATAGTTACTCTTGATCTTATCTTAAATTAAATAGTATTATATAGATTATAAAAAATATTAAAATAATATATTTGTGATAAATAATATATCGTATCATCTAATACAAATTCATCTGTAGTATATTCAGTATTTTGTGTCGTAAATATTATACAATGATGATGTTGCAAATTGAGAATAACTGAGCCTGGATCGAAAACTATGCAATGAAAAGTCAAATTATAATTTATTAAAAAAAAAAAAAAACAAAAAAAATAATACCCATAACTCTTCTAAACTTGATCTATTAAAGCGGAATAAAAGTATAAGTCTATAATGGGACAACATGTATAGAATATAGGCGTTCAAAGTTATCTCTTTCTCTATCGCCTACCCTTCGCCACCAGCCGCCACCCGCTCTTTCTCTCTTTCTCTTTCCTCCAATCTCTCCCTGTCTTCGTCTCCCATTCTACACTCTCTCTCTCTCTCTCTCTCTCTCTTTCTCCCTTTCTTTCTCACTCTCTCATACTTACCTATATAGTATATAGAGTAGACAAAGGCAGTTTAGGGAATCACAAAGCGGTATCGGGGAGAAACTGCAGACGGGGGCCCTGACCCAGACGCAGTTTGACCTTGGCATCAGACATCAGAATCACATTCATATGTATATATATATACTGATATGCGTGCAGTTCCTGCTCGCCCCGTATTCATGTGCACTTTTTGCGCGTGTACATGTACGAACTCGACTATTCTTTATATGCACGAGCACAGTAGCCAACGCATAAATCTATTTTTATAACGATCCTGCGAGCCGTGCATTTGATGTACATATACGCGTATGTAAGTGCCAGACAAGGGTTGTTGCCCCCTCCCCCCCGTCTTTCATTAGAAATCGGCTTTATCCCTCTCGCCTTCGCCCCCCCCCTCCTCCCCGCACACGTACACTATTCATGGCGCCATCGGCCGTTACATTTTGCAGTTGCGCTGAATTCTTTTTGTTTTTGTTCTTTTATATATATATATATATATATAGTGAACCGGTTGGTGGACGTATTTCTCGAAAATCGGTTTTACCAGAAATACACTTCTAGGCTCTGCGCGTGATGTTTAGATGTTTCAATTCTAGGTTTTTCTCTAACGTGGACATTCATATCGTCCATATTATAACTTGTGGATTTTTCGATCCTGAGAATCATAAAGGGATTATAAGGGCAAACTTATATAGTACACAGGCAATAATATCACTCGCACTGAAACAAAAATGTGAGATATATAATGTAAAACTAAAATTATTTAGTTACTAATATTTATGTATGTAGTAAGGGGGATATAATTTAATTATTGACTTATAAAATAAGACATGTAATTCTTATATTTTTATGTATCATGATTTACATCGATATTAGAAGTTATTTAATATTGATCATTCATATTTTTTCCAATTTCGCCCCGAAATTTCGTTTAGCACAAATCGCAACGATATCGCTTTTTTTATTTTTTGTACTATCCATCTCCCTTAACAGTATTTACTGCGATACACAATGCATCGATATTGTTTAATCGGTAAAAATCTTCTTTGTATTCTGATCGTCAATTTTTGCTTGGACATTCGTAATACCATACAGTGTTTGTCTCTCTGCCCCCCCTCTCTCTCTCTCTCTCTCTCTCTCTCTCTCTCTCTCTCTGCCGTTCTTTGTGCAGAGTTTGTTCTCACACGCATTAAAAGCTTTTCGTTGCTGAATTGGCGAGAAAAATTGTAATAAAAGGTGTTGATATAATTAAAACTATGAATATTTTATGCTAGGGATAAATAATATATTTTAGGTTTACTTTTTTACTCTGTCTCGTCAATAATATCTCATGAAAGTTATATATTAAAACGCACATCTATATTCCAAAGATATTAATTTATTATTACACTAATTTTATAGAGCCTAGACGAACGCAATGTTAGTATTTTTTTTCTCAAAAGATATCGTATAAATAGTTATATTATTTTCGTTGTCCCATGAAAACCTTTGTTAAATTAAAATGACTACGACTTGTAAAATATCCCACGATTTTCTCTGAAATATTACATAGATATTAACAATATATCATATTTTGAAGGGCCTAGGATCACTTTAGTTAAGACGTCATACATTCTCAAAGCGTGATTTAGCCCCTGAGCCAGCATCCCAATGATGCCCTTTCAAGCAATCGACCGGTTTTTCTAGTCTAAATCAGTCCGGAACCAATGAACATATTCTATTGATAATACGAGGCTGATATTCTAGGCCGTCAGTATATGATTATACTGAGTACATGCCACCGACCATGATGGCGGCATAGAAAATTACATTATCAGTGGAAGAGAATTTTCGCCGATGGTTCGTCTGGATTGGCTCTTATAATGCTATTTAATTTTTAAAAAATCCAACGGACGTTAAATCTTCTTATTTTGAATAAAGAATGATATTTTAAATAAATATCTAAGATAATTTCTTCTGTCATGTAATTTGTATGTTTATCGAACTCTAGATAATCGCTGTATTAGTGTATAATAAAATATCTATAAACGTCGTTTAAAATATTAGAAAAAAAAAAAGAAAATAGAAATCTATACATCGTAATTTTCGATTCGCCAAACCGCATCCTGAGTTAGAAATCCAACACTATGAGTGATTGTAAATTATCTCGGGCAATTGTGGGAGGGTAGTTAATTTTATCCGCTGATTATTTAAAATTACAATTTAAAATATTAAATTGATATAAAAAATAGATTATAAAATTCATTATCGTTGGAAGACTTGAAAATGCAATACTGAATTGGCTTTGTGTGAAAACTCAAATCATTCAAAAGCAAATATAAATCTACAAAAACTTTGCGAATAATGAAGTGAGAATAATTAACTGTTAACTTATCCAGCTGTATTGGGGCACAGCTTGCTGGGGCGTTTGCTAACACCTCCAGTGATCAAAATTATAGTGAAAATTTTTTGTACTAAAAAGGAAACAAAAAGATTGCAAATTCTACGCCAAGCTCCCAGCCCAAGAACCGACCTCTAAATTACAATGTAACGTTAGACGAAATTACGTTTTATATTGGCCGATTGGAAAAATTGGATCCGACAATATATACGCAACGTACTGCTAACAAATTTTCCCTCAGTAGATTTGTAAATATTTTTATGTACCCGGGCGGGGGAGGTGGAAAAAAACAATTTTTTGTACACGAAAGCGTGAACCGAGCAATTCGCGCCTACTGAATAAAAAACATTATATAATACACTGTCCTTCGTAAAAATTAAAAGACGCTGGATTTTCTTTTAAAATCGTGAAAATCAACAGAAACGGTGATGACAGACTGTACAGAAAAAAGCTGCACAGTCACACACGTTTGTTTTGTAATCTGAAATTTTCTGTATGAAGCCACAATTATTGTGTAACCTTTATATTTTCTTTATGTATATAAATCTTTAATAATAATCACTCGATTTTATGTTAGTTTAGTTTTTATTACATAAAAATTTCAACAAAGAATCAACTCAAGCATAGTATCCATACCCTGTTTTGCTGAAAATGTACATATATATGTTTTTTTGGATGCTGATTACATTCGTAATCAGCAGGGATTTGGTGAAAATTAAATTTTTAACCTTACAATAAAAATGATGGATTGGTATAATTAAATAGAAAAATGAAAGCAAAATATGGTTTTGATAAAAATACATATTTTCTGTTCAAAAGATTTTTTAGACACAAGTTAATATTTTTGAGCTCTTATGTTTTTAAATTTACTTTTTCTATTAGCATTCACTATATCAACTCTTCATCGGAGGTTTTGTATATTTATAGCAATTTTAAGAATACAATATATAGTATGAAATATATGTTGGACGTATAAACAAAAATACATGTTACTATGTAATAAATTTCTCGAAGTATTATATTTTTTCAATTACCATCGATCAAGTGCAAGCACCATTTTTGTCAAGTTGCGGTATAGATTTGGAATATCTCGCTTTTTCCAAGGACAAATCTATGTGGGCTATTCGCGAGTTGGCAAACCATTGGCATTATTTGTTGATCAAAAATAGAACAAAGTAACATACGACAATAAAAGCATACAAAGCAACAATATAACATACAGACAATAACATAAATTCTTTATTTCCTAGAATAAAAAAAATTTGAAATCTGTAAATTTATATTCTTTCAACTTATTGTTACGTTTATGGCGAAAACTCTTCAAATATTTCACATTAACTTATCGATTAAAAAAATTTTTTCTAATTCCACCTTCAATAGTTTAAAGAAACAACGTTTATTAAAATTTGGATTAATCATTGTTATAAATTAAAATTATAAAATATATATTTGAAGTTTTCAATTATATATGAAACTTCGTTGAAATTTCTCTCTAAAACGGGGGAAGCTGATAATAATACATCTTATGCAGTATTATATAATCAGAGATATAATATTGGCAAGATATACGCAGAATATCTTTAGTTCGATAACGATAGAAATTAGCCGGAAGTGCGGTCGATAAAAGGCCCGCTCTCTACGACAATTCCCATTCTCCATCCTGGCAAAAGTTTTATCGGACCATCTAATAGGAGCGAAAATCGGGGCAGGATCGAAAGTCCGATCTCACAGCTCCTGCAAAAGCGAGACGTGTCGCCTTGTGCACACGCACACGCACACACGCATGCACGCACGCACGCGCGCGCGCACACACACACACACACACACATCTTTTTCTCGAGCTACACAGAAAGAAAGCCGAACGTCCCGCAGGAGCGCACTTCGTCGGGGATTGTATCCTGCGACTGGATTGCACAGAGGGAAAGAGAAAGAGAGAGAGAGAGAGAGAGAGAGAGAGAGAGAGAGAGAGAGAGAGACGGAGAAATCGAGGTTTAATCTCGCGTCACGAGCGGGTGCGCCGAGCGCCGCTCGCGAACGCAAGGTTACAGGGGTCGTCGGGTCAGCAACACCACGGCCACCAAGATCGCCTCCCCTACTTTCCTCTCCGCGGCCGCGGCCGCCGCACCCTCCCCCCGCCCGGCGCGTCGCATACACTCGCGCACCCGGCGACTCGAGAGACGATATATAGTGTATATATATATATATATATATATATATATATATATATATATAAGCTCCCGCAGCAGCTTCCTTTCTTCTACTTCCTTCCCCTCGCGCGCCCCTCCTCCTACTCACCAGCACTCTATTTCTCTTTCTCTCTCTCACTCTCGCCATAGCTAGCGCTATTACCACTACCACGCGCATCGCCGAGGGCACAAGGAAGCTAGGAGAAGGAGAGCACTCTCTCTCTCTCTCTCTCTCTCTCTCTCTCTCTCTCTCTCTCTCTCTCTGGTACCAAGCGCAGGACGCAGTAGGTTTCATCCCCACCATTGGGTCGGGAGGAATACATACGTGGCGATCAACGACTCGGTCCGGAATTCGCGGAGAGTTTATAGCCCCCTTCTGACGCTTCTATATAGCTACCCTTGGCTTTTTCCTCGCTCCCTCTCGCTCTCAATCTCTCTCTCTCTCTCTCTCTCTCTCTCCCTTTTCCTCTTTTTCCCTCCCCACTCTTTCACCGCGCCGTGTCGTACCTATCTATATACGACCACGGATCGCGAACAAAGATTCGATGATTCGTATGGTATTACTCCCTCTATTACCCATCCCCCGTCCCTATTGATAATGTTCCGAATTTTCGAACGCGCGCCGTAATCCCTAACTAACTTTTCGTCTGCCTTTACGTTCAGGCACTAGCGGATCTATGGCAGTCCTGAATCCCCCTGTCGTCGACGCTGCCGTATAGTTTTCAGATCGATCGACTCCATCGCGACGAAAGCATCCCTTTCCCGACAGGGCGTTATATATTCTGGCTCGACTATGCGTTCTGACTCCCGCTCGCTTTCGCTTTTATATATGTATATATATATATATATATATATATATATATATATATATATATATACACACATGTATATACACATAACAAGCTTCCTTTGTTGCGTGTCTCACCTTCTTTGGAAAAAAAAGAATCAACAAAACAATCAGCCTCCCCGCCATTACGTGCAAGCCCTTATCTCGCGCGGAAGCGCGTGGTTTATCTTTTCGGTGCGCGAGACCCTTGTCCCTCGTCTTCATTCTACCATCAATTTTTAACGGTAGAGTATATATACATGCCTTGAAGCGAATGGAATTGTTTATTCTGGCTTGCCAGCCTGCGATTTACGCGGCCTCCTTATCCGTACTGTTATCTAAAAGGGTGGCGTGGGAAGAAAAAAGGTTCTTTTCTTTACGAAATTGAAACGAACGCAGAGGCAGTCCGCCTGCTTTTTCTGCGTGGTAGTCAGGTATAAAAGAGGTATTTTAAAAAAATGATAAGAAAAAATACGATTTGTTTACAGTCGATTGAATAGCCGGTGGATTATTTATTTAAAAGGGGCTGCCGAAGTCAATTTGTAACGACAGAGTGAAAAATTGTTCTGTTTTAAATATTTAATTATTTCGTGCTTTGTGCCTGAAATTCAATTTCACGGTTGCATGATAGGGGTGTGAAATGCTACTAGTGACGTGTATTTTAAATTATTCAAAATTTTTTTACTTTTTGGAATTTTGGTCCAGCTGTCAGGATAAACATTTGAAATGTGTACAGCTCCAATTTTCTAGAAAAGTTTTAAAAATATAATGAAATCAACTAATAAAAAAGAAGTGTATCATTTGTTTTCACTTTTATTTATACTGATAAAGATTCGATGACGTAATGTGATTTTTTATAACATAAGCATCGAAATTTTCAACAAAATCGGAAATTTGTATTTTTCAGATTCATAGCCACAGTTAATGAACGAGAAAGATTTATTTACAAAATGTTATCGATATAAATGCTCTAATGCATATGACTTAGTAGGTTTTAGCTGCGATGATTGTAACAATGATAAAGTACATGTTACTGTTATGTTATGATGCATAAAGTAAAGTAGTTCCTGAGTTTTGATTAAGAGATAAAGTGCTTAAAGAGATGCATAGATATATCTAATACAATTGTGGAGGCATTAAATAAGCACCCTAGAATGGAAATTCTTGTAAATGCTGGGGATAAAACGTTTAACTATACACATGTGACCAAATGTGCCGATTTAAGAAAAAACTGAGGAATAATCATTGCACTTATGGTGGTGACTGCCAAAGTAAAATAATTCGACGGCAATAATCGACTTGACTTATTTCTCCTACGAGTGCCTGGAGAACAATCGAGATCAAAAACTGGTAGAATATTGTCAAGAAAGAAATCCTAGTTTTTATTAGTTAGTATGCTAACTATGACAATATGGTTGAGGAACTTTTGATGTTTATGGGAGGGGATAGGACCAACTTGAAATACTTGATTTATCGGATTTAAATATGCTATATTCAGGGAATTTCTGAATACCTTCTATTCTATTATTCCAGAAAAAAAGTGATTGATATCACATAGATTTTATCTAGCAGTCGTAGTGATATACTCAAACAATGGAGGATTTCACTTGAACAAACGATGATATCAGAAAATTCAAAACGAACCAACTAAAGAAAATTCCTAGTGGAGCCTGTTCTTTGTATGAAAGAATATCCACATATAAAGATTATACATCGATGACTATGGTGATAGCGATTGCAGTATGTTGGCTGCTAAGATAGCAGATTGGGCAGAAGTTATCTTATCAATATAATTCTTCAGTCCTTACAATTCAGCGCATTCAGCTAAATTTGTTTTTTCCTTTTTGTAAAAGGTTGTCACATATAATGGAAACAAGCATTAGGTTACTTAGCATTATATTATCTATTAGACACGTGCTCTCAGTCTGGAGAGGTAAAAAGGTGGGTGTTCACATGTAACTCATATAAATTGTATATTCTTGACAACAAAAAAAAATTGTACTGATTAGCCATACGTTGTTTTCTCTTAAGATTCTAGAAAGGCTTGTGGACAGACATGTTATGTGCAAAGACTCAAATGAGAGAGCTCTTAACGGCAACTTGGTTACAGCAAATGTTGCTTAATAGAAGCGGCTCTTGAACAAATCTGTGATGAGTTTATTTTCCGGATAATAGCAAATTAGCTTAATATATTGCTCGTGATAGACAAAACGGAAGCCATAATAGCGTTTATTTATAACGAGTTTTCGGTTACGATAGTGTATACGATCTCACATAGCTTGCGTAAAAATGATATATTTTTAGTAATGAAGTAACAGTAATTCACTAAACTGTCGTCATGACAAGGGGGTATCATAAAGCTTTGCTGGATTGAAAGGAAAAATCAGAATCCTATTATCAATGTTTCGATCACATGTCTACTGAGTTGCTGTAGTACAACGACTGACTTATCTCAGAGCGCTTCCGTTCTTTCTTTTTATCTCCCCAGACAGAATTTAACCTTGTAAATTGAAGGCAGAATATTTATATTTTCAAGACGTTTATACCATTCTCGGCCAACTTGATGTACACTACATACAAGCGCTCACAGCTATGGAAAGATGATGAAATGAAATGGGGCCGTTAACCCTAGTAAAATCATGAAGAACTATTAGAAGGCGAGCTTAATTTCCGACCTTCGTATTTAGATGGTAATATAAGTAGTATGAAAAGTCAGATGTGTCGGATCTGGTACTTTTTTTTTAATTTTGGCATTAACCAATAAAATTCAGATAATAGGCGCAATCATTTGTGTAAATATTATAATTTTTGATCAGTGAAGAATGTATCGTCATAAATTGTTTTTTCGACATGTCCTTTTGCACTATTTTGATTTGAAAAAAGTGTAGCAGAAAGTTAACGATTCCTTCAAGAATTTTATGGTGAACAAGCTCCATTGCTTATAACATGTAAGGAGTGGTTTCAGTGGTTTAGAAGTGGAAGTACTGATGTTAATGACAAAGAATGCTCTGGACAATCGAAAAAGTTTGAAGATAGTGAATTGCAAGCATTATTGGATAAAAACTCAGCTGAAACGGAGAAAGAACTCGTTAATGAGTTATGAGTCAGTGACAGAGCAGTGGGCAAATGTTTACATGCGATGGAAAAGATTCATAAAGAAGGAAAATGAATGCCACACGATTTGACCAAAAGTGCTATTATGAATCAATACAACATCGTACTGTCTTTGCTTGCCAGGCAAAAAAGAAGAGTTTTCTGTGGCGTATTGTGACTGGTGATCAAAACGGAAAATCTACGCCCAAAAGATGTTGCTGTGCATTTGGTAGGACCAACATGGTGTACTGTATTACGATCTGCTAAAACCGAATGAAACCGTCACTGCCGAGGTATACCAACGCCAACTGAATGATTTGCAACAAAAATGGATCGAACATGGATCAGCATTCGCGAGCAATAGGCGTAAAGTCATTCTCTTGCATGAAAACGCTCGGCCGCGTTTTGCGAAAGTAATAAAAAACACCTTATTGGAGCTTGAATGGGAAGTGTTTCCACACCCAGCGTACTCGCTAGACATAGCGCCTTGAATGACCACCTATTCCGATCGATGCAGTACGACCTCATTGATACGCACTTCCGACATGTTCAAGAAGTGCGAGAATTTATGGATGTTTGGATCACTTCGAAACTGCCATCGTTTTTTCACCACAGTATTGTCATATTGCCAAAAAGATGGGAAAAAGTAGTAGAAAATGACGGAAAATATTTTGGTTAAGCTAACGTGTATCCATTATCCATCATAAATGTTCTTTTTCCGTTAAAACAGGTCGGAAATTAAGTTTGCCTCCTAATGTAATTAAAAAACTTCTGGAAAACTTTCCCTGTTTTTAGTTATTTATATAAGGCCAGTTTTCTTGGTGTAATGAATTAAGATCACGGTCACTGTATGCTCTGTAAAATGGTTTTTCGGAACATCTGAGGACTGAAAATAGCGGCAAGTCTATATATTTACCAGTGCATCATTAACAACCAGACTTATGTATGCAGCATGGTTTAGTGGCTACTGTTGTCTCCTACTAAGAATAAGTTATAAATGTTCAGAGGGTTGATATAAAGGACTTATTGCTGAGTCTGATAGGAGAACGCTCACTGTGATCCTACAAACGTAGAAATTGTCTGGATACATAGGATTACATCCACAAGAATGCTTATGTTTGAATTGAAATGTAGAGCCAACATTGACATACTAGAGAACTGGGTAACGAAATATCGTTGTAATTCTTGTAATAAGAATCTTTAGATTACAGGTGGTTTTGTTAGCTCGATGGGAGTGGGGATTGAATTTTACAGGAAGATCTTGCATGTTATCTGATTGTATAGTATTACAAACTGAACTGGAAGTTGCAAAGATATTTGGAGCAATCTGTACACTGTTAGACTAGTTATGTATAGGAGTAAAGGATACGTTCATAGAACCTTAGCCCGTAACTGCTATCCCGAGCTGGGAGATCTAAAAGAAGTCCTATGAGTCTAAATTATACATGAAACTTATCCCACATAATTCGCATATGTTTTAGTTTGTATAAGAAATTTTTCGGTCTTATATATTCACTGGCGTCAATTTTTGAATTCACTTGGGATTCCCACTATGGAAGCAACGTTACATACTGATTCAGTAAAGATTGTCCGAATTATTTCGCTTTTCACTAGAATAGAATTGTTTCCAGTGAAAATTAATTCCAATTAATTTTCATTAATTTTAGAAAGGCTATAGTTTTAGAAAGTATAAGCCAAGTCGTAGATCAGCCACTCATGAACTGGTACTATTTATACGAAAATTAACTATAAAATTAGATTCTTAATTTAAATTAATACGTTAACAAAGTCCACAATAAATGATTTGCAATAAGCTTAGACACCATCCCTTGGAAAAATCGGAGTCGGTCCCTCTGAGGATACCAGTCGCTTTTCTCACTATCTCCTCTCTTTTTTTCCCTCGGTCCCTATCTATCTCTTTCTCTTTGCATCATCCCAGACAACGTCGACGTGATCATTAACTGGGGCGCGGCCATTGTGCGGCTCGACGCTCCAGCAGCATCGGAGCGTTTTTAAGAGCGCAAGCGAAAAAGAGATGAAAGAGATATGTAGAGATCGAGACGGCGAGTGAGAATGAGAGAGAGAGAGAGAGAGAGAGAGAGAGAGAGAGAGAGAGAGAGAGAGAGAGAGAGAGAGAGAGAGAGAGAGAGAGAGAGCGCGAAAGAGGGGTCGACCATAAAAGAAAGGGAAGCCACCCCTCCCGTTGCACGCACTTATACCCGTATTCGCACACGCAGCGCAGACGACCCTTATCCGCGACGCTTGCGACGGCACGCATAATCCCGACGGGCGCTGTGTGGAGGGGGTGTCTGGTCTGGGTCACCCCCTTTTCATGCCGGCTTGTCTGTCTGGCCCTGCGGGGCGCGGTGCGACCGACCGTCTCGCTCGCTCACTTCCTACATCGCGTTTTTCCTATGTATATTATATATATATATATATATATATATATATATATATATATACACGTGTGTGCAGCTCCGGCCATACACCAGCGGCTCGTCGACCCCTCTTCGCCCGACACTCGGCGCGGGCGCATCCTTCCAGCTCGCTTTTCTGCCTCGTCAGAGGGTTGGTCTATACAGAGACCCACGTCGTTTCTCACCCCAGGTATATATATATATATATATATATATATATATATATATATATATATATCCTTTTCCTCTCGCAGTCGCGTGCCGAGCCCTCTCTCTGCGTTTTATCCACGAAAAGTCGATTTTTCTCTCAAGCTCGGCCTTCATTCTCTTTTTGCTGCGTTACAGTAAAGGGGTTGCTGTACATTGCTGGTTATGTATATGATGAGTATTGTCTGGCGTGTTACCTGAGATGCTTTGCAGGTTTCGAATGGCACCTTCGAAACAGTTTACGAAATTTACATCGAAGAAACTTTATTTCGTCATTACAGGACTTTCCAGATAGAAAATTATGTATATATATATATATATATATATATATATATATATATATATATATATAGCCTATATGTTGTTTATCCATATGATATAGGACTGAATTTATAATATTATATCTGACATAAACATAAAATATAAATTTACACCCGTGTGCTGATAGGCGCTCTCGAGGAATACGCCATGATCACAAGGATATAAATTCTTTTCCCACATTAAATACATGTTTTTTTTATATAAGTATAAGCCTGAAATACAATTATAGCTCGAATTTTAAACCTTCATACACGGAGAATAGAACCTTGTTTTTTTAAACAATGTGTTTAAAATGTATTTTACGTCTGGAGTGCGTAAAATAACATTTTACTCTTTAAATATGAGGGTGCAAAACTGCAGTTAAAGTTTACTGTTCACAAAATTAACTTCAAAAAATCGTTGTACCAGCTACGTTTGAGAATGCATTCAAAAATGTCCTTACACGATCCTTTAATTAAAATTCCTTTAATCGATATTCCAGGGGCCGGAAGCCAATTCTACAGGATTTACTGCTTCCCAGCTGCGATATCTTTTATGTGAGCATGCGTGAAAATGATCGTGGTAGAAAGGTACGTGAAAGAGTGAGAGAGAGAGAGGGCGAGAAGAGGAGGTCTATTCGTAACCCTATTTTCGAATTCTGTATTTATTACATACATACACACATACATATATATCATATACATATACATAAGTATGCGCAGCCTCTGTGAAACGACACGCTCGTTGCTACGACTTGCCGAGCGCGTCCTCGTTTAGATTATACGGAGAATGAAAACGTGGAACGGCATAGCCGTCCCGTGCCATTGTTTACATTCCTCTGCCTCGTACCGGGCGATTCTCTATACCCAGACGCGGGACAAAGGCCCGGTGGCGCGCTCGCCCGGCGAGGATTCGGTACTTTTGTTTTGTCACCTCGGCTCGAACCTGCTCTCGTCCGCTCTGTCAGCTCGGTCCTTCGTACATGGCTTGATAATTAATCCGAGATTCGATTATTTCTGGCGGTTACGCGTATATGGGGAGATTTTCAATTTTTGGCGATTTTGACGTGCACGAGAATTTTCGTAATCCCTTCGATATCATTCGATATACTTTATTGCGATTATTTCGAGATACGGCAATGTATGCGACTATTATTTTTTGACGTAATGTGCGATACATAATATAAACTGCAATCATCGCAATTTGATAATTATAATCCAAGTGAAAATTTTATGCGCACGGAGACGACTAATGAAAACGTATTTTGTTGTATTTTAGACAAGTATTTATATTTTGCCTATTATATCGAAAAGGATCATCTTTATAAGTAACTTATAATATATGTAATATAAGAGTTTTTATTCGGTGGGTATGACATGATATTTCAAGCACATTGTTAAAAAAAGGCGCATTTCACTTCAAGTTCATAATGTACTATGATATTGATAGTTAATCTCGATAACTGGATAATTTTAAATACGTCAAGTAGGAGTATATTTTTTATATAAAAATAGAATTATTTCACGTTCTCTCGCGCACATTCAAATTTCTACTGCAAATTGGAAAGGAAAGTCATCCTTAATTGAAATTCAGCTCTTTCAATATTTCAAATACATCAGACGGATTTTACATCATTTTTATAATATGTAGAACAGCTAAGAGTGCCACTATTGTATTTAATTTTTAATTAAATTAAGTGAAAAAATTCCGAGACTAAATTCATTCGACTCTGGTTACAAATAATCAAACGCGAAATCGGCTTCTTCTCTTGCATCATAGCAAATTCATCATATTCACAAGAGAGCCTCGTTGAACCACAGTTATAAGTACGAAATGAACGAATCCTACGATCTTTGAAAACTATTTCGTGCCTCCACGACAGTTCGTCGGAATCGCACGGGGTAGCGCTACAGGTTTTGCCAACTCGCAAGCGGTGAGGCGTTTGCCCAATATATTCATCGTCAAAATAGATGGTTGCGTCCGCGACGAACGTCTTCCCTTCAATATCTCTTTTGCACCGTTCGATTCGATTTACCGAACGTGCATTTTATATCATCTTTTTACTCTGTAAGTTTTCACCCCTCACGCCTATATCCCTTTATTAGATAGGACGAAAAAGGCGCGCGGCATTCCAATCTTTCTCGGACCAAAAAGTTTCTTTGTTCTGGAAAAATAATAAGCCGACTCGTGTATCGGAGAATATCGTAATTTTTAATTTTCTGATTCTGATGGATTTGTCTAGTGTATACCAAGCAGCGGTGGGTCAAAAGTTTCTTTTTTTCTGTAATACGAATATAAAGTCCAGCATCGTTAACCATCATAAGTACAGTAGATCTTAAAAAATATTTATCTCAAAAATACCAAGTTATTCATTACAATCATACTTTGCCAATATTTGAAAGAAAGTTGTTGTTAACGTTTTTACGAGAGAATGTGAATGAAAGTAAAAAAAGGAAAACTAGAAAACTCAACGAGAAAAATACAATTTTTCGAAATATCCTGCGCAAAAGTAAGAGAAACTTCCTCCGATAATGATTAATTACACCTCTGGAACGCACCGCATCGTGTGTACAAACAATACCGTATACCAATTCTAAATAAAAATTTTCAAGCCCGTTATAATTACACACATATATTTATAATTATAACGCAACGCAGAACTGTGCGAGGGAAAACAGGATTATTTTCACAAAAAAAAAAATCATGGAGGCACGTGGATTAAATTTTCGCGGCCAAATACACGTTTCGCGGCTATTATTTCGCGCATTACGCAAAATTATATATATATATATATATATATATATATATATATTATATATATATATATGTGTGTGTGTGTGTGTGTATCGAGCTAACCCGGTCGATTCCGCAAACGAGCTCTCTTACTCTCCCGCTCCAGCCATCGCGCGGCCTCATACAATCCTTTCCCCGTCTCTCTTTCTCTCTTCCTCCCTCCTTCTCCCTTTCATTCTCTCGCACTTGCGTTCACTTTCTCCAGGTTCGCCACACCCCCACTTACTCATACACACACACACACGCGCGCGCGCGCGCACACGCACACACTCTCCACCTCACTCTCTTGAAATGCACGCTGGCGAAAGAGAAAGAGCGAGTGCCCGTTGTCTGGCTTCTGGAGGGGGTGTCTGGGTCAATCCCCTCCAAAGGCAGGCGGCGCGGGAGCTAGCAATTCTGTCCGCGCGTGTGTGTATGTGCCCGCGCATCGGTGCGCGCTCGCGCGTCCGTCTACGTGTTCATATACGTGTGCAGAACGTCCCGTCGACGAGGGTTCGCATAATAATCCCTCCCCCCCCCCCCCACCCGAACGCATTTCCCGGGGTTCGCGCGCCGAGCGCGCCCGGCAGTCTTTCATAACTGTGCGCGGCGCGGCGCGTCCCCTTCTGCGCCCCCTCGCCGCCCCTTCGGCGCCCCCGCCACCCCTTCCGGGTTTGCCGGCTATTTATGCCGTATAGCCGGGGTGTTTTTCTTTCACTCTTGCCTTTTTTTTCCCTCTCACGGCGATTCTTCGCCCGTCTCGGGCGCAGCTTTTGCCTTTTCTTTTCGTTAAACGGACGCGATATCGGTCTATGTAGGAATGCGATCTGGCTTCTATTGCTTGATCGGCCCTTTTTCCGTATCTCGGTAGAAATGAGACGCGCGTACCCGATGGGATGAACGATAATGCAAGTTTAAGATTACAGTCGAATTTTAGCCACTTCGCTGCGCGCACTTTTTCAATTAAATAGATCCTCGTTGAAGTAAAATATACGTCGCACTTTTGGATTTCCTGTATAATAAGCTCTTAGTTTAAAAAAATATGTAAATTTATAGCCAATTCACGTAAGTGACAGGGGGAAAAATTTTATTTGCTTCAGCTTAGTAGGCATTTTATTACTCTTCCCTTATGCTTCTCTTTAACAGAATTTTGAAACTTTCTTATTTTATACGTAGTAATAATCTCGTATAGAAAAGTTAACGCTTTAATTGAATCAATTGTTTAGGCAGATGAATTGCCGACTACTTTGAATAAATGAATTCCCATATTTATTGTACTTGCACACACCAATAGACATAGTACTTCGATCAGAGTAAAAACACGAAAAGGAAAATTGATCACCTTTTTTTATTGACAATGTGTATAGAAGATAAATGGAATAAATTTATAAAAATGCTTTTAGAAAATGCATTATATGTATAATATATGTATAATAATATAATACTATGTAATATAATAATATAATATATATGTATATAATATAATACGATGCGAAAAATTTTTTTTCCAACTTTGAATGCCTACCTGTTCTACAACAAGCGAAGACGATCACGAATTGTTTGCGACGGTCAATATAGATGCAAAAGCGGTCAATAATGCCATAGTGTCATGAAAGAGATAAAAACTGATTCACAGAGCGGTTATTTGCGAAGTTTCATCAAACTTTTTTTTTTCAATGTTTTTGAAACCGTTTTCCTGGATTGATAGTTTTAATTCTTACCGTAATAGAACTGAAGCTCAATTGTGATTTCACCCAATTGGAGGTTCAATTTTGGGAAATGTAAACTTTCGTTTTCCAATATAAATTTCAGATCTACCTTGATAATCATGAAAAATTGTAGAAAAAAAAGTTTTTTTACAAAATTTATAGATGCCATTAAAATACATAATTTTTGTTCAGGCGCAGTTTTTTTGTTATTGTAAAAATGATATATTGCAGGGATTGTTTACAGGTTACAGTATACATAAAACACAACTGCTACATATTTGACGAAAAAATATGACTTAGAAAATATCTATAGAAAGAAAATTAAATATTTTAATTTGATCTTTATAACTTTTGTACAGAGATTTTTTTATAATTTTAAATCATTACAGAGATAGATGTATAAACCCTCGTTTTTTCTTTGGCGAATTTCGTGATAAAAATTTGGTTAATACTCATTTTTATCATCATATGTTCATAATCAGCAAGTTACGGTACATATTGGCGAGCGGAAACATGAGTTGATCAATATAGTTTATAAGATAATTTGTAATCGTTCAAAAGAATTTGTCTCGGCGATCCGAATCCAGAGGTGAAAAACTTTTTGAAGAACTGTCAGTCAAGAGCCATATTTAAAAAACAAAAAAACGTCCATAGAGCTTGATGAAAATTTCCGAGGAACATGCAGTTATCACTGTCTTTTACCAACGTTTCCTCGCACCATGGGCAATGGCCCTCTTCGCGGGTTGGACGAAAAACGCCTTTCTCGTCTCTGTATTTTCTAGATAACTATACAACTGCAACTGTTATCGCGCAGGGACGACGAGCGAGCCGCTCGCGCGGATCTTGCGTAGGAAAAATTCGGGTGACTCGCTGGCATTTCATCTCGCTGTCCGTTGAATTTTTTGCAACGGGCCTCAATTTTACAGAACGAGCGGATCTGCAAGTATGCAGTTTATGCACTGTATGTATGTCCGTTTTCTTCAATAAGGCTTATTCCCGATCTGAAGAATTTTTTTTTAACAAAACTTTAAAATCCCGTTTTCATATTGTTGTAATGTTATATATGAAACTACGTATGCAACATAAACGTTACATTTGAGAAAAAATCCAGGAGGGGAAAAAAACTCAAGTAAGTTTCATTCTCATAGTCATAATTGATGTGATCCGATTTATTTTAACTTTCTAAAGAGAAATTAGTAATCTAATTTTTATCTTATAGCAAATATTTTAATTTAAAAACCAAAACATTATCAACATACGATTACAAATAGTGCAATGCTAAATATTTAGCAATACATCTATGAGGCTAATTAACACTTTTATAAATAAAAGATAATAGATTTTATTTTCTAGTAAATCTATACGCTTATAGGTCTTGTAAATTAAATTGAACAGATCGTGTCTGTCAATATTGAAAAGATAATTTTTAACTTTCAGATAAGTAACACTACTGTTAAAGTGTGTCAATTGCTTGCATTTTACTAAATTCGTACGCCATACAAATAAAGGACATTTATCAATGGAATGGTCAGCAATAAAAAATAAACGCATAAAAACATAGAGTAATTTGCTTCTCCAATTGAATATGAATGATTCCTCTTTTATATATGCATCTTTTGTCGCAACAGTGAAAAATCCTTCAATACATTTTTCAGGATGATTAGCGACATGAAAACTTAAAATACAAATGAAAGACCCTTCCCTTTACATTCCTACACGTGCGGAAAGGCTTAGTAAACGCAAATGATGAATTTCCTACCTCGACCGTATGGCGCTTCGCGTGCTTCCTTTTTAACCGGATCGCCTACGAAATTCGCGTGTATATATATATTATATATATATATATATATATATATATATATATATAAAGTCGGTAGATACTTTCTGGACCACGCGCCTCTCCAATTCTCCCCTCTCACTTTTCAATATATCGTCTCTCTTGATCATATATAAAACTATTTTTTAGTCCTGAAAAAGATTTAATATCGTAGCATACATAAGTACATACAGAAATACATATATATATGTGTGTGTGTGTGTGTGTGTGTGTGTGTGTGTGTGTGTGTGTGTGTGTGTGTGTGTGTGTGTGTGTGTGTGTGTGCGTGCGCGCGCGCGTATATACATGTGTTAGGAATCTCCTTTATCCGCTTGCACACTAACCCGACGTATGTGGCCGCCTCTCGTTCGGAGTTTCGCATGCTCTAAAAATTGCAAACTGAATGGAAAGTCCTGCCTCGTGACTTTCTCCACTGACGGCGGTATTATTACTATTTGAACGAGTGCATACAGTTTTATGAGAACTTCGATACTTTTTGTTTTTTATTTTTTTACAAATAGTGCATATTTTTTATCTTGACACTGCAAGACTTTTGGAATTTCTAAAATGCACTTTCCTTGCCTGATAATTCTCAGTATTCGATCAGTATTCTTATAAATTGCTCTTAGAAAATGTAAATTAAGGTACATTAATTTATAGCATATTTTGTTATAATGCTCATTATACTTATATTGAAATACACAAATAACTACTCTGTAGTACGCTAATGTCATTTAGAGCCGATAGTAGACGTTCAAATTCAGGATTATATTCTGTGCTTCAAAAAAAAATTAATTAATTAAAACAAAAATACGCATAATAAAGTAAATTTACTTATTTCACCTTGCGCTGGTTGAAATATACGATTTACATAGAATAACTGATATCAGAATCATGGGCCATCTACGAGCTTTGGTAAAAGTTCAAAGACAGTAAAAAAAATTCCACAGGAGAGAAATTTTTTTAAACAAGGTGAGTAATATTTATTTGTTTTTAAAATGTACATTTAAATTAAAATTTTTATTATAATTTTTATTATTTAAATTTTTATTATTGTTTTCATTTGAATGTAGTAAAAATTTATCAGATTACAGTATCTCAATAGCTAAATGTAAGTAAATTTTTTTTAAAAAGTGTCGATTAAATTGTAATTGATAATGAATTTACTTGATTATTAAATGATTTAATAACCGATTTATTTAGTTTTAGAAAAAAATTAACTAATAAATGAAATCCAAGTAGAATAATTGATTTGAAAAACTATTTTCACAAATTGATATTCATTTACTCCTTTCCCGTACATAAGTACGTGAATCAAGTAAACTTGCTCTTAGTTTAATTAAAGATCAACCCGAGGTAAAAATGGATGAGATTTAGGATATGCTGTGGAAAGAAGAAGCAGGTAGAGAAAAAAAGGTAAGTTTAATAAAATGCATTCATCCTTTATGAGTGATTTTTTAAATTCTCCTATACGGTTAGTAGACTTAATGGTATTATGTGTACAGTGAAAGAAAGACTAATATTTCGCGCACGTCATGAATTACTACCGCAGTACTTAATGAATACGGAATAATTCGAAATGAAAGATTCGCCGATAGAACCGAAACCAGCAAATCTATCTAGAAATTTGTGTACATACAGCATATTATAATAGTTACGGAAGAGATCAATGGGTAATAAATTGCAAGTAGATATTCTTATAGAAAAGTCATGATTCCTAAATTTCATGGGATAAATAGTCTTAAGTGAATGATAACGTAACATTTTATGATAATTAGAATTATGATAAATTGTAAAGAGTCCAAATTACAGATTTATACGTAAAACACTAGGAGTTGCGTTGATAAGGACAATTAGCTTTCGGATTATTAATGAAAAGATAATTATACTTAAAAGTTTACTAGTTAAAATATTATGACTCACTCTATTAAAGTTTTGAGAGAAGTGCAAGTAAATAATACCAATTTGCTGGTTGTTTCAAAGACCGTCCGAGACATCGTCCTTTGATAATCTCATAGTGTCATGTGATGTAACAAAATTGAATACATCCAAAGTTTATGCATTTAAACACCATACCATTAAATTTAATACCATCAGGTTGTCAGGCTCTTTAAAAGCTTGGACAATATCGAATTTAGATAGTGAGAAATATTCTCCAATAGGGTGAATATTATCTACATGAGGCAGTTGGTATTTTTAATATGTAAATATGGGAATGACAGATGAGAAAAATGTGAGACTATTTTTTATGCAGAACCCGTGCAGAAATATACTCGGCATATCCCTAGTTCGCGCTAGATCCTAGTCAGTGTTACTGATAATTTCCTCATGTAGTTAATACTCGCCAGATCCGAGTTAGATTTCCCTACGATTATCTAATAATCGTCATATATTAATTATTACTTTCTCGACTTTATTCAGATTTACTTATCTTTTATTGATATTAGAAGAAATACGTGTTTTCTATAGTTAAAATTTTACAAGTAGGAAAATTAAGGAAATGATTAGGCTTTCTATTTTGGATTTAGTTAGATTTCCTTAAATTCTCCCTATTTTGGAAAGAATGACGTTTTTCTAGGCGGAATCGGCAAAGTAAGAGAAGTAAGGAAATGGTTACACTTTCTATTGATTATAGCTATATTTCCTCAACTTTTTGTGTATATATATACAGCCGCAGATCTTTCCGACATGGGAAAGAATTTAAAAAATTGATTTACTATGTACGTTTTAACTTATGTTTATAAAATTATTATATCATATTAAGTACTGTACGGTCATATGCAAAGTATAGTATAGTAATCGCATATTGCGTTTTAGCATAGTGAATAATGCGTTAGCTTATGAATCATAGGGTCGTGGGTTCGATACTCAGCGGAGGTCGGGGTTTTTTTCATCGAAATAAAATAATATATATATATTCAACGGAGGTGTTTAATATTATAATTTACAAAAATGAGTATAAAAAAATATATCAATAATTATTAATTGTTAACTGTAAATCGTAATACGTAATAGTATTGCATATAGAAAATAATTTATAAATTCTATTGAATGGTGTGCGTTACTACATAAAGATGTAAATATATTTTTTATTTTAAATAAATAAATATTAAAGAGTCAAAAAATTCTTGACTTGATCGAGGAAACAAAATTAGAATAATTTATAAATCGTCTTAATTTCTAGATTTTCTGACTAGATTCTGTCTAGTTTCTAACTTGTTATACCTACCAAAATCTAAGCTCGTTCCCTATATAAAATGCTATTAAAAGTGGGACAAATCGGAACTAGGATTAGACTAGATTTCCCTCTGGATCCGAACATTTAATATTGAAAACTAATCCGATACTAGTTAGATTCGAGAATAAATTTCTACACGGGAAGGTGCTCGAATATTACCCAGAGACTATACAGGAGAAATTCCAAAATACCGTTTTTTTACAGCATTCCAAAAAGGTTTTGAATCGCCAGCTTTACTATTTTTAATACTATTTACATAATATATATATATACAACTCTTTGGATAGCTTAGTGTACGAAGTTCTGTTTTTTTTTCTAATTTGAGAAAGTTGGATAAAGTCGATGAAAATTTGCATATTTTGTGAGCCTCTAGCTTAATTTTAATCAATTTCTGTACAATAATAATTTTTCTTCGGTTTGTGGTGAATAATTTTGGGAAGATACTTCAAAAAAGGAAGATATGGAACGATGTATACGAGTATGAGAGGCATTTTTCTAATCAATGGAGTCAAAATTTTAATTCAAAAGGTCGTAATTAATTTTTTTTGAAAGGTAGTGATCAGTTTTATGTACGATATGAAAACTATACGAGTAACGTAATATAAAGCACAAAGATCTGTGATGTGAGTCAGAAGTAACTATTAATTTTTTAATTGGTAAAAAAGTTAAATCTAATGGATAAGATTTTAATGGAAGAGGCTTGCTCAGTTAAGTTAATTTAAGGGATGAAAATCTGTCGGTTCGCAATCTAGCAGCAGATAACAATTGAGATGGAATACAATCAATTAAGTTATAGATAGATCGTTAATATGTATGCCACTGCAAAGTTTGAAATCACCGGCCTGACTAGTGCATTCGATTAATTATATTTGAATACTAGGTGAAGAGTCATGTAAACGGCAATTATGATATTATGTAATACAACTTATAAAAGAAATTTCAACTAAATTCTAGAAAATGTATTACTACAATAAATCGCTGTAGATCAGACCACTACAGTCTAGCAGTTTCTCTTGCCAGAGCGAATATTACCAACGAACCCACATGCGCATGCGGCTCTAAGTGACAAGATCTGAATCACGTATTATGGCAATGCAAGCTTCGCGATGCGAAATTAGAAAATCTTTCATAAATAAACTCGCTAGACTCAAGTTACAACTACCCCTCAATGTAGAGACATTAATAGCCAATCCCAACACTCGAATATGTCAAATAATTTGCGAATTCTTCAATAAAGGTAACCTTTACGCATAGCGTGCTATTATCTTCTGCTGGCAGGTGCATACAATCTTTTTATATTGGTCGATCGAAAACCTGTAAAAGCTGTATAAGCCATTCTATAGGCTTGGGTAAATAAAATCTTATCAATAAAACAAAAAAAAAAAACATACGATTTAATTGTTAATAACTTCATTGATACGCTCTAGATTTAGATGCAAAGTTTTACATAATTTATTGACTTGTTGACTATTACAATATAGAAAAAATAGACGGCTTTTGTACAATATATATATATATATATGAATTGCAGTATATACTAAACACTACAACAAATCTAAAGTTAAAGTAGTCCATACATTAGTTTAAGAGACTGTTTACGGTTATGAGCTATAATAACAATAATTATAAACTACTTTGCACTGTTTTAAACTAGTTCGCTACTTAGTTCGTGATACGCTGTAATGTATTTTACTCTAATAAGACAAAATGTTTTAGATACGTATGTTTGGTTATAGCTTCCTAATATCGGACTTTTCATTACTTTAGAACAATAAATATAACGCAAAGAAAGCACGATAACAACTAAACGACCATGTTTCGGGGATATGAAACCTCAAAATCTACAGTTTGCAACACGACGGTCCTTATTCGCCACGGCATTATGTTGGTATAAGAACCTGATTTCACGAGAAAAAGATAGAGGATTTTTTATTGGATGCAATGAATGTTTTTTATCAATATACAAACGATCTTTTTTTTCATTAATTCTAATTAATAATAAATTTGTACGCATCGATGCGCAATCATAGACATCCCTGAAATCGCGGTGAGATAAATTTCGTAACACATTAAAACCGTAATGCAGAATCGTCAAATTCTCTAATACGTATAAAATGTATAAAGGTAGGACCGATGCATTTTCAAGGCGATAGTCTATATATAAGTGTACCAATGAGTGAAAGAAGGACAGACCGCCAACGAATTGAGAGAGAGAGAGAGAGAGAGAGAGACAGTGTGTCCGGAGGTAGGGAGAAGACGCAGCGCAAAACCGGCACAATTGGTTCAGTGGGGCGGTGCCCCTGCGGCCCTGACCGGGGCCAGTGAACCCCTTCCTCGTGCTCGATGCACGCACAGCGCGCCCCGCCGCATCCGCGCACCCGCCTCGACGATGTCGCGCTGCGCTGCTCCCGCGTGCGCCCACACACACACACACGCGCACACACACACGCACATGCACATACACAATCGCGCACGGATACGGGGCATCGGGCTCGAGAGGCCCTTTATTCGCGTACACGAGAATTTTAATCAGCCCGCTGCAGCAGCTCTGCGGGCCTAATGTCGTCCTCGATATATATCTATATCCCTGCTGCATGCGCGAACACGAACGCGGCACGGACACACGCTCGCACGCACGATGTGCATGTATATATATATATATATATATATATATATATATATACGCACACACAAAATTTTTTGCTGGCCTTGTGCGCGCCGGTTCGTTATTCTCGCAGGCGCGTTTCTTCGCATTTTCGGCTTAGCTGGGCGGGTGCGCGGTGCGCTCGCCGGCCCCGTCGAAGGATCCGAGCCCTTTCTTTGGGCTCTTTTTTATGATATATATATATGTATATTTCAGGAGGGACGGGCGGATTTTTTTTTCTTCAACCGAGACATTGAGAAGATGTTGGATTATTTCAGCTTCGAAAAATTCACCGTGAGTCGAGACTGAACAGCGCGGAGTTTCGGGTATTCAGTCGACGACTATTGATAGTAGGTTGATATGATATCTTATGATTTTTCACGCGTAGAATAGAAAATAATAGGTTTTTATTCTTCTTCAATTTTTTACGCGTTTTTCGCCTCTATTAGAGTTGAGTACTGCTATATGTTAAACCAGTACTGCTATATGTTAAATGATCCCGTTTTTAATTTATATTAATATTTCAAAAGAAAATGTCACGTTTAAAATAATTTCGCTCCTTGCTTGCGAGATTTAATTATGCTCTCATTTTTTTTTGCTATTATACTAGAAAAATGCAATGATATTCTAATTTTATTATTATTTTCGACGTTCGAATAATCGTTAATTATCTGTTGGACGTTTCAAATTATGTCTATATTCGCAACACGTCTTATAAACAACTAACGTTTGATGTAGCGAAAATTTTATTTTATTAGAAATTATTTGAAACTGCTGAACTTCTGAAGCATTTCATACACGTATTTATGAAAATAACGATTATCAAATAACACCTTGTGTTTGTTGAATTTATTCTCTTTCTTGCAAATGACGTTATTGGTTATATACTGGGACTCAAATTTTGTATTATTGATAATCTTTTTCAGCATAGTTAACGTTTCTGGTACATAGAGGACCCTTTAAATTTGCTTTCGTTGTTCATGTTTTCAATAAAAATATGATATTTTTTTTTGTTATTTTTTTTTCTCTATAATATTGACAGACATTGTAATCCCATAATAAGGCGTCGCGTCTGTATAGAATCCAACTGTTCAGCACAGGTGACTCTCGAATTGTCTTTCGTCGCTACGTGTATCAAAATCATGAGCGATAATTCATCGAGCTTTGCAATTGCAGCAACGCAAAAGTGTATATCTATACGTGACTGGATACGTTTAGAATAATCGCACTGGGCGACTTTTCGCATTCTTTTGCATTGTACCGCGCGATCGGCCGATGAAACCCACCACGCCCCGATGCCCCGGGGGAACAGGGGGGGGGGTGGGTCGCAATTATGCCGCCGGCTAAAATAGACAATTGCACTCGTCCGCGTTATCGTTGGGCTCGGCAGAGTGAGCCGGCGACCTATTGTATTTTATATAAGGCCGTCGTTTCTCTGTCTCTAGATGGACTGACAGAGAGAGAGAGAGAGAGAGAGAGAGAGAGAGAGAGAGAGAGAGAGAGAGAGAGAGAGAGAGAGAGAGACTGACTGTGTGCCTCTCGGTCTCTCGTTGTAGAGCTGCTGTTGCTGCCTCAGAGGCTCGAGGAGCAGTAGTGTGTAAGGGCCCCCAGCCCGAGTGCGTTAACCCGATCCGCCGTATCCTTCGAGGAGGGTCTCGAACTTCATACCGCACGCACACACACGCGCGCGCGCACACACACACACACCGGATACATACACGTGTTAGCGACATATAAATGTCAAAACGGATGGTAGTATCGTCGTGTTCACGTTGCTAGAAGGCAAGGTGCGGACCCGATTGCGGACATTTATATATACATAGGCCAAAATTGTCGTTCACGGCGAAAATTGCACGACTTTCGCACGATTTTTCGGGCGATCGTCGTTATATATAATCCGATAACAGTGGCGTCTTCGACTTTTGAAGCGCATGTGGCGCAGCTGGTCCCTTTCAAATGTGCATGGGCACTTTATCGGCTTCGAACCCTCTCTCCTCGTACGATCCCAATTTCCGCTCGACACCGGGATCTCCGAACGCGTACTTCTGTATGAAACCGTTGCAAGGAGAAGAATTTTTTTTTTGGGGGGGGGGGGTAAGGCGCTCTCGACGTTATAATAGAACCGCCCGGTTGGGATTTTTATTCATCGAGACGCAAAATAAGTCGAATCGTAGGTTTTTTTTTTTTTTTTTTTATAGCGGCTCGCGGTATGCGAAGAAAATATTCTTGAGGTGGTCGACTTTTCGATAAAGTAAATATAAAAACTGACTTTTATATACGACTTTGGGACACGCGTTTGCCGATGCTGAACATGTACGATTTTAACTGAGAAAACCTTGGCTATCTTGGAAAATGTTTCGAATTATCCAAATCACTAAGCCTATTTAGATTTTTATCAATAATACAACCTTGCACGCTAGCGATTGTGTGTTCCGTACATGTCATACGCTCTCGCTATCGAATCCGTCCTGTCATCGTTCGACTCTTACCATGTCGATGTAAATGCACAGTGATAGGTCTCTTGTACATTTTTTTAAAAACATTTTCTAATTTTTTATTCATTAATTCATAAAGACGATAAAGTCAATGAACAAAATTATACATATATTAATTCAAATCGCTATTTCGAAGTTCTTCCCGCGTTTTCAGGGCACTGTGAATTTTAAAAACAAAAAAGAAAATTCAATGTTTTTTTTATATCAAATTGATTTTGCCTCGAAAATTCAGATTGCGAATTGCAAAAAAAGAAAGAAACAAAAAATCGTAAAACTTGGAATATCTTATCCTTCGAAATGCAACTGGGACTACACCCGATCGGACATCTGAACATAACGAGTTTGACCAAAACATTGCCGATCAACGACGTTATGCACAGGGGCTCCGTGGATTTTCGCGCCACTGGAATTTCGCCCCCTCCCCCCCCTGGAAACTTCGCGCCAGATGGAAAAAGCTCGAGCTGCGTCTGCGGGGATCGAGAAAAATCGACGGGGGTGAAGGGGGTCACGGAGGCGGACAAACGTGGACGCGCCGCTGCAATGGAGCGCGATAACGCGTAAAATTGAAAAATCAATCGCCGTACCGTTCGCACCCCATCCCCTCGCCCCGCTCCCACACCGTATGATTTAGAACCGCGAGCGGCGATGTCGCCGGGCCCGCGGCGCCGGGACGAGAGGGAAGGAAGGGAGGGAGGGAGGGTTCGGCCGCCGAGGAGGAGGCACTCTACTCTTACCCGCAGCGTCGTACGGCGTGCGCGCTCTGCTGCAGTACGGTCTCGCTGCGAGAAGCGGGCGGTGGGCGGGCGGGGGGGGGAAGAGGCAGGAGGAAGGATAGAGAGAATAGAAAGGGAGGCGCGAGGAGAGGGAGAGCAGAATTTCGCCGCCGCCTAAGCTGCCGAGGCAGGCCGACGCTCTCCTCTCCTTCACTTTCTCCTACCCGACGCCGTCGCGTCCTTTTCCTTTTTCATTCCTCGCCCCTCGCTCGCGGCCCCGCGGCCATTTTACTTTCTTCGGCTTGGCGCATCGCGCCTCGCTAACTCTCCCGCCATCCGTCGACCGCCGTCCTCGCGAATGTGCAGTTAACAATTGTTGTTATTATTGTTATTTTACGTTAATCTATGTATATATATATATATATATATATATATATATAATATAAATATAAATATATATATTAGATGCACAACATAATGTAGATCGATATATAATGACTGTGATTTATGGCAGAGGAAAATGCGCGTGATCGTCGCGATGATAGAGATTTGTGTAAAGGCATTAGGATAAAAGTGGGACTTTTTTCTGCCATTTTGTAAATGAAAATTTAAGCCCATAAATGATTCTTAGGGATGAGAAATTTTTTCTTTCTCAAATTATATGATATTAAATATCGCATGTAAGTATACATCAATGTAAGTACATTTAATAACCAATTAGTTATCTCAGTTATTCAATGCAATAATTCTTATTGTTATGGATTATCATTTTTAACGAATCATTTCATGTAAGCTTCATTTCGTTAAATATTAGCATGCATTTTTAAAAAATAATACGGAGTATTCAAATTTAGAGTTTGGCAGTCGGATTAATAGTTCACTTTGTCAATACGTGAAAACATTTTCTGTATAGAAAACATATACGTACACGCTTATATGTATTTAGGTGACGAATATTTATGAAAAAAAACATTCCCAGCAAAATGTACTAGCGACCTACCAAAAAAAAAAAAAAAAAAAAACTGGCCACCCGTCTTTTCGGCCCCTCCTCCCCTCAATTCTCCCAGTGCATCTCATCTTTGCGCTCTCCTTCGGCGCTCTTCCGTTTTTCATTCGCTCTCGGGCTTCTCAAACTCGCTCTCTTTATTTCTCCCCCTTCGCCCTCTTTCTCTCTCTCTCTCCTCTCTCTCTCTCTCTCTCGCCCTGTCCCTCGCTCGCCATCCAGTCCGGCGATGCGCCCCTCTTGGAGTTCGATGCATTGCGCGCGGAATGTGCGCGCATCGCCCATCGCAGGCCAGCGCGTCTCTTGTACGGCGAAACAAGCGCAAGCGAGCGGGCAGAAGCAGACGAAGGAGAAGAAGAAGAGGAGGGAGAAGAAGACGACGACGACGACGACGACAGAGCTGCGAAGTGGCGGCCCGTGTCGAGGGCAGAGGGGGGATAGGCACTGCGAAGTCTGCGCACGCGAATTCCCTCCTTCTAAACCCTCTCGCTCTCTCCCTATCTCGTTCTCCCCCTTCTACCAGAGCGCGCGCGCGCGCGCGCGCAGCTGCATGCTGCAGCAGCGAACCCGTCAACGGTCATTGCGGGTTCGATGCACTTGGCGCGCCCGCGCCGCTGCAACTCGCTCGCCACGAGCGCAGCGCCATACGCGGATGACTCAGGCGGGCGAGAGTGAGAGAGAGAGAGAGAGAGAGAGAGAGAGAGAGAGAGAGAGAGAGCGAGTGAGGGAACGCGCGAGAAGGAGGCGGATAGAGAGGAGGGAAAGAGGAGAGGGTATAGTTGTGGCCTTGACCCGACACTGCACTTCGGTGCATCGTACCTTGACCGTCTCTCTCTCTCTCTCTCTCTCTCTCTCCCTCTCCCCCCACCTCCCACCCTACCTCCTTCCCTCTCTCGCTGGCTCGTCGCTCGAATTCGATTTGGGATCGCGAGCCGAGCGCTCGCCCATCGCGACGGAGGTCCCTCTTCGTGCGTCGTGCGCTCGCGCGGTCCCCTCTCTGTTTTAAAGGAAAAAAAAAAAAAAGAAAACAACAAGACAGAAAAAAAGTGGGACTGTGAACACGTGCTTTTTTCTTCCCTTCCTCCCCCCTCCATCGCTCCCGCTCTTTCATTCGGGATACGGCAAGGGCATCGGCGTTGTAAGCAGTTAGCGATAGCAGCTGCCCGCGCTGAAGAAGAGGGAAACGAGGCTGATTTTTTTTTTTTTTTTTGTTTTTTTTTTCTTTTCCTTTTTTTGTTTTGTTTGAACGGAATCTCGCCTTCAGCTCGACAAAATTGCAAAAGAATAATTATCGAATGACGCGTGGGGTTTTCATTCGGTATTATAAATATTACATTGGCAGTCGCGCCGGCGAGCATCGTTGCAAAATATCATTTATATCATCGTGTATGCATGTACTATATACGTATGTACGCCACTGGTGTGAAGTTTATATATATATATATATATATATATATATATATATATATATATGGGTGAATATAAGCGGAGAATAAAGATTAGTTTATTTTCCAAGCGGTTCATTTTTTTCTCCTGTCTGTTGAATTATAAAAATTATCAAACAGCCTGAGAGTCCGAAGAATTTTGCTTTACAAACACCCGCAACAGCGCACACGCGGTCGCATTAATCTTCATATATACATTCCTATATATATATATATATATATATATATATATATATATATATATATATATACATTCAATGACGGTCAATAGGCCGTTTCCCGTCGCGTGCTAGAATATGCCCGTCAGATTAACGAACTACCCGTCTCCAGACGGCGATGCGCGTTGGCGCTCGACGCACGCGGGACGAATTACGTAATTGCGCGATGCGTGCGCAATCCTTGCGGGACGGCCGAGCAGTGCGCCGACGGCGCGGCGGAAGAGCCCCCGCGGCGCGTTGTGGTGGATGTAGACGGGGATGGCGGCATCAACGCGACGCTAAATCCCGATCATAGGCTTCGCGCATTCGTTTCGAAGGCGGGGTACGCTGGTGGGAGATTTAATGCCAAGGTACGGCGAGAAAAAATGAATGGGATTGTGAAATTTTTGTTTTTTTTTTTTTTCAATACCGCATTATGCCTTTTATGAGATTTTGCAAATAATGAATGAGTGGGACTTCGACTGCGAAGACTCCTATGAGCATTGAGTATGAGTATTTTTTATTTCGTCTACGGACTGAGAAGGTCCGGCATTGACATCACATAGAATAAACGACTAAAAATTAGAATAATAATAAAAATAGAATAAACGACTAACAATTTCTAAATTTCTCAGCCATATTGTGAGTGAAAATTGCACATAAAAATTACAAAAAGAAAAAAAAAATTATATTAAAATAAGAAGAAAATCGGTAAATAACTTAAAATTATTCTTAAAGCGGGAACTTTACAAAAGAAAATTATTTACTAATACAAAACGTGTAATAATCATAACGGAGAAAAATTTTAACTTTATAGGTTCCATATAAAGCATATCAATAAGCATAACAAATCATATTTTAAATTACTCAACTGGTTTGAATGGTTGAAGTCAATATTGGACGTTCGACATTACGGGGAGCCGCCGAAGTGCGCCCATAGTATATTAAAGTAAAAAATTTGATCGCATACAAATTTCAATTAATTTCCATTCAACATACGTGTATGTGAAATTTTTTGATTTCTCGATGATAAAACGACACTAAATAAGTAAATAAATTCTAGAAACTAGACACTAAATAAGTAAATAAACAAGTAAATAAATTTTTTTACGTTTAATTAGCATGATTTTACTTATGATCTTGTGATTAGAACTCATTAGACAAATTAGTAGACTAATTATTCGATAATTAAATATTCAAAAAATTGTACTTTTACAGACGACTTGAGGGCGTCGTCTGACTTCTCTATCCCGTCCGATCGGAGCCGAGAAATCGACGCGCGTCTTGAATATATATATATATATATATATATATATATATATATATATATATATATAACTCAAGCTCAATTTTCAAGCAAGTCAAATGGAAATTAATGTGGAGATTTACATATGTAAAGCTGTGCCTATTTTTTTTTTTTTCTTTAAGAAAAGAAACGGTGAGAACGCCTTCGTATACATCGATTCGGGGACAATAACAGCGTCACCGGCCTGAACTATCGCGTCCACTGCTCAAGTAGAATCGGCCGGTACGCGTCAGACGGACGCGCTCACGGTTCCCCCGTTTTGCGCGCCGTCTATAAGGTCGCGCGCTTTCCGTTGGCTCGTACGGAGAGTTCTCGTCTCAATCACTCTCGCTCTCTCTCTCTCTCTCTCTCTCTCTCTCTCTCTCGTTTTTTCTCGCTCTCTATCTCGCTATAAATATAAAGACAATTGAGTGCAGCCTAAACTGGTTGTTATCTTCGTATTTCATTTTATTGCTTCTGGGGCATACATCGCGCCAGTCGCTCGTGCATAACTCGAAAACGGGGTAAGATTATCGCTCGAATATATGTATGTGTGTGTGTAATAAATATACGATATGAAGAGAAAGCGTGGAAATGTAGAACTGAGGAGGGTAATATATCAATGCCTCGGCAGCTACAGTAACCAATTCCACTTTTTGCATTGTCTTTTGTTATAATATCATTACATTATTCTACTATTAACTCAAAATTTGGTTTCATACTTTTCCTTCGCTAATTGGTCTAATGTAAGCAGCAGCTACTTACATTATTACTGATTGAAGTAACTGGAAAAATTTTCAATCATAGACCATTCAGAAGACTTCTCATGCACTGACTGATATGATCTAGTCAGAACGTCTATTATTTTTTAATTATAATTTTTAATGGAAAAAATAAAAATTTAAAATAAAATTTTGATAAAATTTATATAATTAAAATTATATATTAAATTTATATAATTAACATTTATATATTTAAAATAAATTCTGATAAAATTTCGGTTGACGAGTATTAAACTCCGAGTATCTAACAGTCTCGGCTCAGCAACTAACGTCATTAAACAAATGTCGTAATTAGGATAATGAACAAATCGATTTATTTTGAAAAATTAGCCTGTCCTAGAGGATATAAATATTCCGTTATATTTATTTTTATCAAAGCTTTGCAACATTGTATTATTAGGGGAAAATCAACAGAGTGTCGTCCAAGGATGATAATTTCTTTCATAAAAATCGATAAAGGAAAATGACATTTGAAACCGTTGAACGAAAAACTGCGAATGATAATTAAATTGATTTAAGCATGTACGGTAGTAGATAAACTATTGTCTCTACAAAATTTAAAGCAAATTTTATCATAACTTAGAGGAAAAATGTAACGTGATAAAACGTAAGTTAGATTTATAACATTTTATCCCTCTAATTTTAAGTTCTTAAGATCAGAAAACATTAAGAATTAAACCTTACCGTGAGAATTCGAATATAGATAAAAAGGAAGGCATAATTTATAATGAATCGATTATTGCACAAAACATAACAATCATTATTTGAAAAGTTTAATTATTTTAATATTTAAAGTTATAGTTTATTGTAAAGAATTTATTATTACTTCCAAAATCAACAAAGTCCCTTAAAAATTTTAATAAAAGTAATAAATTACTCAAGTATATTACAAATTTTATACATTGTATACGGCTTTTGGCTAAGAAATATTTTGAATAAAATATTGTACAGTCTTTAATTGACGTGATAATTACAAATTTAAAAATATTAAATTAAATTTAAAAACTTATTTTTTTTTTTTAACATAGTTTTTAGATCTGTTATGGGTTCTTGAAGGTTGCGACATTCATACGTACATACATTCTTACATAAATGCATACATTCTTACACAGACACAGACTCATACACACACACACACGCGCGCGCGCACTTATGCTACCAGGTTTTTAAAAAATTCAGCATGAATATATAAAGACGCCTTTAGCAAACAGCGAAAAATAATCAAATACGGGGCCGTTATTTAACAAACACTTCAATCATCTCGCCACCATAATGCTCTATTGTCCGCACGTATATAATAGCCTTGTCGCCGCTGGATGCTCTCCCTTTCTCTCTCTCTCTCTCTCTCTCTCTCTCTCTCCCTCTCTCTTTCTCTGCATCAGTCTCAACAGTTCTGCGCGACCACATCTGCAGGGGCGAGCAAAGTACGCGACGACGGCGGCACGGCGTCCCTGGAAGAACGAGTTCATCGTCTCGCGCGGCGCGGCACTGTCACGTTGGAGGGAGGAAAAGACAATGACTTAGAGAGGCGGATGGGGGAAGAGTTCCTTGTCCCGTAATTTACTTCTTTACCTATATGTATGCATGCTCGTATGTACGTGTATGTGTACGTGTATATGTGTGTGTGTGTGTAACTCTATTTCGCCGACCTATGTCTCGGTATAGACACACACACACACACACACTCTCTCTCTCTCTCTCTCTCTCTCTCTCTCTCTCTCTCTCTCTCACTCTTACACAGACTGAACGAACAAGAGCATGGAGTTAACGCATCGGCAAAGGTCAACGTACATATCTCGCTGAATACATAGAGACAGAGAAAAAGTGAAAGAGAGTAAGGCAGAGAGAGACAGAGAGAGAGACAGAGAGAGAGAGAGAGAGAGAGAGAGAGAGAGAGAGAGAGAGAGAGAGACGGAGAGGAGGGAGGGAGTCAAGGGCCTCGTGCTTCCCGAGGTTCGTTTCTGTAATATCTGATTCGCACGGTTTGTCTATACGTTTGTATTTTGCGTTTGTTCACGCGAGATGCATTGGAGAGTTCCAGGATTTGAAGGAGAAAATCAAGACGTTTATAGAAGCGAGGAACAAATCTGTCGAATATAGAAGAAAATCAAGGTTGGATTCATTAAATCAAAATAATATACAAATCATGAATCAAGAGGATGGCTTTTTTATGGTAGATCTACACCAAACCTTGCAGTAAAATAGTCGTTATCATCAAGCTTACTCATATATCTATTTTTTTAGTTACAAACTATAATATTTCTTGCGATTGTGTTTCTTATTTAAACAAAAATCTCATTTTTTAGATTTTTATAAATGGATAAAAGTCTTTCTGAAAGTAAATGTACTCTAATTTTAGAATTATTTAAATCTCTTATCATAAGCATAATAACTCATAGAAAAACTATTATTTATATATGCTATTGAAATTTATTGGTGGCATTGTACCGATCTCCTCTGTTGGAAACAAAGGGTAGCAAACGACAACTTGATCGTCATGCAAAGAAGGGTTAGTAATTCAGTGGCCCATGATCCAGGGCCGGTCTTACTCGCCTTTGAAACACCTTTGAAACAGTTTGTATATATTTTATTTCCAAGAATATGGTAGATCTTCATCACTGATTAGGGCCATTTTTTAGTAATATAAGTAAAATAATTTTAAATTATATAGATATTATAGTAGCAAATCAACCAAAAAAAAATCAACTACATAGGATATATGCGAACTTACTAAAGAGATACATAATATTTTTAAAAGAAATTCTTTGCAATTACGTTGGGAATTTGCCTGACGCAGTATGCTCTGGTTGGATGATGAAATTAGATATCAGCAGGTCTTTTGATAGACACAACCATAAAATCAGACCGCATTTCTGGGAGTCCACAAGTAGGAGACCTGAAGATAGTCTAGATATCATGGAAGACTTCTCCATATATGGTACATTCACGTTTTGGTAAATCTGTCGATGTTTCCAATTTTCGTTTGTCTCAGTATTTGTCTCATTAAGCTACGAGTCCCCGGCGGGAGCGATGTTTGTAGCCAGCTGATTGATAGACAGACTTGGTTGAGAATAGGTGTCAGAGCACAATGCTGTAACAACTGACCAGTCCACTTACTGAAAAATAAATATAATACTTTCAAATAAACAAAAAATAAAATAAGTCAAACAAACCAACAGGCTCTAGATTATCACCTGAAAGTAATTCAGAAATGTCAATGGAATTTCTTGGCACTCTGATAAATGTGAATTCACCTGTGAATTACAAGTGAAAATTACAAGAGAAAAATCACGCTATAAAGAGAATTCTGAGTAAAATGACAAAAAATAGAACATACATATAAAAGAAACGTTAAATAGGTAATAATAAATATTAAAAGTGAAATAAATTAAGATGCAGAAGTCAAAAATTATGTTCTCAACGAGGAACAAGAGATGGCGTGAATTAGAGGACATCAATTTTCAAATATGAAAAAGAGACCGTTGATTATATCAAGCTTTCATACAACAGTGGATAAGCAATACCAACATACGATTTACATCATATTATCTAAACATGAATTCTAAGAGAGGAACGATTATGTTTGCACCATTGAAGAAGCAGCTGTACGAGGAGATGGTCAGAAATATACAATAGAAGATGAATTCTAGCCAGAGAAAGATTGGAAACAAATATAAGATCGAAAAACATAAAACTGGAATGAAATGAAATCATTCAAAAAAAGAATTAAAATTTAAATAGGTTATATCTTAGACAAAAGCCATAGATTTTTGGAATATAGACAACTGATTGCAAACTGTACGGAATAAGGCAGAACAGTTGCTGATGATTTTGCTATGGGGCAACTCAGCTATAAGCGAGTGCTTACAATACTATAATACTTAACTATGTCAGATTCGGGAATTTCTGTCTAACTCGCACTATATGCTTGTCGTTTAAGGCAACATTTACTAGACTGAAATATAATATGAATGGGAGCAATGATAAAGACGCACTCTTTGATGTCGATTGAACTGAGCGTAGACTTATGCTCAGCGAGCGATGTAGACACAGAGCTTCACCGATCAAGATTTTTAGCTTTCCCAGTAATACGGCAATATGGATTCGAGAGGGCCGTACGCCGAATATCGAAAGTGCGTGATATCAGAGAATACTCTATTTGGGGTTTGAAGAATGCCATCGTGTATAAAAGTGTTTATATGTCATTTATACTGTAATGCTTTCGGATGAGCGAAAGAAATGTTCAGATTTTCGAATGAACGACTTTGGAAATCACCCGATGAGCAATTTTAATGCAACTGTTTTCAATGCTCGGACAATCAAGTGGAGAATTCCACTGGTGAATAGACATCGATGATTATTGCTGGAAACAATCACGAGATAGAAACTGCGATGATAATAGCGTACAAAAGATAAGGCTATAGAATAATTGTACCAGAAATGATCTGAATTCATATAGAACTGTTGTTAAGTATACTGTAATGTTACGAAAAAGCGACTTGAAAAAATAATAAGCCACTAACAAGTGCTTGTGTGAAGTTAAGGCAAATGTTTCAACGACGTGAAAGTCAAGGTTGTATTTCACAGAGGAATAAGGCTAATAGGTGGCGTTTGAATATCGTAATGAATGACAGATTGTGAAATAGATTAATCGATGCCGTGGATCCAGTTCCTTGGGAAACTTAGCTACAAAATTAGCTCGAAAAAACATTTCTCTTGGGAAGTGTGGTCCAACTACTTATGAAGGACTTTTAGAAGTTCGAACCAAAGTACTAATCTTAGCTATTATCGATATTCTTATAAATTAAAAGTACGTAATTTATTATATTTAACAATTCGGTGTTGATTGCTTCAATAGTACTGGTGTCATCCAAGAATCTTTAATTTTTATAAATAATAATGTCGTTTACTTATAGTATAAGTACTATGTATAAATGATAAAAATAGATTACAAATAACAATGGGGACGTCATTGGCCAGAATATGCCCAATATTGCAGTAACTCTAACCAGATAAATCTTTTACATTGATGTAAAAATATAGGAGCTCTAGAATAGTTGGTCCTGGAATACCGAATTTCTTGCTAGTTTGTGCCGAGTCTTCTTCTTCGCAAAGGAATAATTGATGTTTTTTAGTTACCAAAGCAAAGTCCATGTTGAAAAGTTCTTCTGAAACTACACATTTTGTATATTATTTGAACGTTTTCAATGAAAAACATATACTCTTTAATATTATACAAAAATATGTTAGGTTAGCCATGTAATAATATTCTAACTAGGACTCAAACGCAAAAGAAACATAATCCTGTTTCAAATGTTCTTTCCTTTTCCTAATCGATAAAATAGTATTTTATTTTCTATAAACATTAGTCGACTAAAATCAGTCTGTCTATTCTTTTTTTTTTTTATCACGCATATATGTATAGTAGCAGTGCCTACAACTTTGCAACGACACCGACCGAAGCGCAAAGCTTTTACGAGCCTGCCTCGCAAGCTCTTCCCGCCGTTTTTATAATACTCCCGCCCCTCCCCGATCCTCATCCCCCGAAGAATGCTAACGTACCGATCGGTGTGTATAAAGCGTATATTCTTTGGCCTCGCCTTTCTGTATATACAGCATCGCGGCCGAACAATTCAACAGCGCACCGCGACGGGGTGAACGATGCGCTAAGTGTCGCCGTAACGTGTAATGGGCAAGGCGGCGAGTGAGAATGAAAAGAGTATACGGGTAAAAGAATGATTCAGAGGACGACGAGGGTATAGAATCCAACGTACACAAGCGCGACGGCCGAGGGAGGGGTCAAGGCTACCGCGACGGCGAGCCGATGCCGTGTTCTGTAGACTTGTCAAAAGCTTGAAATAACAAGCGGTCTGGTCTATTCTCTTTCCTCCCCTTTTGATCCGTGATTTTCTTATCGCTATTCTGGCCAATTTCTGACGTTAATCGAATCACTGCTGGCGTTCGATTTCTTTAATTTTTGTCAGAGCGCGAACGCTGCCTAATCTTGGATGCGTGATAATTCGTTTCTTCGTCTCTTGTTATTTAAACATGCCGTTTTCAGCCTAGAATGACAATTTTGGAATAAAATCATTAACGCGCAATCGTACGTATTATACACTTGATATACGTCCAGCTAATGCTGCGATCAAGTCCATTCTTTACATGAGCGAACAATCATTTATGTCAAGAGTGGTACTTTCATCTCTATGGCACCTGCTCAAATTACTTGAATTTATCACGCAATGCATAAGTGTATGGTCGATTTTGATGCGTGGAAATGTTTCGTTTATTCTTCGAATTATCTTATCGTGCCGCGCGATGAGATGTCGGTCGTTAACATTGACCAAACTTTTTTCCAACCTCCGTACATACGTTGGAGCAAGACGATACTCTCTGATTATTTCGATGCATTCGTATCATTCGCAATGATAGACATGAGAAAAAAAAAATTGAACCAATTGACGATAATTCAGCTTTGAAAAGTCCGGTTGCGCACACTTTCTAATGTCACATACAGGCTAAAACGAAGAAAAAGAAAAAAGATCAACCAGACATTTCTTTCTTTTACAGTCGGAATTTCATTTATACATCGCGAGCGAGCGGACATTTCGCCAGAGACACGGTCAAAGAGAATCGCAGATGAAGATGAGGGGACGGGGCAGTGGGTAAAGAAACGCGCGACGAGGCTTCTTGGAGGCACTCCCATACAGCTAGACGCGCGCGAGCACTAACAGCAGACGTACATGCGATTTTCCAGGAACACGTTGGCAATTATTACCAGACGCCTCGCGCTTTCCATCCCGCGTCCTCCCCCTCACCCAGCCCCGAAGTACATCTACCCTCTTCCTCCGCCTCAAAAGTATTCCCGAGGGTCCCTTCCACCGCTTTTTTCTCTCCCGCATAACATATTTATACACACGATGTGGGCCTATATATATATATATATATATATATATATATATATATATATACGCATATAAGCTGAGAGGCGAGACGACCAGTTAGCGAAAGATAGAGCCAGAGAGAGAGAGAGAGAGAGAGAGAGAGAGAGAGAGAGAGAGAGAGGGAGGGAGGGGGAGGTGCCGGTTATACCAGAGGCGCTTGCAGCTCTCCTCACTCGCCGCGCGTGTGCGTATTTCTGGTGCAGCAGCTAGCACGCTCGCGCGGGCGCGTCGTCGGCCGGGCGATAGCGCGCGCGCGGTGCATCGCCCCGTAACCTTGAACTGCTATGCCCGAGCGCAGCGACCGCGCGAGATGTAAGGGGTGGGGAGGCGTAGAGAGTGTGCGCGAGGGAGAGAGAACGGGGGCGGGGGGAGATGATGCACCGCCGTTGCCGTTCTCTCGCACGCGGCCGATGCACATAGCCGAGCGTCCCAAATAGTTATTCCTGTACCCTATATATACACTTGTACCGGTGAAAGGGGCAGCGGGGCCGGGGGAATATTCTCTCTCTTTCTCTCTCTCTCTCTCTCTCTCACTCGCAGGTGTCCGAACAAGCTCATTTCCTTTTCGCCATTGTCGCTTTTTTTCCATTGTTCCTTTTCTTCTTCTGCTTCCTTTTTTTACCATTCGCCCGTCTTCCGTTTTGCAGGCCGGCGAAGCAATAAGCCGCCGCTGATTTTCTTGTACCGGTGTGTATTATGAGCGCTGTCCCAACAATAAACCATACGATATCATGATCGCGTTGGTTCCGAAACGTTTAGAAATAATATTTACAGAAGATAAATAACGAAAACTGCGCCTTCGGAATTATCAATTGAAATGTTTGTATCCGATTACGCTTTTTAATACTGTCGCTAATATCGATGCCAGATTATTCTCGAATGAAAAATTATTTGTAATGACAGTAGTTTATTATTAAAATTTGTTAAGTCATTGTGAAAATTAGAGAAATTATTCAAGTCACTCGCCTAGGTATAAACTTACATCGTGATATTAGAATATTTCATTGAATTAGACTTATATTAATTCAACATAATAACAATGCGATTCATTTAATTGAACGTGTATAATTCTTTGATTTTTCTCGATCTCCGCAATTTTAAAGTATCAAAATAAAATAAAGCTCGAAATTGGCTCATCGACATTTTATTGGCATATAATGCGCTGGCCTCTAAAGGCTATACAATTTTCTTAAAACCATTTACAAGCTTTTTTTTATAAATTATTTATAAGTTTTTAATAAAATTTTATGAACTGAAAAAGTCGCTGCACCAGGATCAATTGAAGATTACCTGGATGCTCAATATGAAAGAAAAGATTGTAATTGCACGTCGATACATTCAATTCATCTTTTCATCTGTTTGAGAAAATGACAATTGCAAGCATCATCTCTCGATCAAATAAATGTCTTCTTGTTACCATTCCGATGCCAAGAACATCGGACTAATGCTGTATTGAAATGGGTAAAATATAGTTCTCAAAAATGAATTCTATAAATAGTCAATATCCGTTGTGATTTTGTAATACGAAAATTGTTCTTTTTTAAATATACGACGAAAAAGTGCAATATTAAAAATTTGACGATTTGAGCTTGTTTTCGTACTGAAATCTTGCCGAGGGATCTCTGTTCTTTTCGGAAATTTGTAAATTTAAAATTAGCTGGACCGTCATTGATGCATTGATAGTGAAATTATCGATGTGCTGTCAGAAACAAGAAGCCATCTATACTTTTCCAAAGTTTTCAATGATTACGGATGCGTGCATCGATTATTATTATTTTTGACATTGATATTATAAATATCAGCGCCGGACTCAGTCTTTTTGAGGCCATAGGCATTATCTTCTGCATGGGCATGTGTCCTTCCTACAAAAAATAGAATACCAGAAGATGCAAAACAATAAATGGAAGAAAACCATATAGATTTAAAAAATAAAAAATACTGAATTTTTATTATTAAAAAATATTCAATAAATAATAATAACTTTATTTTATCTAAAAAAATTGTTTATAAGCTTAAAAAAATTAAACTTTACTTTAATTTTTTTTACTGGATGTATGTGTGTAGGAGTGTTTCATATTACTTAGCATTCCATTATTAAAATTTATAGTTAGGAAAATATACGAGAATATATGATCTCAAGAAAAATCTTTATACCAAAGTTTTATTCATAAAAAAATTTAATAGACAAATCGTAATATGTAAATAGATTATATTGATGCAAATAATTTAAAAAAGTATCAATATAATTTTTAACAGATAGAGTAGACGGGATCAAATGGATTACAAGCAGAATAATTTACTCTAGAGAGAGGTTCGACATGCTTCAAGTGCCTATTATATTATATCAATACTGTAAGAGAAAAAAAATTCAGTATTTCTTCCAATGAGTGGTGGTAGCACTAATTAGAGACGTGAATAATACCAGTTTAGCGAATGCTTGTTTGGAGAACGTTCAGATTGCTTATTCAAGACTATTGCATTAATATGTGACTTATACGAATATGAATTACGCTCTATATCTACATATACACTTTTCTTATTTCATTTTATAATCAATTATATAATATATATTTTTCGAACGTAACAGTAACTTACGTTGATTTAAATAAAATTTAAAAATTTTCTTTAAATTTTTTCAGAAGAGCAATTTGACTTGGCTACTCCTCCCCCCCCAAAAAAAACCAGACCCTATAACTGTGGTCATACTTCCATTCTTTCTTTCTATCTCTTGTTGTATTTACATTAAGAAAATAATTAGTATTTTGTATTTTTATGACAACTTTAAGTAAGAAATTTGGTGTAATTTTATTTTTTCCATTCGGTTGAGTATGACCTTGGCATAAATAAACATGTAATAAATTAATCAAACTACCCTTTTCTCTCTTTTTCTCTATCTCTCTGCTCTCTCTCTCTCTCTCTCTCTCTCTCTCTCTCTCTCTCTCTCTCTCTATATATATATATATATATATATATATATATATATATATATATATATAGGTATATCAGCCGCCTCGGCGGTCGAACAAAGGGATTAAACGAAAGAGACCCGTCCCCTCCCGCCCACCGCCTGCCGCCCACCGCCCACGGCGCGGACGTGACTTCGAAACAAGGTCGCCTGATTCTGATCTTGAACTTTTTACCCGGGAGCTCTTAGCTCTCGGCGCGGCCGCATCCATCACGTCGCGGATCACATGCGTGCGTTTTTCTTGCCCAGCGCTCTCGAACGGTCACGATCCGATGCGCGGATAATACACGCCGGGTGCAGAGATCGCGCGGGTTTTGTCGATCGATGTAATCCACGGTCGGGCGATCTCGCGCGTATCTCATCTAATAAAGGACGCTGGACTGAGGAGCGAGAGAGAGAGAGAGAGAGAGAGAGAGAGAGAGAGAGAGAGAGAGAGAGAGAGAGAGAGCAGAGAGATAGAAAGAGAGATTGCCACGCAGTATAAATAATTTACGAAATGTTTAGAGATGATTATATATATATATATATATATATATATATATATATATATATATATATATTGGATCGGTGATTCGGACAGTCCCTTTGATTTCCTAAAATATTGGTGCTGATAAATGAAGTTTTTTGACGAAAGCCGCCTTATGTTACAAATAATTTCAGCTTGTAAAATAAAAATTTTAACGCCACACGACAATTTTCTCAGTTGTATAACGGAGTGTTACAAAATAATGAATAAAAGCTATAATAATTAGCGATAACGCGTAGAAGTTGATCCTATCGTATTTTTAATAAATATCGACGTTAGAAATGGTAATCATATTGACAATAATAAATTTTTGAGGTATATAAAGAGGTAATATAAAGAGGTTTATTTTAAATATATATATATATATATATATATATATATATATATATATATATATATATATTTAAAATAAACCTCTTATTATAGACTTCTTTTTTCTTTTCATAAAATTTTTCCACTAGACTTGAGAATATATTTACTTTGGTAAAATAAACTTGTCACTAAAAAATTTAGATTAATTTTACAAAAGAAAACCAAACCTTCGACTAGATTAACGGCGGCCAAGTTAATTTTGTTCGTTGTGTTTGTTTTAGGATTACTTATTGATGGGTATCGTTTTAACTTTGACCATGCGCGTTGGAAGAGCAAGGGTTGAAAATCTATATATGTGTGTGTGTGTGTGTGTGTTTGCATGTGGAGGGTGGGGGTAGAAACGTATATAGCGCAGGACGAAGCTCTCCCCAGCAACGGTATTTTTTGAAGTTTGCCCGGTTCATTTCGCGAAGGGGGCAAAAAATAATTAACCAACCTCATGGGTTTATACAGGCGATTCTGTTTTTACACGGGTTTTACAAAATAAACTTATTAGTATAGTGTACATATGCTGATATATGTACGTAAGAATTGAATCGATGAAAAGTACACAAATTTATTAGAGGAAGACGTTTTATAAAAGTAACGTATTACGAATAAAGATTAACAATAATAATTCAGTAAGTTACGAGAAAAAAAAATGTTTTTTCTTAATAAATTTGTCTGAACGAGCAGTAGATTGGTCGCTTATACCAATTAAGTAAAAAGTGCTCGGTTTTAGAACATATTGGATGAAAACATTAGCCTATTTCAAATTTTAATTAATCACAGATTTATTTCCGTCAATGTAATATTTCTGTAAAGTTCCATAAAAATTTTTCAAACTGAATGGAAATGTTTTTAAAGCTCTTCAAAACAGAGTGCTGTTTTCTCGGTCGATTAAAAAAAAAATTGATTTCGAGAGCTCCTCAAGAGGTAATTATGGGAAAATGCCACATAATAAATTTTTTTTACAAGGTTTTTTTTACACGTTTATTTACAAGGGGTATTGAAAAAGTATGTTTCCCTAATTTGGCGTTTCTCTCGGAAACCACCTAGCGGACTTTATTTAGCAGTACGAGCTGGAGAATCGCGGAGCTACCGGTCCGGCTGCGAATTACGCGCGGTTATCTGTCTCACAAGTGCAAAATGGTTAAACCGCAATCAGATTCACGGTAAATTGGTGACTATTTATGGCGAAGACGGTACGAATGTGCATATGGCGGGAAGATGGGGCACGGATTTTCTTGAGGAACGCGCCAAATTGCAAAGGCTGAGCGGCGTTCGGAAAGCCCAAAAAGCGCAATTAAAAAATTACTCCGGTGAACAGACCACGGACTCCTCGTGATAATATTGGAAATGATACCTCATGAATGTCAAATTCACCGAAATTCCACCCCTACAGTATTGTCGGAGAAGTTCGGTTACAGAAAAGTTCGTGCAAGATGGATCCCCCCGTCTTCTTTCCGTTAACCACATACAAAAAACGACTTTACGCCGCCCAAAAGTTTTTTGAAATACCGGCGAAAGATGGTAATGATCTTTACTCGCCTATTGTAACCTTGACCTTTTCCCAAAGTTAAAGAAAAGTTTGGGCGGTCAGCGTTTCGCTTCAAATGCTGATATCGAAAAACTCGTTAAATCCTGGATCCAAAAACAGGACACGCCATTTTTTCGTGCTTATTTAGGCTTGTAAACAGATAGAAAAAAATGTATTTAAGTCCCAAGTGATTATCCAGAAAAGTTGAAGAGTAAAACAATAAACTTCAAATTATTTTTATAGCTTAAAACTAATGTTCCATTTTTTCACAACGCAGGGCAGCTTACTTTTTGAATACTCCTCGTATTATACTTACACAGACTTTCGGGTATTGTATTCTTTTGTAATAATTACAGTAAAAATTTTCTTATCTCTCTATCTATAACGCATTGATACACAAAATGTTCAATGGACACAACATATATGTATATATATATATATATATATATATATATATATATATATATATATATATATTATTGTATCATGTACATTGACATTATGTCGACGTAGTACATGAAAATGCGGCTAAAGACTATAGACCTGGGAAATTTTTTTTGTTCTAACAAGTTTTGTTGAACAACTCGAGCCGAGTAAAACTTACCGAGTCCTCCACATATTCAAAATTTTCAATAGCCGTATTTTTATAAAAATAAGGCTCCACTATTTGAACATTTTTATTAGCTTTGGCTTTTCGCGCGTTTAGAACACTTGCAAGTACGAGGAAAGTCCCGACCTTACTAAAAATTAAATATTTCTTAATATTTAATTAAATTCAGTCGGATGCATTACACCGATCTTCGCCATACTGTAACGATCATTAAAATTCTGAAACTTCAGCCCGACTACGCGATTCGCGTTAGTACTGGGATTATATATCTATATATCAGAAAATGCAAAAAAGGTAAATGCAAAAAAGTGTGTATATATATATATATATATACTATATATAGTTGATCACGGGTGCGCATAACCGACCAGTCTCGCGTGCGTGGGAGCGCGCCCGTGTACACAGCAGACGGGGAGCGAAGCCCTATCAACTCATGTACTTCAGACGCACTTGTGTCTCATTGCGGAAAGGGTGCGCGCGCGCGGAGGGAGACGGCGAGGAAGAGCCGCCGGCGCTGCTCGCGAAAAAGTGCGCAGGATGCGGGAGACTCGTTACATATATATATATATATATATATATATATATATATATATATATATATATATATTAGCAAGCATGTGGTTGTGCCGACGATATAATATGGCCGCGCGGCCAGAGAGAAAGAGAGGGGACATGAGAATCGATCGAGGCGCCCATGACGAACTTCATGTTTTACGTTAGCTAACTTTGAAATCGCCTAAAAAAAAAAAATAAGAGATTGTAGCCGGTATGTTTTGAATTTTCAAAATAACGGCGACAAAAATCAGTCGCTGTAAATTTTCTGCTCCTCGACGAGCCGAATGTAGAACAGCTGAAAAAAATTAAAAGCTGAGGATTGACGATATGGTAGTACATAGGCTCCGACAGATACCTTTGACGCGCACGAAGTAGCATTTTGCAGTATCCTATATATGGATATATACGTTCAGGATAATCGTAAAGAAGGAAAATCCATAATGTACTTAGCAAAGTTGTCATGGAATGCGTACATCTGACTGCATTTATGAACTGATATTTATATTAGATTTATTTTATTATTTTATAAGCATTGTATTATTCTCTCCGGACGCTCGATAAATTTTCTACCGCCAGAGAGAGAGAGAGAGAGAGAGAGAGAGAGAGAGAGGGGGGGGGAGAAGAAATATGCACCGAATCAGAGATCTAAATACGCTCGTGCTCGTGCGCGTGCGCACGCATGCTGAGGATATTTGATTTACTCTCCTGCGATTATCGAGATTATATGCGGTATAATAATGCGGTATGAAAGGTGGCAAATTTCATTGTACTAATTACTGTGATCGTCTAGCTGGAGTATTTTGTTTTAATACTATATATCATGCTTTTTTTTAGGGTACTAGCAAAATTTCAAGATCTAACAAAAATCTTTTTCTTGATTTATTTTAATTTTTTTTTTTTAGATCTTTTGAATTTTTATTTCTTATAACACATCTATATACAATTATACATTATTAAAAAAATGTATTCCTTTAGCATACATTGCTTTTCTTTTACGGGTTATCGACGCCAATTTTTACCGATCATAATACGGTATATAAAATAGAAATTATATCAAATCATGTTCTTTATATTTACATTTATTTTATGCGGCTGCGAAGTTTCAAATAATTTCTTTTAACGTGCGGCAGCAGAATTTTTTTTCTCTAATTTATATAAATAAATTTACATAAATTTATATAAATCAAGTAACATGTTAAAAACATTGTACACTCTAAACTGTTTGGCTAATTTTCTGGAAAATATGTAGTATTTTTAACAATTATGTAAATAATATTATTTATAAAAGAAAGCTATTTACTTGATCGGTAAAAATTATTCTCGACAACCTCTTAAAAACCACAAATAATTATTTTCCTGATTATTAATGAAAAAATTATAAGGATAAAAAGTAATTGTAAAAATTTTGATTTTTACAAAACAAAATAAATTCGAGCGTTCCAAAGTAACGATTGAAAGCAAAAATTGCGCGTTATAATGGCATAAATTCAATATATAAAACATTGGGAACTGGGAACTTTTTGATGTTCCTACAACTTGAACGTTTTTTCATTTTGATTTCTCATCTTCCAACTAGCTGATCGAACTCTTCGACGATTTTAACAGTTTGAACATATTAACGTAGCTTTAGCGTTCAAACGTATTAGTTACTCGATTTCGTTAAATTATTCCAATAGTTATTATGATTGGAAACTTTTATGCTCGAACATTAATGAAACTTTTTAAATATTTCTTGTTTGATTTTAATGATCCGTCAATGTCTAATCAAAACTAACTAATCAAAAACATCATTTTATCACCAAAGGTTCAGATTGCTCAAAAAAATCCTTTTAAATGTACTGGAAAAGCAAACAAAAGGTCCAAAATAAGCTTGTCCAGTAGATTAAGAAACTTTGTCATCCTCAATATATATATATATAGGACTGCATCCAAACTAATTTTAATAATATAGTTAATGAAAGTGTTCTTTCTTTTTTTTCTAAACGATTAACTTCCTTTTGAATTATGTAAGTCTGGGGTGGCACGTGCGTGGAGGCAAAAATCGAGCTTTACATATATATATATAGAAAGTATACGGGGCTCCGAATATTCAAACCCCTGCATTGGAACATAGCGAGAGAATCGCCATCGAGGAGGGATCTGCGTGCGTGCGTCACGCACGCGCGAGGCGGGGAAGGGGGGTGAAGTATACAGCAACGCGACAATGCACGTTGCGTGCATCCGTGTCCCCGTCATAATATATAGGTATATATATATATATATATATATATATATATATATATATACATGAGTCAGAGGGTGCGGTGCGCGCCGCTCGACGATGCGTGCATGCGCTTCACTCGACGTCATTTCGGGGACTGCATAAAGCGCGCGCGTTCGGGGCGGCGGCGCGCACCGCGCACGCGCCGCCTCCCTTATCTCGCGTGCGATAAGTGCATTTTGCGCGGCGCGGGGTCGCGCGGCAACCTTTCCGCCGCTCCTCCTTACACGTCCCCCCTCTCTCTCTCTCTCTCTCTCTCATCTTCCTGCTCGTTGCGTCGTGGGATAAGGCGGGGGTGGCTGGCGCTTTTGAATGTCAATGTCCGCCGTGGAAGGTGTGGGCATGGGGTGGCTCTTTCCCTCTGGGTTGGGGGGGGGGGGCGTGCGCGCGCGTCTGCGCCTTTCGACGAGCGCGCGCGCGATATGCAGGACGATCAGTATCGGGTTTGCAATTTTTTTTTTGCTCAACCAAAGCGGGGATCGCTCGTTCGAGCAGCAGCTTCGATTTCACGTACGAAAACGAAGCGAGCTAGTCCCATATTTCGGATCGTACTCAGTTGTTTTATTAATTTGTTGATAGTTTCTGTTTTTGTCTCTTTATTCGATAGTACGTCAGCCAATTTCTCAAACGCCCGAGGTGTAAATATACGATTTTTATTTTATATTAATATTTTAAGAGAAAAGATGACGTTTAAAAGAATTTGACTCCATGCTTGTAAGATTTCATAAAGTAAAAAAAAATTGATTATTATTTCTAATTTGATTATTATTGACCACTATCCGTTGGAAGTTTCAAATTATATTTCTATACACGACATCCTTCATAATCGACTAACCATTTACTCATTTAAAGTTCTGTTGTATTAGAAATTATTTGAAATGAATCCAATTCTAAGGTATTTTTCATACGCGTATTTATGAAAACAATAATTATCAAATAATGAATTGTGTATATTGAATTTATTTACCTTCTAAAAAATAATGATTGTGCTTATAGACTGGCACACGAATTTTGGCACAATTCTTTGCGGCTAGTTATTATAATTGGTGCGTGCGGGGCATTTTAAGTTTGCTTATATTGTTTAGATTTTACTGGAAATGTGATTGCGCTTAGTGAAATTATTTATTAATAATACGATTCGAAAGATACTAAAACGATAAAAAATCACTACTTGAAGATTCAAACTGTTTCAATGTTGCATGATATCAATTTATGATCTTTAAACATAAGTCAATTATTATTACACTTACCTGAGTTAAATCAGAAGTCGTCGAATTAAATCAACTGTCATGAACTTGATAAATCTTTACACATACAAATCGCTGATAGTTGTTTGCTTTATATATTGAAGATCTATAAATTATTTAAATGTAGAAACACACGTTTTATGTTATTATCAATAAAGTATGAAAAATTTATTGACAGAATATTATCTAATAAATTAGGTATTGTTTTATTATTTCAGTGTAACTGAAATAATTATTTAAATATCTAAATTATTACATATTTAGACTGTTTGCTTCGATTAACCATCAATTCAATTCATTTTAGTGATCATAATGCTGCAAAAAAATTAACATCTTTTGACTCGCTTTACTCATTCACTTCTAGCAATATGGCCAGCTAATATTTCTGTTATAAAAGCGCTCACGTCCTCGTGAGTCAATAATGCCTTCCATTAGATATTTGTGCTTGAAGAGAAATTTTTCGAAGATCGGAAAACATTATATAATTAATATTTTTCGTTATTCAGTTGGGAGCTTAAACTTTTTTTCACAAATATCGCAATTAAACGATATCTTATGGTGGAATAACAATATTCTATTGACAATTTTTATGACGCACATGTATATTATAATTAATTATTTTGCAAAACTCCAAATTACTCATATTGACTTGGCACGTCACTTTTACAATGGAGATGAATCTTATTACCATTGCAGAAAAAAAAATATTTAGCAAAAAACTCGCTACAGTCTTTGATATCAAGTTACTGAATTATCGCTACTGAATTATCGATATTGAAAAAAAAAAAAAATAATAAAACTGACAACGGGGATAGAAATTTACGGTTTTCCGATTGCAACGATGTTAACTTTTCACAGGATATTTGTTTTCATCAAATTTGCTAGGATACGTTATCTCGATACCAAGTTTGCAGAGTCCTATGGGATTTATTCATCAAAATGAAAGTCAAGATTTGCAGTTTGTTTTTTTTTTTTTTTTTTTGGTTTTCACCGAAGACGAATAGATGCTGGTGCAATTGCAAACAAGGAAAAAATAACGTCAAATTAATAGATCTTCTTTCAGATTATCGACTAAAATATCCGTAACGAGATGAAAAATTTAAGGAAGACAATCGATGCCTTTATGCACAATTGGAGATGAATTAATCTCGTTTTAGTTATTAGTCTCGCCTTATAAAAATATGCATGTGTCAGAGGACTCGACATGTGCGCCATTTTTTTTTGTAGTTGTCTTTTTTTTGTTTCGTTTAGAAAACTTTAGAAAACTTTGTCTTTAGAATTTTCGGGAAAACTTACGTCGCTGCAGCGTTTATGAATTACCGATTTATATTGTCGGCGCCGCAGTAGAAACTTCAACGGCAGCAGTACACGAATACGGAACTGTCGTAGTCGCGGGATTTACGTCTAGCTCGAAGGGCCATTTCGATAATTGTCCCTTCGTAAATCGATTATACGCGCTACGGATACATAGTGCGCCATTTATTCCGTCGCAATCGTGAAAGCGTCATGTCAATTGCTAGCGAGCTGAATTTGAAATAATAATTGAAATAGTAACGAGGAATTGTTACGCGGATGGCTCGTCTACTCCGATAAAAGGCCCCATGGCAATGCAACGTCGCTATAATCTATCGTTTCGCGACTAGAAAGCCTGCCTCTAAGCCAGCGCAATTCTAGATATATCGGAGGACGTAGCCCCGTTTCACCGCTCCACATACGAAACTCCGAGGTGTATACGCGCTCGTAGTTGCTCGTAGAGCAAGTGTCTCGTTACACAACGGTATTTGATCGTCGCAACTGTCGCTCCAGTTGCGTTTGGAAGTGGATGAATTTGTTTTTGATAAATCTGAGATTAGCCTGCGGGTCAGTTTCGATATTGAAACATCGCTTCGCTAATTCGTTCGATTTTACATTCGAAACGTTTCATGTCGGAAAAAATAATGTTAAATAATTTCCATGTACTTCGATCGATCGATTTATCAATTTTTCTACGGCTCATATTGGCATATTTGGCATTTTCACTGTTTCATTTTTGCACTATTCGTACATTACGGATACTTTATATCTTACGGAAAACAAAAAATATTAAAAAAAAAAACAAAAAAAAAACAAAAACAAGAACAATCGATATTTTTTATTGCCACCGTGAAAAATCGCTGATCATCACTTCGTTAAGAAGAAACAAAGAAGGAATTAAGAAAAAAAAAGGCCGATATAAGAAGACAAAGGAGGCTCATAATAAGCCTGGTGTAATCCCGTGCACGCCACCCTTAAAGACGAAAGACTCTATTTTCGCAGGAGACACGCTGCGTTAGAGTCAGTCATACATATATATGTATATATACAGACTATCGCGTGTCGTGGAAAATCGGTCTCCGAGCCAGCAGGCGAATTTGCCCCGCAGACGACGGGATTGCAGTACAGGGGTGGGTTGGGCGGAGAGAAGGGTGTGTTTGTCCGTGTCTGTGGCGAGGAGTGCGTGTGGACGGGCAGATAACGGGACGCCTAGAGAGACGGAGAGAGAGAGAGAGAGAGAGAGAGCAGGAAACAGAGCGAAAATCGAAGGAAGCCGTTCGCCACCCACTCGGCCACCCCTCCACCTCATTCCCAAGCAGCCTGCAGCAGAGAAACGGCTGCTCCACTCGCGGCGACGGAGCGCCAGAGGCGAGAGGCATCGATTTTCTCCGTATAAACGCTGCTTTTTCATTCCCTCTCTCTCTCTCTCACACACACTCTCTCTAACCCTCTCATCCTCTCCCACTCCGTCTGCGGAACAGCGCACAACCACCACCATCACCGCGGCCGCCGCTATCCCCGCCGCCGCCGCCGCCGCCGTTGCCTCTACCGCCGCCACTGCCGGGGTCGTGTGCTTGAGCTCTGCAATGGCAATGCCATCCCGCACCGGAGGAAAACGCGAGGGTGCGACCCCCGCCCTCTCCCCCCCCCCGGCACTCCTCCGCGCCGGCGCTGGTGCACGCGTACGTACGGGCCGGAACATAGCGGGAGGAAATAACGCGCGCCGCCCGCTTCGCGGGGAGGGTGGGCGCCGACTCGTGGGTGGGAGATAGAGACAGACAGCCAGCGAGAGTGCGGGAGGGAGGGATCGCGGACAAAGAGCCAGGCAGCGTCGCGCGGGCGGAAAGTTTGCCCCAGTACGTTGCACCCCCGCGTCCCACCCGGCCGCCTCGCGCCGCGGGGGAGCGACGCGTCGTACACGCCCCCTCTCCCCCCCTCCTCCCCTCCCTCGGGCCCTCGCGCCGCCCGCTCCCTCGGCGCTTCCTACCCGTCTCGGCTCGGCGCGCGAGCCGGAGGAAGCGGGGAGTTTCGCTCTTTCCCTCGCTTCCTACCATTAGTTCCTGTGTATACGTATGCGCGCATGTACGTCTGGCGCGTAGCGACCCCCCCCTCCCCCATCACCCCCGCAAAGCCGATTTCCTTTGTGTACGTTGAGGAGAGGTGCTGGGGGAGGGGAGGGGAGGTTTGGGAAGCAGCGCGAGCCCGAGTCGGAAGCCGGATCCTCGGGTGTAATAATCTTTTTTTTTTTTCCTTCCCCGTTCTCGCTCGGGGGGCTGCAGTGGGTGATGCGGCACGTCGGTGCCCTTTTTATCTCCTTTTTTTCTTTCCGCCAAAATCCTTCGAGACCCGGATTCGTTCCTTTTGCTCATCTTACGGGGAGTGGCGGGGGAGGGAGAATTCATTTTCTCGTAATTTTTTAACGCGCACGCATTGTACATCGATCCGTTGCTGGGAGAGAAAGACTTTCTTTCTGCATCTGGACACGATCACGATGTAACCGCGTCCGGTGCTCTAGGGGAGGCGATGTCGAAAAATCGATGAACGCTCGCGTACGCGTGGCGCGCGTGAGTCTAAGTTTCGCGAAACAGAAGCCGATATCCATTATTACACCGGGTATAAGTAACAATAGTCGGTAAGGCATATTCCGAGTAATCAATAGTGTACCGCGAGCAAAAAAAAAAAAAAAATGGGGGGAAAAATCCTGCTATTTTCATTCGTGCGCGAATGTACATACGTTGCTGCGCGTTTTTTGTTTTTTTTTTTTTTTTTTTTTTTTAAATCACGAAATTTTACATAATTACAATGAATCGATAATCATACTACGCAATCGAGTCGATTCCAATTTCATGTAAATCCCTTAAAAATTCTGTACCCCGCCGGTATACGCGAGGAACAATGTAAATCGGCGCCGATTGAAGAATTATAATATCAGTATGGGGAATCGCGTAGAATTAAATTTTTCCCGTCGCCCGGCAACATCGCAAGGGGTACGCATTTTTTTAAGACACATCGCCTGCGTGTACATACATAATTAGATCGTACTCGGGCATTATGCTTCCCGGAAAGTTATAGTCACCGCGGACACGGCGTCGGTGCATCGACTTGCCTCTATAAATAGGCCACGGCTAAGGAGGGTGAGGGTGGGTGGGGGCAGGGTGGCCGAGGGAACTGTATTATACGTACCTGGAACAATGTAATAATACAACGGTGTAGCGCGGAAAATAATTCATACGCGCGAAATTATTCATAATGTAGTCGCGGGAGAGAAGAGAGTCGAGCTCCATATGCATATATATATATATATATATATATATATATATATATATATATATAATTTATTCATTTGCGCACCCGTCGATTCTTCCGATGTATTTATATATAGACAATCGCGCGGTTTCGCGCAAATTGCTACCGCCAACTTTTCTCCCCCTTCTCATACGTTCTGACATCGCGAGCGCGAAACCGCCCGGCCTTGGCTGTAAGCGCGTGTTATTTTCTCGTTTTCGCTTTTTCGCCCCATCGTCAATGATTACGGGGGGCCAACATTGGCATACGTTGACGAGGGGTAAATTTTGGCGAACTCGCGCGCGCGCGCGCGTTTCAGGTACGACACGCGGGGTAATTTACGTCGCGGCGTTATACGCGCGTGGTCGATGAAAAATCTGTCGATGCGCGCGTGAGCGGTTGAAATGACGTTTCGCGGCTAGATATAGGCGCGGGACAATGTCGCGATACCTCGTACGTTTCGGAAAGCCGATATTACGGATTTTTTTGAATTATCCTCACGGTCGGATGGCAAGGGTAACGAAGGCGATGTACGCGGAGGCTGTCGGCGCACATTTTTACCGATCGAGCATTAAAATGCCGTGTTTTAGTGCAAGATTACACGTGCTCTTGCAGATCAATGCAAGATAAAATTAATGAAAGATCTGAGAATTAGAGGCAATTTTGATTCCGTGTAACGGTGCCTGCAAATTTTATTTATTTATGGTTTTTAATTACAATAAGTAGTTATTAAAATGTATTTCTTCCTCATTTCAATGAACCTCCTGGAATTTTCTGAACGTAAATTAATGGGACACTTTTAATAGTAAAAAATAAGATTAATAATATTAATATGAAATTGCGACAATTACATAGAAATTTCAAATATATGGTGAGAATATTAGATTCTATATAAGAAAGACTTCTCTTATTCAATCTAAAGCTGATTATAATTCCGAAATTCGATCACCTTACACGATCAATTTTTGCAAGATTGTCTAAATCAGTATTATTATTTTATAATATACTTATTAAGTTATTCATATTTTTAATATTAAAAGTGTTCCATTCATGTACGTTCGAAAAATTCTAGGGGGTTCATTAAAGTCAGGCAGCAATACATTTTAATAACTACTTATTATAATGAAAAACCATAAATAAATAAAATTGCCAAATAGTTTGCATCTCGACGTCATTAGGGAGACTTGCAGGCACAAGAAAAACTATGAAAAATTAACGACTTGTATGGGGATACTATGGTATCGTATAGCTGATTCCATTCCAAGAAAATGGAAATCAATGAAATAAACGAGCCAAGAGCAAGCGCAAAGCAAAATCCCCCAAACTCACGCACGGATAATAATGGCATAAATCCGGTCGCCCACTCTCCTTCTCGGCATTATCGACAGTACCAAAACTCTCCCTCGACTATATATATATATATATATATATATATATATATATATATATATATATATATATAATACGTCCTCTCGGCAGCTATGAAAATCCATATCCCGCCGCTTCGGCAAAAACTCTGCCCCCTCCCCGTCCGCCAACTTGTCCACCCACTATATACCTATACCCAGCGGAGCAAGAGACAGAGTGGTCCCGATCCCTGTGTGCGTGTGTGTGTGTGTGCGCGCGCGCGCGTGTGTCTATGAGCATATGCATGTATATAACGTAAGGGAAAAGGGGTGTATGCGCGCCGCGACCGTGCTAATGAAAATTCTCGAACGCCCGGCGTGAGCGCGCGCGCGCGCCGCCGCCGCCGCCGCTGCCGCCGCGGGCAAGTTCAGGGTGTTGGCCACCAGCCAACCTTCGCCGAGGGGGGAGGACCGCGCTCCACGCGCATCAGGGGCGCGTGCACCGCTCCCCACCCTCGGCGGCGGCTCGTCGGGGATGGCAGGGGAGAGTGGGTGGGCCACCCCCTTCCCGCCCCCCGGCCGCCCGCCTCTTCCCCGCGGGTTCGCTGCACCGAGCCGCGGCCGCGGCGGCATCGCCGCCCTCTCTCGCCGCCCCGCTGCGAGCGAATCAATACCGGCCAGACATCCCGGACTCCCGGTGTCGAGGTCAATGCCTCGTTCCCGCGGGCCCCGCGACGACCTCAACCTCCTCTATAGCTCCCGACGCTCTCTCTCTACTTCCGTCTCTGTCTCTCCTTCTCACTCTCTCTGTCTCTCACCTCGTCACCCTCTTTCCCTCCCTCTCTCTCTCTCTCTCTCTCTCTCTCTCTCGCTAGCTTTCGCTCCGCCGTGCAGCTCCCGCGATGCTCTCTTCTCTCTTTTCCGCATTTCCATCGATCACCCAGTTCCCTCCTCCGTGTCGTCTGGATGCCGTACTCTTCTGTGTGTCGGCGCCTCTGTGTGTGCGTGCGTACGTGTGTGTGTGTGTGTGTGTGTGTGTGTGTGTGTGTGTAGACCCGCGCGCGTTTATGAGGGTACGACCGAGTATGTGTATGTATGTGGAAGCCAGACACCCCTACTGCTGCCAATGCACCCGCCAAGGGTGGGAGTGAACGAGCTGCTTCCGCCCTCTTTCTCTCTCTTTCCCTCACTCTCTCCCTCTCTCTCTCTCTCTCTCTTTTCCTCTCAGAGGGTCTCGTTGCTTTGGCAAGAGACGCGTATATACACCTCTCTCGACTGTGTGTGCGTTACTTTCTCGCGCGCGCCCGTAAGTTTCCCTAACACGGCGAGCCGCGTAATTTGCACATACAAGCGCAGCGATTAATACTGGCGCGCGTTTCCTTAGCGCGCAAGGATTGAAAAAGCATTTCTGGAGAAAGAAAAAGAGAGAGAGAGAGAGAGAGAGAGAGAGACGTTTGGTTCCAATTTAGGGGTTCAATTACCATTTTTTAAGTTTTGATCATGATAAGTTGTTATACATTCTTTGATAAGATTTGCTATTTTATTTCAAATTTCTATGAAAATATTATGTACATACTTAAAATAGTAAACAATATATATATATATATATATATATATATATATATATATATATATATATGCATGAGAATTCTTCATCGTGAATAAGCACATATGTAAGTAATAGTCACAATAAACATATATATTTCAATCAACAACAGATTTTTACATTAAAATTTTTTTACTTTCCTTCAATTGAAATTTAAAATTTAAATAAAAACTTTTATTCTACCCATAAAAAAAGGTAAGAGGTGAGAAAGAAGTGTAGACCTCGGGCTTGCAATTTCTAGAAACCCAGAAAATGTTTCTAACGTAATAAACTTTTCGGATATTTTAAAAGGATCAACTCAAGATCTTCTTAAAGATACTTAAAAATACAGTAAAAAGAAAAACATATCTTATCCTTTGGCGCCGTTTCAAACCACAATTTAAAAAGCATCCTTCTTAATGAGCAGATACGAATGCATATATACAAGTGTATATATACAAAAAATAATTTGTCAAATATTGCACAAGTCAACGAATCCGAGATTACGATACGAAGGGCTTCAAATGAGTCGTAATTTTGCTTATTTTTACCTGACTAGTGAACGAAATGGTAAATTGCTATTTTATCATAATACATATGGTTATTCATAAACTTAAAATTTTTTATATCTCTTCGTTCATTCAAAAACATTCTATTACGTGCTAAAATGTAGTATTCTAATTTTATTTCAAATTCTACATTTTATATTATATATTTTAAATTCTTGTAAATCTTAAATATTCTTTTTATAATTTATTACAACATTTTTGAACAATTTTTGGAACGTGAAATTTTACGTGAAGTAAAGTTCGTTGTATCAAGTGCATCGAATTTGTTGGAATTAAATCATGTTTAATTTGTTTAATTCAAAATGAGTTTTTTTAACGCCTAACGACGACAGACATTTCCAATACTAAAATGCCATACCTCAGTTTGAAAGCATCGTCTATATCTTCAGCTCCACCAAAAAAGTCATATTCAAAAGCAGAGATTTTTTTTCAGATAATAGGCTTATATTTAATATAAACATAGTTTTCTGGGTTGTATATATATATATATATATATATATATATATATATATACCATCAGGAGTGTGAAAAAATATGCAACAACTTGTATATACCAAACATAAATATTAAACCGTAAACTGCCAAAATAATTATGCAAGGATATGTCATTTTTCAGGTTTCGAGACTCGAAGAACTCACGAACTTAAAAACAAATTTTAGAAGAAGAAATTAATAACTCATTTCGTAATTTTTTTTAATACGATTTCTAAGGATATTCCATTTTGTAAACGATTAGAATAAGAAGATTTAAATCTTCCGTTTCATTTCTAAAATACCTGAATGGGACAATTGTAAAATTGATATTTCGTGTTTTAGCAGAATTTTCAAATGGAAATAAGTAGAAAAATAAAGTTGTAAAATTAGTATTTAACATTTTATATTATATATCTATATTTATGTTAATTATAGGGCGATAGTGAGATATAAACAATTATTGTTTTTATTTTGATTCGTAGCCATTGGTTTCCGTTTGGAACATTATATTGCAGCTCTACACCAGTATACGATTTAAAAGTTCGAAAATTCAGATTCTACAGGTAGGAATTGTATTTATTCATTGTAACCAACATCCATAATCTGCTTATCATGACCTTACATTGCTACAACTTTTGTAAAGTTTAGGCAAAGCCATAAGAGGTTTGAAAAATTTAGGTGAAATTTTGGAATTGAAAAAAAATTTCAACCAAATAATACAAATTTTATTATAAACATAAATGTATTAAAATTGCTGTATTTAATAATAGGAAAATGAGTTCCTTAAGTATAGGGAAGGGATGTAAAATTTTTAAGCATAAACATGCACGTATAATGCTCAAATAGAAATTTCGCTGAAAGTTTATTCTTCGATAATGCGTCTCTCTGTAACTGTGAATTCGTGCCTTCGAAAACAATAGATCGAAAAAAGATTACCGTAGTTTGACTTTATGTTTGTGTTTTATCGAGATCGATATATGTATGACTATAGTTCTGTATTGTATAGCCGTCCAATGAAAGGAAAAAAAACTATTTCAAATTATTTGCAAGAACGAAGTATCGTGACAAAAATATTTTAAGTGGCGTGCATTGAAAATGAACGGGAAAATTTAAAATAGCAAAAATTCAGCTCTACGTAACGAAGGAAGTTACGTTTCGACAATAATTTTCTGCGAAAATGATCCCCAAACGAGTACTTTCCCAGTGACCCCGAAATACCCCCTCCTCTCTCTCTCTCTGTCTCTGTCTCTGTTTCTCTCTTCCGCCTGCAGAACCCAACCGCCACCCACGCTACAGGGGGGGAGACAGAAGGGCGAGGCTAATAAAGCCCCTTGCAAATTCTCTCGTGGCGCCGCGCGCTCGGGCCAAAAGACCCCGAGCTCGCGAACTCGCCGCGGGCTGCTTTGGAAAAGGGAAGCCGGTTATCGATTCCAGCGCAGCGCGTCGGCTTCCTGCCCTCTCCTGGTCTCTCTCTCTCTCTCTCTCTCTCTCTCTCTCTCTCTCTCTCTCTCTCTCTCTCTCTCTCTCCATCCCTCCACGCCGCACGCGTCCGAGCCCTTTTGGCGCAGCCAGTGGCATCGCGCGCTACCGCACCACCGCTGCAAGGGTGTGCGTATATATATATATATATATATATATATATATATATATATATATATAGGAGGGACGAAAGAGAAAGAGAGAGAGAGAGAGAGAGAGAGAGAGTAAGAGAGAAAGGCAGACGGATATAGAGAGACGAGGAACAGGGGCAGGGAGGGAGTGAGGGACAGACAGACATAAAGCAGGAGGGTAAAAGACGGTGCGGCGACGAGCAGAGGGTAGCGGACGAGGAGGAAAGAGTGAGGAGGAGGAGGAGGAGGAGGGACGTGGCAACAACGGAGGAGAGCCGAGGCGGCTGCGGCGTGGTGAGGCGAGGCGGGTTCGCTACTATATGTGCATCTATATATATATATATATATATATATATATATATATATATATACATATACATATACATATAAAGAGCGAGGAGAGCATATTGGCGGGGAAGACAGGAGGGAGGCACTAGGGCGAACTTTCGCTCTCTCTCGAACAGTGCTACACTATGCCATTCGGGGGAGGTCGGAGGGTGGAGGGAGGGCGTCACGGTGGCGAGGGTGCGCGGCGAGCCACCCTTGCGACGACCCCCCCCCCTCCCCCCGCCCTGACGCACTCCCTCCCTCCCGCTCGCTCGCCCGCCCGCCCTGTCTGGCTGTTCGCGCGAGCGCGGCCCGAAAACGTCGGCGCTCCGTGTGTGCAGGCGCGCGCCGCCCGCTGCAACAGTGCGGGGCGCGACTGTGCCCCCTGTCCGTGTCTGTGTGCCTTTCTGGGCGCGCGGATCGATGTCCCGGACGGATCGCAAAACCGCCCCCGCCCCCGCCGTACACACGCGCGCTCGCAGAGCGTGTGCGGTGTATATATTTATATTATATATATATATATATATATATATATATATATATATATATATTATATATATAGCTGGAGATATATAGGGGATGCGCTTTCGCCGAGTCTCGGTGGAGATCGAGCTGTATGTAATACTATATAGTATACTTGAGGGATCTCTTGTCGGTGATTGTATATGAGGAAATTTAGCAAATTTTGAACTTTTAGGAAACTGCTCTTTCATTCGATCTAACTTAAAGGCTAGAACATTTTTTAAGTTGTAAAATTTTCTTCTACAAAATCATAGTATATATAGAAAAGACGAAATGGTACTTATTTTATGATGAAATTGATTTTATTACGCCTGAAGTAGCAAAAATATATCCATTTTTCGCTAATATGAAAGAAAAACAATAAAGAAATTTCTTTTTATTGAGCGCAATTAAAACATAAACTGATGTACGAAAAAAAAAGATTTTGTTGATACTATAAACCTGCTCTATATATAAAATTGAATCTAGAAATTTCAAGGGCGTGTCCGATATGAAGGTTCATCTATTAATAAAAATTTAATAGAAATTACGAGAAACTAAATTTTCTTCTAAAAAATGATAAAATAAAGTACTTTTTAAAATGTCATAAAATATAAAACTTTACGATTTCCGACGGTAGTTTTGGCAATAGTGTTGGAAAAACCGGTTTAATTTGAAAATATCACCCCCTCATATCGAAATATCAAGTTTTTTACTTTGAAATCAAACCATAGACAAGAACTTGAATTTGTGGAATTCTCATTACTCTATAAAAAAAAAAATCATTACCCAAATGCTTCCATAATTATTCTAACATAGTAGCAATGAATTATGAGAAATGTGTTTAACTCAAATTAAACATGAAATATTGAACTTTTGAACGTGGTAGCCGTCGTTAAAACTTCTTGAAGCGTGCTATTTTTCTTTGGGAATGGGGCAGGGGGCAACGATTTATTTTGACGTTCACCGCAATATTTCCCGTTCAATTATTTCCCCCCCCCTCCCCCAAAATATGCTGCTTTTAAACAATCATTTAACTTTTTCATAATTCAATTTCGACCGAATCAGGAAAATAATTTACCATGCCGTGCCATTTTTCTTGTAAATTAACGATTTATCTCAATTGAACTCTCCATGCTTACGATGAATTTCAGGCGAATCCCAAAATATATTAAAAATAAATGAACAAAAGAGAAGTGCGATGGGCGCTTATGTTCAAAAGCACGAAATATATTCCCTCAATGAGTACCTCGAGGCGGTGAGTACGACAAAGCGGAGGGCTGGCAAGGGTTAGGGCGGAAGATGAAAAGAAAGAAAGCGCGAGGGTGCGATATTGTGCGAAGGGCGTCCGTCTAGACGGTTTTCCGTCGAGCGTAAGCGATGACCATGAATTCCATTCCTGCGTGAAAAATTAAAATTAAAAAATAAAACTACGAGGCGCGCGTTTCTTTTTCTTATGTGGCAGGGGGGGGTGGATTAAGAAAGATCGTTAATGATAAGTGGATAACGAAATTATTGACCAAAAAGATCGTGACAGCGGATTGATAAGCTCGAAAAATTGTGCGCAATGGGGAAGACAAAGAGAGAATTGAAAATTTTTTCGTAAACTGGTATACGGATGCGTCTATACTGGATTAATATACGGATACAAAGTACGAGTATTCGATTAATATCCCCATTCGTTTTGATTATCCGGATACTCAGACAAATCGACAAACGATTAACATTGGCATTCTCGAACATACGGAGCCACTTTGCCAAATTGAAGAATTATTTTCATTTATTTTGCTCGATTGAGAAATAAATTTACTCTGTGCACGTGGGTGTCCGCATAGATGAGAAATGCCTCGTTAATCAAGGTATTCGAACATCCGGGCTTTGTCGAAAGGTGAGAATTTACAGACAGACCCAACAATATAATTGAAAACACGAAACATGTTTAAAATCATTTTCCTCTTATAGTTATGCAATTTTTCAGGGGATTTTTGAATTTTTCAAGTCGCAATTCTTTGGTCAAGATCTTAGCAATGCTATAGCATAAAATTGCATATATAAATGCATACAAATACACGCGCGCGCTCGCACACACACACACGAATCACCGACATTTTAAGAAATATATTTAAACCGTTTAATTTATAGAGCTCAGATATTATGCCCAGTAGGCTCGGGATGTATATATATATATATATATATATATATATATATATATATATGTATGCATATAAATTTTAAGATGTATTGATCATAAATGAGTGCAAAACAAGTAAAAATTTTATTTTTACTTAACGACGGTTCTGGATATATGTATTAAAAAATAAACGCGACGCACAAATTGTTTATTGATTGTCAGCTTTAATTTTGACGGAAGTGCACATTTATGTAAGTGCACATCTATATAGAAGCTTAACGCAAAATCTTCGCTGATATATATATTCTATATAAATGTGTACATATATATATATATATATATATATATATATATATATATATATATATATTCGCATGGAAACACCCATCGATATATGAAACCGTGCAAAGTATAGTCTATATATACGCGCGCAGCAGCGGCAAAGACCCTCACCCTCACCCTGCCCTCCGCCGTCCCAACCCCTCCTGCCCTCCCGCTGCAGCCGCGCCCGGGGGGTGGTGCAGGGTCGGAGGTGGGGCGCTCGGTCATATCGAGCGGCTCTCGCGAGCGCCCGCGCCGGCGAGGAGTTGTAAAGCTTCGCGAGGGGGCCGGCTTGGGACGAGGGGGGGGGGGCAGAGGCGAGCCGCGATCGATCCCGCGCCCAGCTATATAATATAGATATATATATATACATATATATATATATATATATATATATATATATATACATATAATAGAGAGAGAGTGAGGGTGGAGGACGGGCGCGGGGGCGACGGGGCGCGAGGGGGGCGCGGGCGCTATGCAGTCAGGAGGTCATTAAACCGAGCGAAACTTTCGGTCGCGGTCGGGGCGGCGCGCGGCAAGGGCGGGGGCGCGCCGGCCGGGGATGATACGGTCGTGCGCGCGGTGCCGCTACCGCGTGCGCGTGTCTCATATGTGTGCTTGCGTCTGTATATGTAGGTAGATAGACGCCGGGCTCGGGGTCTCACATGGCCAATACTCGGGCGAATCGTCCTTTGCATGTGGATGGCTGATAAACGTGCGCGCGCGCGCGCGCGCGCTCGCAATTGCGGGGGGAGCGACGAGGAATGGAGAGCTACGCTATATATGGGGATTCGATCCGGTGCATGTATCGCATTTTGTCCATTGGTCTTTTGTTGAGAAACAGGGCATGTCGGTGCTCTTGTCTCGGTTGCTTGTATGTGCTCGAGCAGAGTTTTCATGAAATTTCTGGCGAAGGGAGACAGGGAAGAAATAATTATATATATATTTGATGTAGTTTCTGTATTAAAATTCACGCTCAACAGCTTTGTGTTTCAATGATCGATGATTTTTTCATACTTGAGAGAATAAAAATTTTTTTTGAAATTGCAAAATAAAAAGCTTAGTTAGAATGGAAGTATGATGTATTATGTGATATAAATTTTGTATAGCATCGATTTAAAATGAAATTACTATCTTTTAAATTGCACGAAAAATGTAATAGGATCGAGAGAGAGAGCAACAATAGAGAATTTTATATTTACACGCAGTCCTGTTGAACTATTTAAATTACTGAATAGTTATTTTGTAATTGAACTTTTTTGCACAAAAATTTTAATTGCTCTATGTACTGTTAAAATCCATCAGATAATGTTTTCTTCAAAGAAAAAAAAAATCAAAATCATAGTTTAAGATTTATTCATTCCAATATAAAAGAGAAAGAAATATGTCTATCGTCGGACTAACTTCGGAGAAAATTGATTTTCGGGGAAATTTCAAATAAATTTGTTCTATAAGTAATAAAAATTGACAACTCTGTAAATTCAGCAGGTAACAAATCTTGACCTGAAAATCATTCTCAATGTATTCTTGCAGATTGAAAGTAAATGTAGCTTATAGCCTTATGGGTATATGAATAGCGTATGGATTCGTATAATTAACATTGCTTATTAATGTTTGCAAATTTTGAAAATTTATTAAAAAATAAAGAAGTTCAATCAAAATAATTCGTTTAATATTTTATGTATAATAAACAATTCTCTATTTAGAATTATAAATATTTAGAGATAGTGGGGGCAGTGAAAGAAAGCATTTTATGTTTTTGGACCACTACAAAAAAGTCTGAAAAATCCACTCTACAATACTTTACATTATAGATAGCAATAGAATTTAGTGATAAGCCCTAATACGCGTAATATAAATAATAAAATAAAATAGTTATATGATAATTTTCGAATCGGATAGAATATAAAAGATTCAGAAGATACTTGCTCATTGCTGTTTCGAACGGATCGAGATATGGAAAATTCCGTACTCGCTGCGACGAGTTTTCTCCAAGAATGCGTATCATCGACTTTTTTTTCACACTTTCCAACCAGCGGAAGAGAGAGGGATAGAAAGAGAGAATGAGAGACCGAGATCCATTACAGCAATAAGCGAAAACTTGCGCATAATTAAAAATAGGAAATTTTCTATATACCGTCGATGTACAGCGTCTTTCCTCGGCGAAAACTCATTCAAAGCTCAACAAAGACCTCGCGTTTTATTTATACGAAAGGAAGAGAAACGCGGAGATTTGGACTTTTTCGTCGGTACTTGGCTTCATAACGCGCCCCCTCCTTCATCTGCGCACACGCACACATATCCCGGTACACAGGCGGCATTATACAACAATTACCCCTTCACAGAACCTATATATATATATATATATATATATATATATATATATATATATATATATATATATATTCGCATGCAAATCCGACTCCGAGCAAAGTGTCCCCGCAGCGTTTTTTCCCCTCTACCTTTCTCTCTTTCGCTTTCTCTCCGCCCCACCCCCCCCCTTCCCACTCCCAAAAGAGGTAGAAAAACGAAACTCCGCGCATAATTGCGGGCGCGCGCGCGACGTCTCGTGCGAGTCGAGGGAGAGGTCGGGGGGGGGGGCGAGGGTCTCGCTTCTTCTTCTTTTCTTTTTTTTCTTTCGCATTTTGCTCTCGCCTAGCGCGCAGCGGGCTGGTGCAGCGGCGGCGTCCGAACGCGTTGGCGTGTAACGCGCGCAAAGAGAGGGCTAGAGGCGCCCCACGCACGCGGCCCTGCCTCCGCCGCCCTTCGTCCCTCGTCCTCGAGTACGTCACCGGGGCGTCGTATTATTGCTATGCTATTATCGTCGTTGTATTGTTATATTATTGTCCGTCGTCGTTGCTATAGCGTTGCAAATATTGCGATGGTTGTTTTTATTCTGGTTGTGCTTGTTGTTATTGTGATTATTATTATTATTATTATTATTATTATTATTATTATTATTATTATTATTATGTGCAGGTAATCGCGACGGGATTTTTACGTTTCCGCGAGCGCGGAGACGAGGGACGTCGTGTGCTCTGTCTGGCATTTTTTTCATATAAACTTTAATGGCCGATAAAGGGATTTAGTGGGATGGAAATTTAACGGTTCTCCACCCTTACGTGTGCGCGGCGCAAAAGTTGCGCAACGAGCCGCGTAGTGAGAGATCGTCGGAGTTGTGTAATAAGTGCGACCGACGAGTGTGAGTCTTTTTTGTTGTTTTTTTGTTGTTTTTTTTTCTTTTTTAGATAATTAATAGATATTTATATAGTTTCACCTGCTTAGAATTCGCGTCAGAATTCGATGTCAGAAATAAACTCAATTAAGTTTTCTATTCTGCCAATTTTTTTCCTCGGGTTTCATATTATTATAGACATATATATATACAACCTTTGAAAACGCAAAGAGTAATTACGGCAAAATTCAGAAAATTTTGAAATAACATTCGATATGAATATATATATATATATATATATATATATATATATATATATATGTATATCAAGACTTAATTTGGTCTCAGGATAGATAAAAGAAACTTAAGTAAAGGTTCGATTTAAAAATCCATTTGTTTAATTATGATTCGATAAATGTTCCGAAAAATCTGCTCTGCTTGTGATCGGAAAAATACATTTAACTATTCAAACGTTTACTTTATTTTTTAATTTTTTTTTTTATTTCTATGACTCCTTAATTTTATGAACTTTTTTAATGCTATATTTCAGTATATCTGAATAGCTACTTTCCATTGCATAGTAGCATGCGTATGATCAACTGCAGGAAACTTGCAACTAGGATGGTAGAAAATTTAATTAGTTTTTAAAGTACACTCTTCACTGCACCTTTTTGTAAAGTAGTACTAGCTTTAAAAATAAGAAAACAGTAGAGTTGCGCATTTTTTGTGCAAAATTTATTTTTTATCCGTGAAACATCTTACTTTTCACATGAAATCAATAAAAATTAGCGGTAAAAATTTTTCTTGCTTAAGTATAGATTCTTACTTATATAAGTCAGAATGCGTTGTCATGCTTCAAAATAAAAATTATATTTGATAAAAGCAATCTTGTCCTCTTATATACAACAATGAAAATTTTTCTCAATATAAATGTTTGTTTTTGACATATCTTAAATTTTTGGAATAATTTTGGAAGTTTTAGGGTAATGGTTTCCTATATAAGAACGAAAATACTTTCATAATTTAAATTCTCCAAGGGAAAATTGGATTTTTTTTCTTACGTAGAGACTCAAAGAACTTGCACAATTTTTCATCGAACAATGGCACATCTAAAAAATGAACGGCATTCTTTCAGTTGTGCTAACTATAACAGAGGTTTTGCCAAATGCAAAATTGATTTTAGATATTTTAAAAATTATTAATTGCTTTCATTTGGCAATTAAAATTTCATTTGGCTGTCTGTCATTGCTTAATACTAGATGCACTTTCGTATTGGGCATGGTTTGGAAATGTATGGACTTATTTTTATAGAGCTTAATGATATTAGGAAAAGGTTTTTTTTTTCGTTTGTTGAAAGTAACTGATAGTTTATTTGATTCTCATAAAAAGAAAAAATTTTCTAATCTTTTTTTGATAATCCTTGGTGTAAAATTTTGATACATTGTTTTAATTTTAAACGTAATAAATACAATTTAATCAGATAATAAATATGGTGCCGTCATTTATATAATACGATTTAAATAAAAAAAAAAATTTCCAACATAAGAAAAGGTTGGATCTTGTGCGTCAGTGCAAATAAAAAATCTGTTTTATAAAAATTCGAAAATTCCATGGTTTTTCTCATATACATTAATAAACTATATCTTTGGATAAGACATTTAAGAAAATCGTACCGTAATATGAAACCTCCTATATCCCACCTATCATCATGCTCCCAATAGAAAATTGGAGACTTCAACAAAAGTCCATTTTTTTCCAACCGACGTTTTTGAAATCACTCTTATACGTAACCAATCGAGATAAACAGTGTGGGGAAAACGTCAATTTTTCCACACCACCCACACACACGCACACATATATGCATGTATAGAGAAGTCGTCGCGCTCAAATAGCCGAGGGGGCAGCTATAACGTGGCGAAAGAGGAAATAAGAAAGAGGGAGAGACGTCGTCTCTCATACACACGTACATTGTACCCGACTACGCGCAAATATAGGGGAAAGAACCGAGAGAGAGAGAGAGAGAGAGAGAGACAGAGGGAGCTACAGTGACGAGACCTATTGTATATACATGTACTTACACACCCGTCGTCGACGGTCGCGGCGCGAGCGTCTGCGTAGCGCTCGCGGAAGTGCGCGCGCGCCACCGCCATCGCCGTCGTCGCACCGCCTCGCTGCAGTGGAGGTCATCCACCTGAAAGGTCGGGGTCACACACCGCGCGAACCCCCTCTCACCCTTCTCAAGCACTCCCTCGCTCCCTCTCGCTGTCTCTCTGTCTCTCTCTCTCTCTCTCTCTCTCTCTCTCTCTCTCTCTCATCAGCAACGGGGGCGTCGCGGGCGTTATAAAGAGAGAGTTAGAGAGAGAGAGAGAGAGAGAGAGAGAGAGAGAGAGAGAGAGAGAGAGAGAGAGAAACGCACCGGGTTCGCGGGTGTATCCGCATCGCCATGGCAACCCCCGCGTACATGCGCTGGCGCGGACACGTGTGCGCGGCGTACGTGTGCACTCTGTGCATTCAAGGCTAGACCGCGCCGCGCCGCCGCCGCCGCCGTTACCCACCGGCGTTTTTCCTGCGCGCGCCCGCACCCCAGCCGCGTGCCGCCCTCGTCGCCGGGGCCGACCGGTCGGCGGTGAGGGGGGGAGTGGGGTTGGCGGGCGGGGTCGCGGAAAAAGCAACGCGCTGCAGCAGGCAGCAGCCAGCCAGACGCTTATATATTTTCGCTCGCCTTTCTCTTTCCTATATATATATACTTATACCCTCTTGGCGTCGCGGCGCCGCCGCATCGCCGTCTCGTCGTCGGGGAGGCTTCCGACGACCGAATACACGTACATACGTGTATAGGGGTCGAGGGGTTGTTTTCCTTTTCTCTCGTTTTTTTTTTTTTTTTTTTGTCGGAAATTGCGGTTTCTCAGACGCGTCCAGGGGAAGGGGGGGTGGGCCGCAAAGTGAGCTCCGCGAACCGAGCTTAATCATCGACCCCTTTGACGCTCGCACCTTACGCGCGGCCCTTTGAGGCGGACCGCAATGCCGTGCGCGTCGCGACTAATCGATTATACCGTATATTGGGCTTCCTGGGCCAGTTTTAAAAACGCGGAAGCGACGAGAACCGTTCGCTCGCGATTCGTTAGAGGGTGCGTAGGAATCGGAGCGAAACTGTAATGGGGAACGCGGTTAATGGCCGTGAAACGCGCGGACGATCTTAAAATGTGCCCCCGATGGCGCGTCAGGCGCGCGCGAGCGTTCAGAGCTACTGCGCGCGAGACATCGCGAATCGGCTCCGTGTATTGTAGGAGGTGCGTTGAAAAAGTAACGAGAATTTTTAAATTTCGCGGGTTTGGAGAGTCCGTCTGTATAAAAATTTTTTTTATCCCGTTGGTGCGCATGCCCCTGAAGTACGATAACATTTTCAGCAATGATCATTGCTTACTTTTTAAGTGGCAACCGCTAACGTTACACGTATTTTTTCGAGCTCGGCGACTTTACGTTTGTCGAGCCTTTTTCGGTCTTGGCGATCCTGAATGCCTCCACTGGGACGATTGAGCCTTAGTTTCGACATCGTAATCGTAAATCCATGTTCCGTCACCTGTTCTAACACGTTTTAGTAGTTCTGCATCGTTATTAACTTCATTTAGCGACTCCTGAGCAACTTCCATTCGCCGGCTCTCTGTGTTCGAAATTCAACAATTTTGGGACAAATTTTGCTGCGACACGTTTCATATCCAAAACATCCGAGAAAAATTCAATGGTATGAGCCAACAGATATGCCAACATCATCAGCGGCTTCTCCGATGGTGATTCGGCGATCGTTCATAAACATTTCGTTCACTTTTTTCACGTTTTCATCGGTTGTTGATGTGCTTGGGCGTTCGGGTATATGTCCGGGTCGTTCGTCGTCTTCAACGCTTTCGCGGCCATCTTGGAAACGCTTATACCACTCGTAAATCCTTGCTTTACTCATAGCAGACTCGCCATCATATGCCTTTGTTAACATTTTACAAACTTCGCTACGCTTTATTTCATTTTTTACGCAAAATTTAATACAAATTCTTTGCTCCATTTTTTTCACAAACGCAAATCGCCGAGCTCGAAAAACACGTCTAACGTTAGGGGCTGCCACTTCAGAAGCAAGCAATGAATGTTGCTGGAAAAAAAAATTTATACAGGCGGACTCTCCAAACCCGCGAAATTTCAAAATTCTCGTTACTTTTTGAACACACCTCGTGTGTGTGTGTGTGTGTGTGTGTATATATATATATATATATATATATCGTCTGGCGCGACGACGCAGCGAGCGTCGTATTATGCATATCAATGAATATAAAAATTATTATAATGCAATCAATGAATATAAAAATTAATTTAAAATATTCGTGATAGACGGGAAGTTTCTGCGTATAGAGAAAATCGAGAAAAATGAAATCTTGTTTCTTTAATTAAAATAATAAATGTTTAAAAAATGTAACGAAACATTCATATGCATGTACAAATATAATAAAACCCGCTATAAAGGAAAAAAAAGTTGTTATTGAAATATTTTAAATTTACAAAAATCAATATCGTGGTCGGTCTTTCGTGCTGATACATTACGAAACAATTATGTGTAAATTTTCTTTTGTAAAAGATTAATTTGTTTAATAAAAAAATATATAAAACAATACTAAAAAATTGATTCTTCATTAGTAAACGTATGGTAGAACAGGTGCTTAGTCTGAGCATTTGAATTCAGAAAACCGCGACAAACGCGAAACATTCAAACAGTTTCACAATTTTCAAATTAAACATTACATAAAAACCATAAATTTCGGCCTCATAAAAATCTTCTAACCTCGAGCACTGAAATCTTCAAAACTTTCGTGTGCCAAGTCAAAGTTCTTATTTAGATCTGTGGATTTGTATTATACATGCGTAATCATATTGGATCCTGTATTATATGAACAACGTATTTGCCATTGCCTTCGTATACCTCGATATTAATAATGTTTATGAAGAATAATATGCAGTTCATCGGGGAATCAATCAATGCACGCATTTCACATTTAACAATCACTTATTTGAAAAATAAAAGATAGAACAGCGTTCCGAATGCAAGTAACTAAATATTCATTTTCAGATATGTCATTAGAAAGAAAGTAAAATTTTTAGATTACAAATTATCATTTCTAATAAATTTTATTTTATATATTAGAAATTGATATCCTAAAGTTGAGTTGTATTAAAATTTACAACATTATTGTCTAACATTTAAAAAAAGATTATGACTTTTCGTAATATTCCTAAAACTTTGTTTGCATATATATATATATATATATATATATATATATATATATATATATATATATATATATATTTAATCAAATTGCAATTGGAGATGTTTTTTCTTCGGTGTTCAAGTTACAGTATTCAACTCCGCTCCTCGTCCATCTATATAAGTATATATAAATATATATAGATATATGCATATATACATATACATATATACATACATATATACATGCATATATACATATATGCATATATACATATATACATATATACATACATATATGCATATATACATACATATATACATATATACATATATATATATATATATATATATATATATATATATATATATACTTCGCACGCTTGCTATAAAGAGTGGATATAGCTAGTCTGGAACGCATTGATTTTTCTGCAACCGCGCGCAGTGCGAGACAGAGCGAGAGAAAGAGAAAGATAGAGAGAGGCACCTCGTCGCGGCAAATCAGAGCCATACACCGCGCGGCCGGTAAGCAAAAAAATTCGGCGGGTAGAAAAGACGCGAATCGTTTGTTTCACTCTATTCGTGAGCTATAAATTCTATTAATAACCGCACTTTTTCAATCGATTTAAAAACCTTAGCGAGACCTTAGCGATTTTACCATCAATTTCCTCCATATATCTGTGCGCTTTTATATCGAAATATATATTTATGTAATATATATATATATATATATATATATATATATATATATATATGCATTGATTACTATGTCTCAGGAGGGTCTCTTCTCGATGCCGTTAGTCTGTACATTGTATAACCAACGATATTGATTTCCTCGAGTTTAGTTAATTAAAAAAAATGTAACGCTATACATTCGTCGTAAATACTGCTCAGTTATTTGACCGTTATTTAATTTACATATTTATAAAGAAAACTATATTTTATAGATTTTGCGCGAAATCCCTCATTTTCGAACATTTGAATTAATCAAATATATACTTGATTACAAGCATATGATTAAATCATAAATACATCACAATGAAATTCGTATTCATAGTTAAGCTTTTCTTGTGAATGCAGTTTATACAATTACAATTTAATTTCAATATTATTCATAAAGATACTCTGTTCATTGGGGAGGAATTTTCAGAGTTACTAATCTAAGATATTTTGTCGGTATACGCATACTTTAAAATATCATGACTTTAATGAAATTTTCATTCATCGACTTTTCTATTCGACGTCAAAGTCATCGATACACTACAAGTCGGTTTCGAAGCTTCCTGTTCTTTCATTTCGTTTAGCCGTGGGACTCTCTTAAATCCCGCGATACGCACATGATACACTTGCGTGATGCGATTTATTTTAATTGTTTTTTTTTTTTTTTTTTTTTGTTATGAATTAATTTTATCCGGCTAGAAGCTCGATTATCGCTACCGAACGATTTCGATACGTAGACGCTTCCGTTAAAAAAATTATTATGCCTCCGAAAATTTCAACCTGTCGCTACAGGATAAATCGATAATCGCTGCGCACACCAGAAGGTCTTGGGTTGGGAGCAAAGAGCCTTTTTCACGTTACCTTCTGAGTTAATACATTGGCTGGACGTTCGGTCGCGAATTATCCGATAACTGCAAGCTCGATCCACGCATGCGCGCGCGGCTCACGCTCAATGCGTACATGTACTATATTATACCTCGCAATTCAAAACAGACGCGTATGCCAATCATGGCTGGATAACAACCAATTACAGTTTAAATAATAATAATAATTCCTTCACGAAATCGTCGATATATTCCATATCTGAATCAAAATTACAAAGTTCACGGACTGATTAAAAAAACGCGACTACTGACACTGCCGCAGTTCAATGTCATCTTGATAACCCCGTATTTGGATTAATATTATTTCTACATACATATATCTATATATGACTGACAAAATTTTCTCTCTCTCTCTTTTTCTCTCACATTCGCATTGCATATGGGCGGATATCTTAATTTCGAACGCATTCAAAATACATAACAACGCGCGCGCGCGTACGTAAGTTGACGCACGCATACATACACACACGTGTTCCAAACATACTGATGAACGAGCGTGATTCTGATATAAAACCGGCAATCAGATGCTCAATATTTGCATACGTCGAGAATTATTTGCAATTCATATTGCAATTTTTGTTCGGGAAAAGAAGCGTTGTTTTCGAAAAAGAATCAAATTTCACCGTTGTGTAACCGATATGAATTATTTAGGTCGCAGTTTTTTTGCGGTTATTTCAAGGACTTATCTACTAGTGATTGAAAATTCAAATTGTTATCGGATTCGAAAGTGTTGAAAAAGTGACGAAAGCGGGCAAGCCAGAGGTGTCGCTCCTACCTCTACGAGAACCGTTTAACCAACCAGAGATTGCCAGCCTATTCCGACTGTATTACTTTGCCCAAATTCTAAAATCCAAGCGAATGAATTCTAACAGCCTTCTCACCTATCACAGATTTGTACAACTCTGCGTTCCACCACCGTCGTCTGAGGGCCCCACCAACGAATACCTTACCAGGCCTGGTACTACTTATCCCATGTCACAGAAGTGTAACACTGAATATAGATGACCCAGCAAAATACTATGCTTGCCAGGAGGCAAGTGCAGCTCTCCATCGTCATCACTGTACTTAATTGGCGAGAGCTTAGCCGAGTCTTTCTTCGAGCAATCAAGGGGTAGCAAAGACTTCATATCTTCAAGGTTTTATTAAAATTATACACTTCTCCAAAGGCCATAACCTCGCCTCCTAATCATACTGACGTACTTAATATCATCAGTTACTCTCCGATACGATCTTTATTCCCAAAAAGATGTAAGCCAGACAGCTGAGAGATTTTCGATTAGTCTCCGCTTTATCAGTGGTACCATCCAGTATCCGTAACTTGCAGGTACTGAGGATGGATGTAGTTATCTGCCTTTATGACTAACTACGCGCCGACAGAAATCGATTTGATGTCTGCGACGACAACACTGTCCTCCTGGACGCCATCTTAAGAACCCACTAATCGAGTCATCAGTCGCTGCACGTGCAACAAGCGACATCGAGGAGTGAGTATTTGCGATGAGTACTGTTGACTGGAGATTTCTAAATGCAAGAAATGGCTCACCTGTAATGGAGATTGATATCGTCATCTGGGAGATCTACGAGCGATAAGCCGATGTTCTATATGGGAAGCTCAAGGGAACTTCACATAAGAACTTGGACTCTGCTTCTGATCGACCTCACTGGGTGGCCGAACGTACTCGACTCCTATCTGAATGTTACTACATACATTGACACAATGTTAGGATAGATACCCTACGCTCCAATTACCACATATCCAAAGGAAAAGCAACATGTCAGACAGTGCCATTCGAGCTGTGCATTTTCAGCAACTAATAATCATATCCTGTAAGTGTACACCCATAACTTCGGGATTATGCAGCACAATGCGTTGGTTCACTTCATCGCCCGTAATCTCCGTCGGATGAGACTCACAGATACATGAAAACCTCATTTCGTAACCACCGAGGAGCTTGGCAATTCTAATCTACTCGGCGTGATCGTCAATCTAGCAATAATATTGGATTCTCAGATTTTTAGAGAACAATCTGATCCAGAGAATTTATTGCTAAAATGAGGAAGTATTTTTACCACCCGAAAATCAATAAAACATTCTAGCGCGTGCACGGAGTAATAACCATATTACATCTACCGGTAATTCTAACATTTAAGGGACTTTGAGGAGCGTATTCTTTTCACGATCTCGTATAGATGAGAATAACAATCAACCTAATCCTGTGGTTATCCCACTCGAGTCGTTATCGGCGGATACACTTCCTTCGTCACTTTCAACCGGAGAACTCACTAATACGAACTCGCTCCTCCGGTGTTGAGACATAAAAAAGTACAATTATAACGAACATAGAATGATCATAATGATCTCAATATATATTTAATATAAATAATAAAGAGGAATATTTCTCCATTGATTCGTATAAGAAAAAGAATAAGTCTATATATATATATATATATATATATATATATATATATATATATATATATATTATATTGCTGCTATTAACTAGTTCAGGAACCGATAATGTACGACCAAAATTAATCTCGCAAATTTTAAAAGAAGAATCTTTGAAATGATAACAAATTTCTCATATTATAGAAAAATTAAATGAACTAAATTCTTTACTATAATTTAGTTAGATTTTTACAGAAAAAATTCATCAAAATCAAATAGAATCCTTAGTAAATATATGTTCACGATGAAGCCACTGTTATAAAATATAAAATATAAAATATAAAAAACTTTCATATTGTATTATATACAATGATTTAAAAAAAAAAATTACAGTAATTATTTCGTCGTAGTATGTATATAATCCGAAAAATATACTCTTTCTATATGAATTTATTGTTGACAATAATGAATTTGATTTTTTATGTTACCCACATTTTTTTAACAATGTATCATAGACAGAATAAAAAATTGATAATTGTAGCATAACAGTAGTACTAGACTCCGACTCAGATGCAAAGTAGAAGATATGCATTTAATGTATAGAGTTCAGGCATTAAATGCAAAATCTCTCTCTCTCTCTCTCTCTCTCTTTCTCTCTCTTTTTGTCTGTCTATGTGAGCTGGTGAGTTTCGATGTTGTTGATGGATGCGCGTAGTCATCGCTGCTTTAAATCGACACGTTAACCTGGTGAAATTTTCGCTTATCCGAGCTTTCGATTCATTATCTGCTCTTGTTCCAGTGCAGCATATTGAGCGTTCTGTGTTTTTTGTTTGCACTAAGCGAGCGATTAGATAATAGGCCTCGCCTCCGCAGTATGAACAGATTGAAAGAGTATACATTTGCGAATATGATCAGAAATTCAGCGCTACAACGAGGCATTACAATTATTTTTTTACTTTTAAATCGTTCTTTGAACCTATTCTTCTTTTTTAATTATATATTCTATGCTTTAACATAAAAGAATCTAGGTATAAAACTGATCATCACGTATAGAGATATGGAGATGAAAATTAGTTATGTATAGTTTAGTGAAAAAAATAAGTAGCCCACAATTCAAATTGGAGATATTCGAATAATTTTTCTTTTATATTATTAAATGCAGTCATATAACTTTCACCAACTATGTGAAATCGAAACGACATACAATTTTAATCGTATTAATTCATAAGTCATGCGTTCGACTGACATTGAAAAGATGAACGATTAATCCAATTTTTGCTCGATAAGACGCGCGGCTCCGTGTTCTTATCTTTCAATTTTTTCATAAACAAATTTCGTAATTGCAGAAGCGGCTCGATAAATATACAAAAATGAAATAAAAAGCGAAAATATAGCGATTATTTTTTGTGTGGCAATAATGTAGATGAATAAGAGGGTAAGAGACATTATGTGTCCCAATTTTTTTTTCTTCAATGCAGCTCCGAATCTCCGCTCGACACCGATCCGCGCTCGTTGAGAAATTGTACACGCTATATCAGTGTACGGTTGAAAGTCATCGTCCTTATATATATATATATATATATATATATATATATATATATATATATATATATGTGGCATGATCGCGCGCGTCATTATGCTCCGTTTGGCTTTTTCAATGTTAATACACCAGTATTATCATTGCCCGATATATGAACGTAACGCGACGCGGGAGCCAATCGCATACCAATGACCATCGGCTTCTAAAAGTCATGATATATATATATATATATATATATATATATATATATATATATATATACACCTTTAAATGCTGACACTTGTTATGCATATATAATATCTAAATATATGTATCTACGCAACAATTCTTTTTTGCAGGCTCTTTTTCGGCAATCTTTCTTGGCTATCAAAGAAGCCCGATAATGAATATTTACGTACTCCAGAGTGCGTTAATCTATCTGTTGCAACTGCATATATATATATATATATATATGTGTGTGTGTGTGTGTGTGTGTGTGTGTGTGTGTGTGTGTGTGTGTGTGTGTGTGTGTGTGTGTGTGTGTGTGTGTGTGTGTGTGTGTGTGTGTGTGTGTGTGTGTGTGTGTGTGTGTGTGTGTGTGTGTGTGTGTGTGAAGCCGACAATTTGTTCTCGGCGATGAGCTCGTTTTTCCTCGATGAGCTCCTCGTTAATATTTATTAAAGGTATAAAAAGTTATAAGATATTAGCATTGTGATTGAGACACATTTGTTTAATTAAATCCCATCGATATATAGAGCTATTGACGATAATTTATGCTTTGTCAATTGTGATTGCATTTTATCGGCATTGGTAGTCTTAATTTTTATCCATGTAGTTTTATTGAATTATTCATATAACTACGAGGATACGATGACCTGTATGAGCGATATTTTATCCTGCTACTCGGTAAAACGAACGCCTAAGTTGTATTCGACATTTTTCAGCGTAACGTAGCTAAAATCCCCTGGTCAGGTGAATAAAGATAAGATTTAAGTGCTCGAGTAGAGAGTTACATAAAGTAATGGAGTTATGTTCAGCCCCAGAAGGCGCGCGGGACGATATACGAAGCCTCCCCATTCAAAATTTTATCTGAAAAATAAAAAAAGAATATTTTGTATCATATATTCAAATAAATAATTGAATTTATCTATAAAAGAAGTTCTACAATAGACAAAATATTAAACAAATCACAGTTATAAATATAAAAAAAATCAAAATGAATTGATTTTTAGATCTCCTTAAAAGTGCATACAGAGAAATATATGTAACGTCTCGCATATACATTTATCAAATAAAGACAATATAATTCGAAAGCATTTTATATTTCACGAGCTATTTCTTTCTTTTTAATGGTTATTCTTATTTTTATTTTATTAAAGGCGAAACATTATACACGACTTCGATCACGTCCGAGATTCGCATTGAAATTCTTCTTTGGACCAGAGACTGTCGCCATGAGAACTTTTAAAATAGGATTTTTATGATTAATTGTCGTTGCGTGTCGTTCTTTCTCTGATTCTTAATGGGGTAACATTATCGTTTGCGGAAGATATCAAGAGGAGCCCGTTTGAAAAATAACACCTTAGAAATGGATTCCCTAATGTCAATCAATGTCTCATCTTCTACGATTTATCTGGTTTCTCACCCTATCGTATAAGAAAAGAACTTTCTATTTTCAGTTCCAACTTCCAATAGTGGTGGCGGGGGGCTACTTCAGCGATTAAGGCATCGAATTTCATATTTGGATACGGCTTCCATAGAATTTCTATTTGATTTTGGCTGTAATAATTCTGAATTCCACCGTTGCAGTGGCGGAGACAGTTCGGCCTGGTTGAACACTCCCCGTTTTCTTCTCCTTGATCAGTTACTCTTTCTCTTCTAATACCTTGCTAAAGTTAACGAACAACACTTGTGTAGCTTATTCACCATAGAATAAAAACCAAGGCATTTCTTCTTCAGCTCCGGTAAAACAGAGAGTCTTGATGAAACTTCAGAATGCCGTGTAAGTGCTACAGGTACTCTTTTTAGCTAAAACATCAGCGAGAGAATTGAGATAATCAATATCCTCTTAAATTCAAACAATTTGAATTTTGTAAATTACAATTTAATATTCTTAGAGATATTTCTTTACATAGTATATATCGTGATTAAGTGTTTATAGTCTTTTTCGAAATATTGAGAAAAAGTACAATGCATGCAACTATCTGATCTTTTAAATAAAGTATTTTAAGAATGTTATAATAATTATTCTTACTAACATTGTATTTTCGCTATACAGGCTTTCTTTTTGATTTACTTTAGGTCTTTTGAACAAATTTGAATAAAAATCTTTATTTTTTTAGTGTGATAAGCCGTTTTTAAGATTGCACATTGATTAAGTCAATTATTAGAAAACACGTATTTATACTGACATTCATAATTTAGAAAAATAAAGATCATTAATATCTATATAAATTAAATCAAAATGCGATAGGTATACTTGTAAGTATTTCAGTATCAACTATATGACGGTAAACGTTCAGTTGATACCAATATCTTTTTTTTTTCACTAGCTGCGCCAAGTGTGCACGCGCGCGAGACGTAAAAAGCGCAGTTACAACACCGAACTCCTCTCATTATCTCGACATTAAAAGCAACGAATCGAGCTAACGAGTATATTTAGCTATATGGATACATATCAGTGCTCTCTCGTCGTGCGATATAACTGAATTGCCACAGGTCATGGTTAAACAGACGAAAAATGCGCGCAAGTGTGTGTGTATGTGTGTCTGTGTGTGTGTGTGTGTGTGATTGCGTGCGTGTATCACGCAACCAACTCTGTTTGATCTCTGATGTTTTTATTATACCCTTTCGTTCGGTCCCTCTCCTTTCTTCCGTTTTCACGCGCTTGATCCTCTCAATTTAGCATGTACACAACGTGCGTATTACAAATCCTGCCATCAAGCACGAGGTTGCCCTAATCGTTGGAACAATCTCGAGTTTATATATAGCCACGCACGCTCACGACTCGGCAATATAAGTTCCTCACCCCCCCCCCTGTTTTTTCGTCTATCGCGATTATAATTATATTTATCGCGGTACCTAAGTAGTAGGAAGGGAGAGGTGACCGATGCTCGTGTCCAACGTCCCCAGACATTAGGCAAGTCATAATTTTCGCCCGGTGTTCGCGCAGGCAATTAATGTCGGAATCGTTGCGGAAGCCGGAGATCGCTGGTTATATTATACGCCGCTGTTTAGGCGGTTCTTTCACACCATGTTTGTCATTTTACGCGCTGTTCCCTACTGCCTTTGTATATAAGTCGAAAGTCAAAACAGCAGAGAATATTTTATATTGCTACTATTGGTAGAAATATTTATATAAAGTTTAGTGGGTAATGTCCAACGTTGAAAAAGAAGGGATTTTTAGTCGACAACTATAGGGACAGGAAAATTCTGTTGTAAAATCCATGTTTTTATTATGGTTAAACTTTATGGTAGCGGAAACAAAGATCCCTTTGTTTAAGAACGAGAGATTTATTAGCGCCGTGATAACCAGTCGGAACAAGAGGACTTCAGGATTACTCCAGATAAAATTGTGGGGAAATGAATCCAAAGCTTCTTTTACAGATTTTCCATTCATATCTGGAACTTAAAATATGAAACACTGAGAAACTTGTGCTTATTCATGAGAGCAGGGGCCCACCGCAGTTACCCTGGTCATCTTAAGCTCCGTGCGCGCTCGATACAGCTACGAACAATCGTGATTAGGACTATATAAACCAGATCTCCGAGAGGTTGTGATGACTGCCGATGATTTAGCCGACGGATGCTATGAATTACAAACAGGACGGGTGACGGTAGATGCAATATTGGACGTTTTGTGCGAAGCAAGCGAAACAGAGAGGACAGGTGATTACTTCAATTCTCTTGAATGCACTTACGTCTTAAGAACAATGTTGCCTGAATTTAGGGTGTAATACTATATACTTGGTATATTTGACGATTATCTGCGAGATCGCTCTCTTTTAGGAGACATTTGACTGTGGAATGAGGAAAGAGCTAATTATCAGGCTGGCTCAACGGTCTGTACTCGAGGACGACAAAGCGATATTTCATATATCGAAAACAGTGTTTTAGTTAAATACAATTTGAGTAAAAGCAGACGTTTCGTGGCAGCTGTTATCATGATCATCGAGTATCAAGCTGCGATGATGCAATTCAATCAAAGTGTGCATTGCGTAACAAAATTAACAGAGAATACAGCCTTTAAACGGACGAATGCAGAGATCGTGCTTCTAGCAAAGAAGCATATTCGAACGATGCGTTCTATGCAGCTTGAAGACACGACCATTGGTACGAAACCGACCGTTCGTCATGTAGGGGCGACGTTTGTAATTAAGCCTTGCCTCTTGGAATCAAATAAAATAATAAATCGGATAAGGCATTGCGATTGGCAGCACAGCTTCTCAGGTTTATAGTCAGCGTTGTTGGCCCCGCACCCTGGAAGCAGTATATCTGCTTATATAGTTGGACAAAACCATCACCAGTAAATCCATCTCCGTTGCGCACGAGACATCGAGAAGTGTAGAAAAATATTGGCGACAGGGCAGCGAAGAGAGATATCACAAAAGTGCATTGTCGGTAGAACGAAGACGACAACGTGGATCAGAGCGGTTGCCATAATCACGTGACAAAAGCGCTGGGAGACGAACACGTGGACGCCGGCGGTAGTCGCCAGCCAGCGAGAGCCCTTGAATGACGGCTCATCAAATGCAGAGCTATGGATAGTTCGGATTTTCTTATAACCAATACATAAAAATAAAATTGTTATATCTATTATTATAAAAAAGTGTTCGTTACTTTTTCTAATCATATTTCCTTTTATATTTTTTCTTTAATTTAATTCGAAGAAATATACATATTGTCTATATATATACATACTTCGTCTTCTCATTTTGATGATAATCTACAATTGTAAATCGTTTTTAAATTGTATTGCTGCAACAATTACAGAACTTTTTGTGATATTAAAGTGTCTGTGAATTGAGCAACAATTTTTCAATCTATTAATATGTTCTATAATATATGTACATTAAACTCATGCAATCCAATACATGCCTATTGATTTATATATTTTAAATCCTTGTTTCAATCCTTGCTATTTCAGAATTTCTTTACAGTTATTTACATGTATTCATTGATTCATATGCATTTATTTGAAATACTCTGGTTTTGTACATATTCATTGTGTTAAATTTTACTACTGCTTGATTAGTTTTGGTTCGAAGATTCATTTATTATAATATTTGTGTGTAATATTTTCAAATCTCTTTCGATTCTTTAATTTTTATTTACTTAATTAGTTTCATAAATTCTCAATATAAATACGATTATATTTTTATCGAAAAATTTATACTATTCTAATATTATTTATAATATTATTATTCTTATATTATTTATAATATTATTATTCTCAAATTATTTATAATATTATAATATTATTCATAATACTATTCTAATATAAGATATATCTACTGTTGTTATTATTGTACAAAATATTTCCGTTAGTTTTTTTTAGAAGAAGAGATAAATATTTTTTAGTAAAATAAACGAATTTAAATCTAGTCTATTCTAAATAAAAATATCACCTCTCTCTCTCTCTGCAACATTTACACACCGCAGTATAAGAAAAACTCGATCAATGCGACGAGCCAATACACATATGTACGATCCATTGCAAGCATATGGCCAAAGCTATATAAATTGCTATGTATAGGTACATTATATATATATATACTGCCGACTGGATCCCACCTGCCTCATATAATAATGCAAATTCGTGTCGCGCTTCCCCGCGACGTTGCGTCGTGCGTCTGTTCTTCCAGACTTTTGTACTATATCAGACAGAGCGAAAAAAAAGAAAGAGAAAGAGAGAGAGAGAGAGAGAGTGAGTGAGAGTAGAGAGGGAGCGGGGAGAAATGCAGGGGGGTTTGGTGTATTAGAAAGAGGGGCGTGGTGATGTCTCGTCGCGTCTGGGTTATATTCCCCTTTTCGTCTATGTAGGGGAGGGTGAGCGAGAGCGCGCGCGAGAGAGAGAGAGAGAGAGAGAGAGAGAGAGAGAGAGAGTGCGACACGGCGGTGCAGTAGTCCCAAACACAGACGTCAGGACCGGTTCTGGCCGAATGAAGGTCACTGGTTCAACCGCTAGACAGGCCGGGGGTCTATACGTGTACGCCTATGAGTGTGCGTGCCTGTGCGTATTATGCACCGCCATAGATTTGAAAAGGGTCCCTGCCTTCTTTAGTGTGCCAATCGTGGAGAGCGTTTCGCCCGTGTAAAAAATATTGCTTTACTACTCTGGATATATATATATATATATATATATATATATATATATATATATATTGAATTAATTCGATGTAGAAAATGAAATTTAGCGACCTTGTTGCTATCGCGTATTATGACCTATAAATTCTGCTTATTTCTCATGTCCCACTTTCTATGTACAATCGTCGAATAAATTCAATCAACAAACAAAATTCACTTATTCACTTTAATTAAAAAAAATTAATGAATAATTCATTCTTCTGAAACAAATGAGATTTTGCTTTTCGTCGCTAATTACTTCATAAAATATTTGGCTCTTTAATAAATAAGTTGGACGAAATAATGAGTGGCTAAAGAGAGCTGCACTGCTCCAGTGCACTGGGAACGCTACGGTGCGTTCGAGAAAAGCTAATCGCGCGTAATTCGTCGCTCTTGCTCATTTTAAATAATGAGGAACATGCGCGAAAAATCGAAAGTTCCGCCGAGAGAGCGAGTGAAATCGGTTTCACTTTCCTAAGCCTCGAATCTCTCCTTTATGCCGCTTTTACTGAAATTAACGGAGTTGTAAAATTAAAAATTGAGGCCAACGAATTGTGTCCCGAGTCAGTAAAGAAAATCCGCTGTCCGCGCCGTTAAATTACGTTCGTTAATTTCGCGCGAGTGAAGTTTTATAGGCGGTATACGGCAAAAGCTCGAATAATTTCGCCGATTAGGAAGAGTGTTGAGAAACAAAAACAAAAACAAAAACAAAAAAAAAAAAAAAACACGACGCGCAACAAGTGTTAATTAACCGAGTTTCAGAAGTTAATGGATATCTCCGGATATCCTTTAAATTATATGGAAAACTCGATGCATATAAGAGGTAGTTTGAAGAGTAATTTGGTCGTTCTCCTTACATATATACCAATAATGTAAAGACTTAAGTACGTGAATGTCTCATCCGAATTCTGTCATTCTACAATCTGAAAGTACATTATCACGTTTCGGGTCTATGAACAATACCGCATCTATGAATTGATCGCCAGTATTAATGAAGCCAATAATGTGAACGATCGGCAAAAAAATAATCAATCGTCGTAATGGACTGTTACATTTATTTTGTTAAATTAATCTCACCGATTCGATATTATCTTAGATTTAATCGCTTATAAATTGGTTTTGCTATGCATTTGCAATTATTTTTTTTTTATATCAATATTGAAAAAAGAAACATGTTCGACTGAACCCTACTATTATTTTATGAATAAGAATAATATCTATTTCAAAAGAACGGGTCGTCGGTAGATGCTGTTTATTTACTTATTTTTGTAATCTTAATTCATTTGGATTTATTAGAAAGTTATACTACAATAGACCTTTGAAATTGCGGCTTATTAACTTAATATTAAATTTGTTATTACTAAAAAAATTTATTATTACTAGCAAAAACACAATTATTGATCTCAAAAACAATAATAGTATCCAAGCGTAACATCTCAAATTGAATTATCATAAGGATGAAAAAGTAGAAAAAACTAACTCGCTATAATTAAAATTCAAATTGTACTTATGTCGACTGTTTTGCATTAAATTAATAAATATTTTTATCGGTCTTACAGTCCTTATAATATAAGATATTAACTAGAATAGTCATGGTCAGACTGTCCCTGTTTATTATCACCCCCGAAGAATTTGAAATAAAACTTATTACTAAATTTAGTTAGATTAAAGATTAAAACTAATAAATTAAAATAATAGTAAAATAAAATATTATAAAATAAAATACAAATAATAAAAAATAACAAACTATATTCTATATTAGCAAAGGACAATCTGACTGCCCCAACCACCTTATTTTCTCCTTTGGTGCTCGACGTTACGAACCGCTACGGCACGTCCTCGGGAACTAAAGTTTAGTTTAGTTAATAAACAAGGACAGTCTGACTAATTATTTTCGTTAATATATTATAATGATAGTTAAAATATTATAAGGTATTATAAGGACTGTAAGTCCGAGAAAAATATTTATTAATTTACCTCTCTGTATGTTACTGCTGAAATTATCTTTTTGCGTCAATTTTATTGAATTTTATAAAATTTATTTATTATGCCATGTGAATACTTAAGATTTTTCAATTGTTAGTGAGAATTCTATGGATTTACCATTTAATTTTAGCAAATCTAAAATCTAATTTAAGAATCAGAGATTAGTTTTCGGATCAATTTGTGCGCGCCCGACGGAGTCACCAGAAAAATCCAGGAAGCTTATAACTTTTGAAGGGTAGAAAAATTAATTTTTTTACAGCATCCGAATGATTCCATTTTTTGCATTGAATACTAGCTGCGTATAATGAGAAAACAGTGGGGCTCCTCATGTTCTGTAAGTTTATTTTTTGTTTCAGAAAGACGCTAATTTTCGCTATGAAATCAATATTAATGGTAGTAAAAAAATTACTTAAATAGGTAATACTGCGTGATGCCATGATTGAAAACGAGAAATATATTTGATGAAAATAAGATTGCCCTTTTTAATTTGATAAGATTTTTTTCCTTAATAAAAATGTTTGATTTACTTTTTTAGTTCTGAGATAACTCACTATCATGTTCGAATGGTCTTGAAAGAATTTGGTTAACATTTTTTGTTACAATAACGAAAATTTCGCCGGTGTTTTCAAGCACTTCTCTGTGAAAATTTAACGGAACCGAGGAAAAAGTTGATTTTTCAATACGAGGGGCTTCTTGATAATTTAGATTTTGAAGTAATTATTTTTGTCATTTAAAAAAAAAAATCAGTTTTCTGCAATTGTTTAATAATACATATACACTTTCATATTTACAATGCCTATAGAGATTCATAACATCCATAAAAGTTTTTTTTAGTTTTGTTAGAATGCCTTATTGTTTATTTGATTTACATCACGATAAACACGGCGTCGTTCTTTACACGCTAAGATTTTGTAAAATTAATTTTTACGATTTATAAGACATGGACAAGTTAAACAGCAGTTAAATTTTGTCGTACAGGTACCAAGATCGGGCGGACGGTCCCTGCGGCCGGGCGCTCGCCTGAGCCCAAGTTGAACGACCCCGCGGTCGCACAACGCCGAGAGTTCGAGCCCGAGCGCTATCTCCATCCACGAAACGATCTTGCACATATATACATATATATATATATATATATATATATATATATGCGAATATAAACTTATATCCGACTGTATCTCTCTTCCTCTCTCCCTCTCGCTCTCCCATCCTGCCTCTCCGCCGGCACTCTCGCTTTCGGGCCGCGCGACTTCTATGCAGCAGTGAAAGGGGGCCGTGCCCGCCGCGACTCTCTCTCTCTCTCTCTCTTTCTGCGCACTTGCGCTTTCGATTTCTCCGACTCCGTGCGGCTCGGGTCGCGACGTCGGCCTCCGTAAGCCGCGCCCGCGCGTTTCTTGTATGTGTACCAAGGCCGCGAGGCCCGGTCCCGGGGCCGCTCTCGATTTTCCGGCGCGGGAGAAAAGGTGAAAGTGTACCACATCGGGGACCGGGATAGGGGGGGGGAGGGCGCGAGGACCGAGAGATTCGTTCGAAAGAGAAAAAGTGAGGCGGCAGCGGTGTAACTGGGTCGAGGCACGCTTACCCACTTTTCGCTTGCGTGGATCTCGCGCGAAAGGCGCGCGAGGCCGGCCAGGGAGTAGGGGGCCCCCGAGTCGAAGAGGTCGATATGGGGACTGTCTGCCCCCTCCCCTTCGCCTCCGCCGCCCTCGCCAAGAGAACGTATTGGAGAGGCGAGCGCCGAGCGAGCGCGGGTGCGTGCAGCTGGTCCTCGAAGTGGAGAGGGAGGGAATAGATGGAGTGGCTGGGGGGGGGGAGGCGCGGGAGAAAAGCCATAACCTAATCCCGTGTAGAAATTTATTCTCGAATCTAACTAGTATCGGGTGAGTTTTCCTTATCAAATGTTCGGACCCAGAAGGGAAATCTAGCCTGATCCTAGTTCCGATTTGTCCATTTTTAATAGCATTTTTAATAGGGAACGAGCTTAGATTTTGGTAGGTATACCAAGCTAGAAACTAGACTGATTCTAGTCAGAAAATCTAGAAATTAAGCCAATAATAAATTATTCTAATTTTGTTTCCTCGATCAAGTCAAGAATTTTTTGACTCTTTAATATTTATTTATTTAAAATAAAAAAATATATTTACGTATTTAGGTGACGCATACCATTTAATTAGCAATCATAAATTATTTTCTATATGACTATTACGTATTACGATTTACAATAACAATTAATAATTATTAATATATTTTTTATACACTAATTATTGTAAATTTTAATGTTAAACACCTCTGCTGAACACATATAATATTTTATTCGATGAAAAAAATTCCGACCTCCGCTGAGTATCGAGAACCCACGATCCTACGATTCGCAAGCTAACGCATTATGCCCTATGCTAAAACGCAATATGGGATTACTATACTATATTTTGCATATGACCGCAAAGCACTTAAGATAATATAATAATTTTATAAACACAAGATAAAACATACATAGGAAATCAATTTTTTAAATTCTTTCCCATGTGTGTGTGTGTGTGTGTGTGTGTGTGTGTGTGTGTGTGTGTGTGTACAAATTATTATATATTATTATATATATATATATATATATATATATATATATATATATATATATATAAATAATATCTAATTTTCGTACACATAAGGTCTTGATTAGAAAAGACGTCGTTCTTTCCAATATTAGAAAAAGTTGAGGAAATCTAACTAGAATCAAAATAGAAAGTCTAACCATTTTCTAAATTCTCCTACTTGGCAGATTCCGCCTAGAAAAACGCCATTCTTTCCAAAATAGGGAGAAGTTAAGGAAATCTGACTAGATCCAAGATAGAAAGCCTGATCATTTCCTTAAGTTTTCTACTTGTAAAATTTTGACTAGTAGAAACACGTATTTCTTTCTAACATCAATAAAAGATAAGGAAATCTGAATAAATTCGAGAAAGTAATAATTAATATAAGATGATTATTAGATGATCGAAGGGAAATCTAACTCGGATCTGGCGAAATTTACCTACATGAGGAAATCGTCAGTAATACTGACTAGGATCTAGCCCGAACTAGGGATATACCGAGTATATTTCTGCACGGAATATAATATGTACGGGCCCGTTTTCTCGCCGCTTTTTCGATTTAACTTTTTGTAAGAATTGATCGATCGATTTTATTTTTGTGAATATGTTGATTTTTCAGAGTAGACTACGATAATATTAGTTTTCAAACAAAATGTAATTAATAGCTTTTTTTTTAATCGTAATGCGAAGAAACCCTCGAAATTTCTTGTTTTTTTTTTTTGTTTAATATCCTTCAAATTTACATATAAATATGAAAATTTCAATCAATCGTTAATTTTGATTGAAATCGTTGAATTCGACGAAGTTTCGACAGTTTCGTGCAGAACACTATAACATACGACAATTGTAGAAATTGGCCTTTAGAGACTTCGGCGAGCGGATTACCATTAAAATCGGAAATACATTTCAAAGGATTCCAAAATTGTAACAGACTCGCGTGACACAAGATATACGAAGGATCGTCTAAAATTTCTTCTTTCTAAATTAATACAGAAGTTAAAGGGAGGTTAAAAAATATATAATAGACTGAATAAGAGGCTGCTACTAGCTCTGTCTCCAGCGGCGAAAAAATTCGATACAAAAATTTCTTTTTTCATAATCGCAAATAGATTTTAAGCCAGTTCTAAAGAAGTTCTCGTTATATTCCACTGCTATACAGTAATTTTACAGTTAGTGACGTTTTTTTTTATTATTATTCATGAATACGAAGATACAAATTAAATGATTAATACAAAAATGATATAATCGATATAATTTATGGCGATGTAATGAGAAATATTATATTATCCTCTAAAGTACCTTCGGTGTATATGTATATCGCTATCAACTGTGACCAATGCCGCAATCGTTCGACGCTCGGCGACCAATTTATTTACCGACTTAACATCATTCCGAGCCGTAAACAGAGAGCATCGGAAAAAGCTTTCAGCGATCGGGCGTACAAGTCTAATTTTGGAATCAGCCCGTGATTAAGTGCACACTTAACAAAACACTATGATTAAGGCTACTTTCCCCGAAATCTCACGGCGCGGAGGATATTCGAGTAATAAAGAGGCTTAGGCTATTTACTCCGGAAAAAAAAATAAGTCAATTTTCTTGCTGGGGAGAAAGTTGCGCGGTCGAAAAAACAACGAGTACAGCAACAACAATAAGAACAATAACAGCAGCAGGAGCAGCAGCAGCAGCAGCAGGGACAAAAAAGCGCCCCCCCCCCCGCCTACGGGACGACGGTAGCCCCAGAGCTGTATCGCTGATTTTCATCATTCGCATACTAAACTTGCAGCTCCATTGCCAATTAACTTGGCCGTTCGCGAGGCTCGCGCAACGCGCTGAATTAGACGTGGAACGCGAAGAAGACCGGGCCGGAGAACGCGGGAGCACTGTAGAAAGATTTACGCAGGCTGACGCGCGGCGAGCGAATAAATTTTCTGGGGTTTTTTTTTTTTATTTCGCGTGTAAGTAGGCGAGGCGCTATCCGGGCCGTCGGGATTACGAAAAAAAAAAAAACAAAAAAATAACAATAAGATAGCGAATACAAAGAGCAGAGGGCACGCATTTATGGCAATACCGCTATGAAGTAGCTTAAAAATTGTATAATGTTGATAAAAATTTCGTTTATAAGGTAATAATGATATTGATGCGTATTGCGAAGTATTCGTAGGATAAAGACGGAAAAATAAAATGTAGGGAATTAAAACTACTGAAAATCTTTATACACTTTAACGTGGAACATGTATAATGCAAAAGTGCGGCTAAAAATTTTACTTTACAATTATTTGCCCGGAATAACATCGGTAAAATTATTAACCAAGATAAGGAGGGGGAGGGGGAGAACTGGATTCAGTAATTAAGAAATATATTTATACGATTGTCAGCCTAATGATCATCCGAGCATTTGAAGAATCATTCCACAGCCTAACGCTGACAACCCCCCCCCCTCACGAAAATCAATTTGAGATTCTTCTCAATTTTACAAATAACTTCCTGGTGTTCACCTCGAGATTTCTGAATGTATATTAGAAATCTGAATGTATACAGGAAATATCGGGAAGGTGCAGCGTTTCTTTAGTTTCTGTACGAGCAAAGTTACATTAACGCCTTAAAAAAAAAAAAAGAGATCAATGAAGTTAATTCGCCCTTGACCGCGAAGCGGATTGAAAATTACCAGCCATAAAAAGTTTAGACAGTACCGCGACGAGTGGAACAATAAGTTCGACGAGGGGCGCGCGATACGATCGTTTACTTTTACACAGTTTTTAGATTTAATTCCCGAGCCAATTTATCATAGGGCTATATAAGATGGGGTGGCGAGCGAGGCGGCAAATCTCTACGAATATAACAAAATCGCTCGTACTTTACATCGCAGAAAAAAATCCTGTCGAAGAGTCGCGATTTCGGGGCTGGGCGCCCAACTCGACGTGATCGACAAAAAAGAAAGTAAGTGTTATGAATTTTTTTCATAGAACTACGTATATATATATATAACTATCGACTGTCGGTCGCGCGTCTCGCAACTATATTTATCAAAAACGTAAACATCGTTCTCCGTTTACGCGCCGCCGCAGACCGTGAGAAAGTACGGCAGAAATTCGATTTTGCCGTGCGAGATAACGAACGGCAATTGCTCCGGGCATAATCGATAAACTCGCTTTGCGATTCGTTTGTTTTTGGGCAAGCATGGGACGCTGGTCTCGCTCGGCGGAAACGGAACGAACGGCATTATAGCTATATTAAAAATGGCGACAGTCTCGACGTTCTCTTACGATAGTAGTGTACTTGTTTACGGGTAAAACGGGACAGAGCGCGACTGTCACGATGAAAGTCTTTCTTTTTTTAGATAACGCTCGATGTGTACGATCAAATCTAAAATAGTTGTAACAACGAAAAATCGAGAGAGGGGGAGAGAGAGAATTGGGGCCAATGGAGAATTGTATCATGCCCGCTATTATTAATATCGACTCAACAGATGAAATCCGTAAAACAAAAATATCGTAGCACAGAAATAACCGAAGATTGATTTAAATTAAATGAGTGCAAAAGATCATATAATCGGAATCCAGATCAGAATATAACAAATTAATTCATAAACTTTCACATTACTCCATTACTTCGTGCTGCTATGATTTTGTAATTATACAGCCATTTTCCCCTTTCGATCTCCCGCACTTTTACTGTCCATCATCTAACGAATTGCGATTCTTATACTGCTCATTTATATTCTAACTTTCTTATTAATTATCTATTTAAATATATCTATTCGTTTTTTTATATTGTGTGTGTGTGTGTGTGTGTGTGTGTGTGATTATTTTATTGCCGCATTTGAAGTTGATGAGCGAAGGCAGACGCCTGATTTCGGCTGGAAAAGCATTCTCTATATACGCTATTTTTCGCTGCTATTTTCCCATTTCACTTTTCATCTAGATAATATCAAGTTTATTTTTTGGCTTTATCCCTCAAGGTGCCGCCGACTACGTATTCGGTACGATTTTCTCGTATTTTCACACGTGTACATAAACACAGAAAATTCAATACTATATGTTGATAGGCGGCGCGTCGGTGGCACAATTCGAGCAGCCCCGTCGGCCGACTTTCCAACGACGAATATAACGGCGCCCCGGCTCGCTCGCGAACCGCGCGTCAGTAACGCGGGCCGACGGCGATCGCGGTCGAAGCGCCTGAAATTTCCTATCTCCCACCCACGGGACGGGACAGGCATTCCGACGGGATTGATCGCGGCGAGCGCGCGAACGAGAGTTCCTCTCCCCGCGCCGCCCGACTCGCGCCTGTCTAATACCATGCGCTCGCGCTCGAGTTTTCGCGCGACGCTTCACCCAATCCCCCCCCCCCTTCTCGACGATTTCTCTCTCGCGAACACCGTGCAGCATGTACTCTCGCTCTCGAATCGGGCGCGAGTGAGAGCGTGCCTTTTTCCATCGTCGTAGATACATGTATGTGTATATATATATATATATATATATATATATATATATATATATATATATATATAGAGAGAGAGAGAGAGAGAGAGAGAGATAGATAGATAGAACGCGCCGTATACTGTAGAAATCTGCAAAAATCCGACGCGAGCCAGCGCGCCGCCGCCGCCGCCACCGCCCAGCTGTCGCGCGCGATATGAAAGTCCGCGCTTTTCCGCGCGCGCTTCATTGAAAGTGTTTTACAAAAATTTCTGACGCAGTCGCGCGCTCGCTCAGAGAAATTCGGCCTCTTTATAATAACGGCCCTCTTTGCCTCTCGCCAATCTTAATGGAAAGATCGCGCGCGACGAGAAAAGTCGTGTATACCGCCTGAGACAGGACGCGGCCGAAAAATTCCCGGCCGTCTCGCCTTTTTGTCAACGGCGCGCTCTGTGTATAGAACAACGTTTCGCTGTGTTATGCGCGGTTACGAGGGTACGGCGGCCGCAAACTGCGATCGGCCTACCGGCTAATTTATCCATTCGAGGCCCGATCGCCGCGCCGAGTGGATCGTGCGAGATATCTTCTTGACGATATCGACGCGTTCGCAACCTTGAAATCCGGTTGAGCGTGCGCGAGGAAAACCGAACGGGAGCGACGGAGCGGCGATCGGGCCGCGCGTCGTTCCGACGAATCGGGCGTATCTCGGCTTCGGGAGAGAAAATGACGATGATCGCCGTCGCACGTCGACGCTGACAATCGAAATGTTCAGAAATTCGTGAAGTTCAACGACGATCAATTGCTACGTCGTTTTATCCATTTGGGATTAATTTATCGCGGCCGCGCCGCAAGGATTTTGAGCATTTCTCTCGTCGAAGGCGAAGAGCAACATAGTCGATACGATCGTCGATAATTAAATTATAAAAGAAAGTGTTCGATTCAAGCGCTTTTGGATTTATCATCTGCTAAATTTAAAAATGAACGACATCATTTGATCTTGTCGTATAAGTCAGCATAGGTACGATTCTGTCGTTAATGAAACGTATTATATATATATATATATATATATATATATATATATATATCGGTGTTTGGTAGGTCCAGGAATTACTCTGTATTCCAGTTGTTTTCACAAATTCAAATTCAAAGATAGTTCCTTAATCGATTAAAAATTAAAAAGCTCGTGTCGCCACCCAGTTCGTCTTATACGTACAATTTTTCTTTTTTCAATTAAAAAACAAAAGTGAATGCATTAATGTCTTTCGAATAATTATAAAAAGAAAAAAAATTTGTCTTAGTTTTGAAAAAAAAAAAAAACAAAGTTTCGTTCGAGTCAAACTTGGGTAAAAGCATACACTATAGGCGAAGTTAACGGAGAAACGACTGCCAGAAACTCGATAGTTTGTAAATCTGTGCCATCTGAGACGAACAACTTACACGCATGTACGAAAGTAATAATACAATTTAATCGTTCGCGCTGCGTTCAAAGTATCGGATCTTAAGTTTCCTGGGATGTTAATTATAATTGAAATTTTACCATTAACCTCGTAATTCGCTTTACCAAGTTAAATCGCGCTCTTAAACAAAACGTATTACGGTCGTGGATGAAGAAAAAAAAGAATTATTAAATTTCTAAATAAATGTGTTAATATTATTCCTCGTTTTAAATGTCATTAAAAAGAATTGGAAAAATAGTTTTAGTGCCGAGCGAGTCAATGACCGTGAAATCCTTGCATTTTTAGATATATATATATAGCATAAACTTTTCATAATTGCATGTAAAAGTGAAACAGCCGGTCGACTGCATTACTTTCACTTTTTTATTTACTTTCTTCGATTATCTGTTATAGAAGATTAACTTTCGGATAAGCCTAAGCACCGAGCGACTATCACTTTATTTGATTTTTTTTTTAATAGTAGATTCTTGAGAAGTAGTTCATCCTTGAAACAGGTCTTATAGATATACTAATGAATATATAAAAGTTTATAAAAGTAACAAAAATTATAACTCTCGTACGCGTTATTCGATTTAGCTTCAAAGAGAGCTATACCGGAATAATAAAGCTTTTATCATAGTTCATCTAGATTTTGTAGTTTGAAGCTGTAGTAGAATTATTGATACATATAGCATATCATCCTGTATTTTCGATCTAATGGAAATCACGGCCAAGTTTCACCGCGTTCGTATAGAATGTATACACCGAGGAGAGTATGTGCGCGTGCGCGCGCGCGTGTGTGTGTGTGTGTGTGAGAGAGAGAGAGAGAGATGTGCCTGTGTGTATGAATGTGTATGTAACCGTCGGCAATAACGAACGGGGTAGAAATAACTAAGTCGACCATTACTCTAACAATTTTCTTGATTTTATTCAGCAAAAATACATTCACCAATTTTACATGCGTTTTATACATCTATGTACAAACAATATTATGAATATACTATAGTAATGATACACTATATGATAATGTCAAATTTGTGCAAGTTATTGAAATTAGATATAGAATATTGATTGCTTCAGAAGTGAAAAATATTAAATGTATGTTATTGTTAATGCTAATGAATTTAGAAAATCATTGGCAATAGCATTAGATATTTCCTGCTATTTTCTCCTTTTATTGTAGTTTATCCTTAATAAATATTACAATTATTGACGGCGATAAGACGGCGAAGTCATATTTTGATATCGTGTATCTGACAAGTAACTCGGATTTTTAATTGCGACGATCGTTTTACAGTGAAAACTCACCATCTCGAAGTAAAAAAGTAAAAGCCATCTGCGTGCGAGAGTGTATGGGCATGAAATACACGAGATTATATACGCACATTGATCGCTAGACGCACGCGGCACATATGGTAAAGTTACAAATGTACTTGATTCGAAACTAACGATTTTCTCTATAACTTATAATACAATTATTGTTAATTATTGAATCCAAAGTTCTGAGGTAAATATAAATCCGGGTGTATTTACAGAATTCGTTTTTTCCAGTAATTTCCCTCATTACACCGTATCGTACGAATTCGAATCAAAAGTACCAATGAAAGTCGACTTACCGACGACTTTCTCTCCAGTTTTTCAAAAAATAAATAAATAAATAAACGCGCCTCGTCGATAATCGTTAATTTTCAATTTACAAGTGTACAGGGTGGGAAATGTTCTATCTGTTCTAAAGGTACATTATGTACGCGAGTAGTTTAAATATATTTCTAAAATTCGAGGTTCTGCCAATTTCATAGCAAAACGTTGTTGGTGGCAAATTAATAAACTGTGCATCTGATTAATGGAAAAACGATGTACCTTTGATATTAATAAAATAAAATAACTTCGATTTTGATAATCCATGCATCAAGCGCCTATGTGCAATCGTAAAGAATAGGGGTAAAGATCTATAGCTTCTCGAAAACAAACAAGGCTATGATCATCGACCAAACGAGCGATCGAAAACATTTGTTTCTCTCCCTATCTCTCCCTACATATATATAACGCTTATTATATATCGATCAAAAAGTGGATGATTTATTTTTTACACTCGAATCTACAGGAGAGTACCAGACACACATTATACGTATACGTACAAATACACAGACGCGCGTGTATATATATATATATATATATATATATATATATATATATATATATAAAGCCATGATAACAAAAAGAAGGAGGCTCGAGAGAGGCATCCGAAATCGCCTCGGACACAACGGCGAGAAGCGAACTATGTAATAATGCACTGCAGCGACCCGGCTGCGAGATGTGTGCATATCCGAGCTTGTGAGAGAGAGAGAGAGAGAGAGAGAGAACATCAGACCATCCGGGGCCTCTGTCTAAGTCACTCCGTCCCTCTCTTACTCACTCTCTGTCTCTCTCTCTCTCTCTCTCTCTCTCTCTCTCTCTCTCTCGCTCCTCTGGCCAGGCGCTGCGGCGCGCATCGCATCCACGTACAATAATACGCGCGCGCGGGCGGGCGGGCGAAAGCGCGAGGCACCGCCGGCCCCGCGCCCAATTCCCGACGCCGCCGCCTGCCGCCGCCGCCGCGCCGCGGCTGCGCGTCGTCGACCTTGAACCCGAGCCGCGCCGATTCGCCCCGAATTGGACCAAGTTTAAGGTCGCGCCCGCCAGCCCGCGTGACGCGAGGCGCGCTCGGGCCTACCGGCCGGCCGGCGCGATAACGACGTCGCGTCCCCTCGTCTGCTTTTTTCCTCCTCGTCTCCTCTGTCTGTCTCTCTCTCTCTCTCTCTCTCTCTCTCTCTCTCCCTCTGTCTCTTTCTCAGCGCCTTTCTTATTTCGGAGTAAAATGCGCATCCGAAGACGGGATTGCCGTGCGATGCTCGGGCGAATAGAACGCACTTTGGAATTTGACGGCGGTGCACAGGTCGAACGTAGCTCATTATAATCATTTTAGTACGCGCCTTTTTTTTTTAACAAATTGGACTTACGAGTGATTATATTATGTTTATATAGATATGATGTGTAAGTATACAAGGAATATTGATATTTTGGTGATACAATAAATATACAAGGGATAAATTTAAATATTGACGATTTTATTATGTCATTACTATAAAATGTTAAAGTAGAATAAACTTAATCGTCGCTTTCAATTTTTTTTTAATGCTATAGCTTTATAATTTAAAAATTGCACTATTTCATCTTTCTGAAAATTAAAAACGTCGTTGCAGTAGCATAGCGGAATATAAATCATCTTGATTTTTGAAGATACCACTAATAATAATTGAGGTATAGAGATTCACGCGTTTGGTTTCTGGACGGAGTCCTTCCAAATATATCCAAATAGAACATCACCGCGGCCATTTCTTCCGATGCCTCTCTGAAACAAAGATGTTGACAGTGAAAGTTTTTAGAGTAACAACGTGCGCCGACAAATAATGAAAATTTTCTTAAATGCTAATACCTCTTGTATGGGACTCAAAACTACGAAAACAATTATATTTCTTAATTATGGACTGTAAAATGAACTATTTTTATAATTTTCAAATGGCATATTTATTGAAAAACATGCATTATTTGTAACTTTATAAAACAATAATGCAATAAATATTTAAAAGTGCATTAAGAGTATGATTAAGGAATGATAAAAATAATATATGTGTATAAATTTAATGCAATTAGATTTTTATTTTATTTTATACGGCTTATACAGGTACGTAAAAAAATTGTTTTTTTTTTACTTCATTTTGCCGCTAATTCTAAAATTATTCTACATCAGTATATACTTATTCTATTGTAATTAGCTCGTACATAATTTTTAAATATTATTGCGATTATTGCAGCAACTATTTTAACATTCATTTAGTCTCCTATTTTAAGAATTTTACTTTTTTCCAATCAAGCTTAATTTATGCACATTATTAAGAAAATTCACAAACGCTATGAAAATTCCACAAGTGATCCATGATATTTCAAATGAATGTATGTATTTTCAAGTAAAATAAATGACAATTGATATGAATTTGATATTTCTGCCACTGACTTCTCGATGCATTCGTCGGCTTCGGCTCCGCGAATTTATCGCCGTTTCCGACGTTATTCCGATTCTGACGAAAAGACAGGGATTATTTTTTTTTTTTTTTTTGACTCTATTCAATAGTTCGAATTTTTTGTTTTAACCGCAGATCTTGAAGTACCTTGGCTTCGTCCTTATATTATATATGAAGGTTTTACAATTTGCGCGCCGGCGTTCGATCTCCGCGCTATTATCTATAACGCTGTTCGAGGACGCGCGACGTTCGCCGCTACCGCGACGGTTTAATTAGTGACTATTGCTCGTCGCGAGGGGCGATGAATGGCATATTGTACGTACGACTTCAACCCCCCCCCCGTTCCCGGGGGATATTAGATTTAACGCGTTGTCGCCGTTCCTTATCCCTCCGTCTGATCCGCGGTGGGAGCACGGCAGACGCACACACAGAGAGAGAGAGAGAGAGAGAGAGAGAGAGAATGTCGAGGGAATTGACCGCGTGCTTTTATGATTTCGAAAATTGCGGGGAAACTTCCGGGGAGGGCGAGGGAGTGTTCTTGGGAAAAATTGATTGCGCAAAATTGCGCTGCAGAATTACGTTAGCGAGAAGAATGTTGGCGCGTTGTAGAAAATCGGAACGGAGCTAAAAATTTATAATAAATCAGCGATAGAATTGTTCAAATTAATCAAGCTTTAAATATCACTTAATTCGAAGTACGAAATACCTGTTAATTCCTTTCGGAAATGCTACGCCATTCCGACTATTCACTTTCAATAAATATCCCCAAATGTATATATATAACAAATAAAAAATTAAAGAAAAATCTTTATTTTTTAACTTGACTTTAAAAGACATTTTTTTTATGTAAAGCTATTGACATTGAATGTCAATTCAATTAATAAATATTATTGAAATAATAGTTATTCATTGAAAAAGTTAATTAATATTTTAATTAAATAGCATTGATATATTATTTTTATAAAGGAGAAAAAAATTTTTATCTTATATTTTATTCCACATAATATATAGATAGCTTTTTTGGAATCAAATAAAAATCGACAAATTTAACACTGTGTTTCAATTAATTCATTAATAATAATGAATTTAAATACAAATGAGTTGTTTTAATATATGAACATTTTATATAAATTTAATGTCTTTAAATATAAAAATAGACCGAAAGATTTTTTCTTGAATTTTTGATTTATATTTACTCGAATGCCACACGCAATTATTTATCAGCTATAATATCCAGTTCAAAATAGTCACTTGAATTTGACGGTATAGATCAAATTAAGATTTAATCTCATTTACTAAAAACGAATCGATGCTTCGAAAAAAATAATTTATAGAATAAAAAATGCTTAATTGCTTCATTTTAATTGAATAATGGAATTTTTTCAAAATATTATGAAACATGTAAAATTTATTCGTAGTTTTTTCATGTTCAATGGAACAGTTTTTGAGTAACGCAATTGCATAATTGTTCATTATTTTCAGATTAACATTTTCATATTACGCTTTTCTTTACTTTCCGACTATAAAAACTAAATTTTTGGAGAATAATTTTTAAAAATCCACTTTTAATAAAATAATTACTTTTGCTATTAAATTAGTATAGCTGAGAAATCCTAATTTCTACTTTCTGAGACGATTGGCGTACAAATATAGAATCAAAAATATTCCTAAAATTATTGAAAAAAATTTATTGATGATTTATTAATTATTGATAATTTATTAATTCAAGATATTTATTGATTAATCCTGAACATTTATTCTTTTAACTATAATTGTATTATTTATATTAAATTAATTTAAAATTAATATTAAATTTATATTAAATAATAATTTAGATTAAAGTCATTATTAATTATTAATAATAAATATAAATTGTTGATATATATTTCATAAAGTTGATTCGTTTTTATGTAAATAACGTGCGACTCAGCAACAAAATAATTATCGGCTGAATGTTCAAAATAGAAAAAACATTACCGTAAAAAACATTTCTTTTATGCTGATTTGTTCCTAAAATAGGAGAAAAAAATTTGTTAATTGGCATCGACAATACTTGTATAAAGGAAAATTTATTTATTTGATTTTTGAGATTAAACATTTGGAATTAGTGTCAGAAAAGCAAATCACAGATTTCTCATACTTCGAAGAAACTAAGATCAACGTTAAACAGAAAAAGAAGCACATGCGAAAATGAAAATTTCAATAATAAGCTTACATCAGCAAATATTTTTCGTACATTCCTTTTTCAGACACATATAAAAATGTACGAATACACAAGCCGAGCAGTTTCCTGGTGTGCATCAGACCAGGCAGTAAAACCTGCCACGCTCCCCTTCCCAAGAACTGCTTCTGCCCAGGCAGCCCTCCCAGCCTGTATAGGAAATGATAATCGACCGATATATATATATATATATATATATATATATATATATATATATATATCCGCACACATTGGTCAGGCCCCCGAAAATTCGCTCGCGAGCCCGAAATCACCGGGCCACGGAGACAAAGCACGGCGCGAGCGGCAGCGTCCTTGCGCGGTCTGGTCGAAAATCAATTTCCGCCACACATCCCCCTCCCCCCTAACCCCCTCACCGGCCGCACTTTGCCGAGTGTCATTCCACGCGAGCCCGTCGCCTCCCCCCCCTCTTCCTCCTCAACTCCTCTTTTGCGTCGCGAAGCTGTTACAAGTAGCTGTAGCGCTCTCGGTGTATATAATATAGCCCGGGAGCCACGGCGGCCACGGCGGCGGCGGCGGCGGCGACTGCAGCACACTTTCGAAACGAGGAAGACCGCGGCGACCGAGGCGGGCGGGCGGACGAGCGCGCGCGCGCGCGCGACCGACCGCGAGCGACCTTGAACGCTCCGACTCGCGCCGCCAATATATATGGGCCTGAACTTGAACCAGTCGCGCGAGCGCGCGCGAGGACGAGTTCAAGAGCGCGCTCGACGCGTCGACGCTCGGTTGTACGCTCTCTCTCTCTCTCTCTCTCTCTCTCTCTCTCTCTCTCTCTCTCTCTCTCTCTCTCACTCTCTATATCTCTCGCCTTCTCTCCAAGTGTTTTATGAATACATATGCGTGTATATATATATATATATATATATATAATATATATATATATATATATATAACAGAGAATATATATATATGTCAGAACTGAATCGAGAGAGTTGGACAACGTGGTGGGGCGCGGTATATATGAACAATTTTGGATAGGAACAGGAAGCGGGATTTGAGTTAACGCCGGTAATTTTGTAACGCTTCCTTCCTATGTACATACAATGTTATTGCCATATTCTATGAAACGATAATATCGTCATGCGTCAATACGAAGCATATTCGTGTATATACATATTTTCTAATATAATAGTCTCGTTGGTTACGATTCGCCAAGTCCCTATTGACGGACTGTATATTGTTGTATTTTAAGGTTAGGATAGGCTTATTTATCACAGTGGAAATAGTAAGGAACGGTGAGACATTGTAGGCTTGATAAGAATCGTAGTACTGTATAATTAAGTAAAAGTAGGATTGTTCGTGAACTATTGGTTATTATGAATGACTATTATACCGTTAGCAATATTATTTGTATGTGTAGATAATATTGTCCAGGGTGTCGATTTTAGAAACTCTAGATCTCGAAGCTTAATTGCGACAAAATTTTAAATAAACGCGTTAAAGTTCCAAGGAAAACAGACAATGATGCCACTGACATTGACCCTCAAGCTGATTTGGAGGTCGGGTCGATTTTTTTTTTTTAATAAAAGCACTTATTTTTATCCTTAAAAATGGATCGAGCTCATCTGACAATGTCCGTTGAGAATCTTTTTTTTAACATAATAAAGAGACTGCGCTCGTTTGTAAAACTATAAATTATATTACAATAGATTTTGATAAGTGATGGAAAAAATAAAAATATTCTCACAGTTTTCTAAAAGGAAATAGCACCGATTCCGTACGAAATTCTACATTATGAATATTACATTTTTCTTCAAACAATTGCTATAATTTTTTCTCCAAATTTCTTCTGCTACTACTAAACGAGAAAAGCGATGCAAAATATACATTTAAAATATACATTTAAACAATGTACTCAGACCCATCGTATCGATACGATCGAATTAATGGCAGATGTTAAAGCAAAAAAGATTTGCTGGAGAAATTTTTTAAAAATGTTATATATATATATATATATATATATATATATATATATATATATATATGCTGTCAAATATCTATGAGTCGTGCTCTCTCTTTTTGTGAACACGCGATTCATTCCTGGTTCGCGTTCAATCGCCCCGACCTGGCAGAAAAATTCGGCCGTTGCTAATCTCGTTATCGGCTCATGAGTTGTCTAATTCTATTTTAAATTCACGACTCTTTCCTATGCCTCATTTGAATTCATTGGACTATTTGTTATTTCCGTATTGATCTTGTATCGTTTTATCAAGTTTCCTGGACATTTCTACGTGCACACATACGCTACACAGTCTCGAGCTTATGTATATATTAAAAACATAGTTCGAAATTGTTCAGCTTTTTCTACGGATTGAATCGTGTTTTTTTTTATAGCGAAGCCAAAGCGTGTTAGTGACCAAATATTCACATAAACTTTTTGTCTTACTCTACCGTTTATATACGTAGACTTGTGGACTACGTGTATGCGGATTAGGAAAAGCTTACTGTTGCAGGGAACCAGTTGTGTTACGGAGATTACAGATTTGAGCGTTGATCATTTTAGATCTCCCAATCCTCTCTCATGAGCATATATATATATATATATATATATATATATATATATATATATATAGGCACAGATAGAGAGAGAGAGAGAGAGAGTAAGAGCGAAAGACAGGGACTAATTCCCTCAGACTGTCGAATATCTCGTGTATATTTATTTTGGCCGGTCTCTCGTGTGCCGTCGCGAAGTCAAAGCCACACACACACACACACACACACACACACACACACGCGCGCGCGCGCGCACACACACACACACATACATATATATATATATGTAGCACAATCAGTTGGAACAAAGCGGCGAGCCCCATTTAACAATGGGCGACCTAATAATCAAGTCCGTCGTCTCCTTGACGCGTCCCCGACGGCCACCAGCCGGAATTCCACGAAACGATCCGGACGAAAGTCCTCGAAGCTCCGCGAGCGATCCGACTTATTCGACGGGAGGACGCGCGGCTCCCCGGCAAATGATAAAAGGGACGCTAATCAGACGGACCGAGGGACGGTTGTGCAAGATATATATGTAGTGGCCTAAAAGTGAAGGCTTGGACTATAGATACATATGTTTGCATGTATGTTTGTATGTATGCGTGAATGTATGTATATATATATATATATATATATATATATATATATATATATATATATATATATATTGCAGAAGAGAATAAAGTACCCATCAGGACCGCCAAGTTGCACCTACGTCATTGAAACTGAGCATGTAGTGCTCGGTACAGGCAGTGTAGGGCCTGAAAAAGGGCACGTATACTGTTAAGACTCCACACTCTCCCTCGCGCTCTCTCTCTCTTTCTCTCTCACTCCCTCTCTCTCTCTCTCTCTCTCTCTCTCTCTCTCTCTCGCCCTCTCTCTCTCTTCGACATTGTTTCTCTCGTCTGCGATATTAATGATACACTCGCTTCCCTTCCACCCCACTTAGCTCTAACAAGTATACACGATTTAGGGAGAGAGACGCAGTGAGCGAGGGTTCCGAACGCACCGCGCTTCTTATATATATATATATATATAGCTCGACACTATATAGCTCTCTGTTCCTGTTCCGTCTGCGATTATCTCTCTTTTTACTCTCCCTCTCTCTTCCTCTCACTCTCTCCCTCTCTCTCTCTCTCTCTCTCTCTTACTCATTCACTCTCCCTCTCCAGAATAGAAAAATGTGCGGGCGCGAGACCTTGACCTACGTTTTATTCGACCTAGAACCAGTCACTCCAAATTCACAATGCTACGATCGGTATATATATATATATATATATATATATATATATATATATATATATATCTAACGTCTGCATAGCAAGTAAAAACGAGGCGGGGAGGAGCAGAAAAGGGTCGAGCCACCGTGCCTAGCGTCATAGTTTCCTATTGCATGCCATTACTTCTATACATTAGATTGGGGCGGGCAGGGAGTAGCGAAAAGGGGAGAACGTTGGACGCAGAACGCGTTGTCCGACACGATTATAACGCGTTTTTGGGACCCATGCTCGATATAGAAACGATATGCACACACACAGACACGCGCGCGCGCGCGCGCGCCATACGAGTATATATATTTTTAGCTTTACTTCCTTCTCTCCTGTCGACAAGTATCCCGTGTGCGTGGAGAGAGATTTTGCGAGGATTTCGCGTGTACTTGGGGAAAAAAAAAACACAAACAGTACTAGCATCGAAAAAAAGACTAGAATATATTTTGGAATAAAGCATAAATATTTAAGTTGAATTAGAATTAATCAAAAAATTCATTACGAATTTAACTAATATCTAAGCTGTAAATCAGATGTATTTAATTTTGATGTAAAGAGAAAATCATGGAGCATATAAGATTATCCGATCTGAAATGTAAAAATTATGTATAATATTATGTCTAGAATAATGTCCATCGCTGTAGCACTTCATCGATTTTTCGTATATGATTATTAACGTTTTTTTTATCTTAATATGATTCAATAATTATTGACTGATTTACAAATTTTTCCTTTTAAGATTTAACAATGGTTAGTTTTAGTTATTGTACAAAAAAGCTTAAATAATTGTTATCATGAGGACACGAATGTCCGTTACAAACTCTAGCTCAATGTATACTGCATATGAAAAATCGTGTAATTTCAATAATCGGAAAATTTGTAAAATATCAGTACGCAAAAATATATAAAATAATCCCTAAATAATCCCTAAAATAATCCCTAAAATAATCCCTAAAATATAATCCCCATGAAAGCTGACTATATAAATACAAAAGGTAAAGTTTTAAATACCATCGTTATCACGTGTTATTGCATATTTTAGAATAAGACAAAGCTAATAAGTAGCACAATCGCTAAATTAAATAATAAGAAATGTTTTTTTATAACTATGTAAATGTTATTAAGAAATTATCTGGAAATATATATATATATGCATAATCAAAGATGTGAAAAACTTAAATCTCCCTGTTTCTATACACATATGTTATTATACAAGTGACATTTTCAATTTATTAATCGATGCTTTATTTACTTATTATACTCGATAAAATAAATTTCTTGATAACTTTATTTTACATTATCAATGGATTAATGACGCAGAGGATAAATCTAGTTTGCTAATGTTTCCAGCGCCATCCAAGTTCGTATTTCAGGTTATCACTCAAGACGTTCTATGTGTTATGTATGGGGAATAATTACAGTACGACAGGAATAACTGAAAATGAAGAAATATGTGAAAAAAATCATCCCACAGATCTTTCGATTTTTTATGCAGTGTTCAGCGACCGTCATCTATCTTGTCATGCTCGTCACTTACACACACACACACACACACACACACACACACACACACACACACACACACAAAATATAAACCTACGTATATAAAACAGCGCGATAAGCGTGTATGTGTGCATCCCTACGCATATACGCGCGTAGTCTCTCTCTCTCTCTCTCTCTCTCTCTCTCTCTCTCTCTCTCTCTCGCTCTGTCAGTCAGTCTCGGTCTTTCTTTTATCTCTGATGCACCGTCACTAGTAGCACGCTTCATCATGGACATTATTGTATTCACATCCATATGTATATATGCGCTAGATATACATGTGTATGTATATTATGATGGTATATATATAAGCTCCAGCCAAGAAGCGGGATGTGCGGGGGCTGATCAATAAAAGCGACGAGCAATCTCCTCCCCCTCTCTCTCCCTGTGTCACGCTGCTGCACGCGCATCGCGAGTTCACGGGCCGCATCCAAGGACAAGGCCACGTGATAGCGCGCATGCGTAGTGCTACTCCCGTGTATGCATTTTATAAACGGTCGCGATACGAACGGATTATATATATATATATATATATGCGAAATGGACGATGCTCGCGCAGCAGGGCTGGCGAAGCTGAAGGAGGCCCCTCTAATGTTTCTGCATGCGGGTGTTTTAAGGTTATATAAAGCTGTTATGTATGATGAATTTGAACTGTCCGAAACGCTCCTCGAATAGCTCACTATAGTGCGTAGTGCGTGAAAAAACAGAGAGAGAGAGAGAGAGAGAGAGAGAGAGAGTGAGATCAATAAAAAGAATTATTGAAAATCATAATTGTATGGTATTTATAAAATTAGAATTATTAAGTTAACCTTGTTCATTATATACATTGTGTATATTAACTTATATCGAAGATTCAAATACTCAGTTAGAAATATGAAAACATCTTTAATATTTTGAAATTCTCGTTTCATGGTTAGTAATTTAGTTGCTGGTGTTAGCCCTTTTTGCCGTATACTTTAAAAAGAAACTAGCAACGAAGTTTTACTCTGACGCATGTTTACACTGATTATTACTCAAGATTAGTGGCATTCGTAAAAATTATAGATTTTACGTCGTGCGCGTGTATTAAACATTTAGTTTAAAGTAGTTTTAAAGAAAAAATATTGATATTTTTCCCGGTAAATAATCATATCGTTTTGTTCATTCGTTGAAATTGGAAAAAAGCGCAATGATTGTTAATTTTGAAATTCGGTAATAAATAAAACTCGCTTTCCCCCCAACATCCGTCCCGTGGTTGGTTTATACAGTATTGAACGATTTATAGATGACGCTTACATGCCGATCACTTTGCTTAATCAAACAATTCCGATTGTTACAGATCATAATGCGCCGGATTAACGCGAAAATTCAAAAATTCATCAGAGTAATTTCTAGAACTCGTTGCTTTGCACGCGAAGACAATTTACAGAGTTCGTAGCGATGTCGCTTTTTCAGAAAATTTCGGACATTCTTCTTTTCTTTTCCCTCTTGATATTTCATCGGCGCTAATCGAATTTCCGTGCTTCTCCTACTTGCGCGCTCATATATACCCATCAAGAATCCTCCCGAGCATTTAATATTTGATCGAAAAATGATCTTTGCTTATAATAAAGTTTGGGCTTTCGGTTATAGTAGATTGTCTCAAAAATTCGACCTCGGCCGAAACTTCGAAAATTATGCTCTCAGATTGAGACGGACGTGCTCAACGAAAATTCTCACATACGCGCGCGTGCCCGAGCGTAAGGGCCAGCTCATACATATCTGTATCGCGAAGTACGAAGTATATAGAAAAAGTTTTGGGGGTCAAAGTGACGAGAGGACATTTGGAAGGTCACGCGCCCGGCCGCATTCATTTTCAACACGTCCCGAAGAAGTTGCGATTATTACGGCGAAAATGACTTGGATGAAAATTATATAGAAGTAAACCGTATTATTAATGCGCTCCAGTTCGAGCTCGGCAGCGATTGGCAAGATTAATCGATCTCGTTACTTAACGTATGATAATTTATATATATATATATATATATATATATATATATATATATATATATATACATTTAGCCGAGTCAGATTTGATGTGGCCCCCCTGGTTAATAACGTATACAGATTTCTTCTATGCGGGCGTGACATATCGTACACGATCTGAATTGTGTATGGATTTCCTTCGGTTGTAAGATTAATCTAGAAAAATTCGGCTTATTTTTATTACTATTGATGCAAATGAATACATTTACATACACGCAAATACATCACATTCGCACACATACACATGTGTAGTTCGAAAAGTATTTTATCCTACAAAATATAACATTTATTACTTTAAATGGCCTCGATTAAAGCTAAGTAATTATTTCATCTTATTTTTACTATTCTTATTCTATTGCTAAGCCAAATTTATTTATTTCGATAATCTCAAAAAGTATTCATTCGTGCAAAAAACAGTCAATGTGATTGTTGATTAATTTTTATCAAAAAAAAATTTATATTTTTAACTCAAAAATAGCTTTTAATTGATTTTAATAACAGAAATATTGATTTCTTTTTAAATTAAATTCAAGAATGTTTGATAACTGTAATAAAAGTCTTATAAGGATATTTGAATTAATTATGTAATTTTTACAACCCTATAATAATGAATCTTTATTTTACAATCTTATCATAATGAATGTTAATTTTGAAGAACAATTGTATAACTATATGAATTATCGGAATACATCAATAAGCGACAGGAATTCCAATCAATTACAATTTATCAGTGATATAATAAAAGAAAGAAAGAAAGAAAGAAAGAAAGAAAGAAAGAAAATCGGTGTGGTATAACACAATAGTTAGACGCTTTAAGATAAAATAATGCCATTCAGCATAGGTGTTTACAATTTTACAGTCATCAATTACGATAACTAGCGTTTTTTTTTTTTATAAATTACTATGTAATATGGGAAACTTAATATTCAAAGCAAACTTGACCTTAAAGTTTTACCACACTGCAAAGCACTGTATTCGTGTATGATTAAAAATATCAAATATCCATCTGACGACTAAAATCGTTTTGGCTTCGTCGAGTTGTTGAAGAATGCAAAGCGAAGATGGAACGTCGAAGCAGCATCGTTGGTCGAACAAACAAAAAAAAAAAAAAACAAAAAACACGTTAACGGATTGAGATTGGACGGTTTAGGCACAACTCCTCGGTTTTATCAAAATTAACATTCACGATTCGTGAACGAGGGCAGCGTCGATCGTTACTTAACGTTGTGTTTCTTATTTACGACGAATTGAAGAAAAAAATTTTCGATATCCTTCTAGCGCGCTCTATTAGGGCATCGTAGCTTCTTATTTCAAAATCACAGCGTAATTGTTTGTAGGTTACACTGATTATTGTCAAATTATTTGAACGAATTCTACAAAACCAAAAAGAAAAAAAAAAGAAAAAAGTCTTTTTTTACTAAGGTCGCAACGAACCATCGAGATATACGGCTATATTTTTATATTTGCAACAAAATCACGAAAAGATAAAAAACAAGAACAACAACAACAATCAAAAGAACGACAATAATAATGATAAGCTGTGTCTCGAATCGAATGTTACGATCTTTCGACATATATATATACATAGAATATAATAATGGTGTCTAATATATGATAATAAGGGCGGAAAGTTGGCGCGCACATACAGTATTTCGTATGCGACGTATCCGCGTGCTCGCTGGATCTCCAAGCTTTTATGTGGGCCACGCTGCATGGTAGGCGCGCAGCGGCGACGGGCCCCCAACTTCTCTACCCGCGGAGCTTTTCTCTTTCACATATACTTTCTCGCTGATGCTTTTTATAACGCTCACGGCGCATAGCATATACGTGTGAATGTATAAAGATATATATATATATAAGAGAATTTTGCCTCTCTCTCTCTCTCTCACTCTGTCTCTATCTGCGTTTGAGAGAAAGTTAGAATATTATACTATTTTATTTGGGATTTCGCGCATGCGTATCTGTAACACTACGAGATTTTCATGTGAGTCTATGTATGTATATATATATATATATATATATATATATATATATATATATATATATATATAGGTAATTGTATTATTCGTTAATATTATTATCCTTCATTGGCAATGTATAGGCTTGATTGAATGTCGTTTTAATAATGTACCTCGGGATAAATATATTAATAATAATTGGATAGAGAGAAATGACGATTGCTCGCGGAATGTAATCTAGATGGCATTATTATATACATGAATTTCATACAGAGAAAGTTATACGTTATACGGTCTGAGGAGGGCAGAATGCAATGAAAAGCTATAGAGTTTATTGCTGGAAAGCGTTGAGAGTTTTTTTTTTCTCGAAAATTAGATTCTTTCATTGTATCTATATGGGACTATTAATAATGTATTATTGATTAAAAGTATATTTCAATCAACCTGTCAGCGATAAACTGAGAGATAAACAGACGAGTGAAAGCAGTTAAATAACTATACGATAGACTGGATAGAAAAGGCAATTTAATTGTTAAAATGGACTCTTTTGAATATAAATATGATAAAAATTTACAGTACGTAGTATTACTTATAGAAAATATTGATGGAATTCATTCGATTTACCCAAGCTTGCTGCAAATTTAAAATATACAATCATTGATATATGATTGCAATGAAAAGAACATTATACATTTTTCAAGTCCAATACGCTCTTTTGCGAATAATGTTTTTGTTACTTTAAAATTTTAAAACATTAATTTTTTTTCCATTATTTCATTCTTCTTCTTTTTAGAATTGAAATACATTTATATTCGATAGATCGATTTTCCAGGTCTCCGTGAAAAGCCTCGTATCGGAATCTCATCGTTTATATTATTAATATAATAGAAATGTCGGCCTATATGTACAGACGAAAGTAAAATGTCCCTCCTGACCTTGTGCGTTATTTTCTTTTTTCCCCTTTTCCCTTCGCTCGCTTTATGATTAGTTTTCCAGGTTTGATCGCGCGAGCCATAAACCCTCGTCTGTGTCAACAAACTTTTACCATCGCGCTAATGTTATCCGAGGGAAATAGCGCTTGCAAGTCGTGTGAACTTTTCCTCTTCTCGCCCACGAACGGTATTTTATTTTACAAAAGCATATATAATGATACACGTTTCTTCGGCTATATTACAGATATATATATATATATATATATATATATATATATATATATATATGTGTGTGTGTGTGTATATACACAATCTAAATACGATTTTAAAACTTTTCGAGAGGTATCAGTCATCTATATATACATACACACACACATATATATACGTGTATATATATATATATATATATATATATATATATATATATATATATCAAAAAGATTGTAATTTTCCTGCTCAGCTCCTGTTTAACACCCCAACCGCCCCCTTTTCAACCCCTCTCCTCGCGCCGCATACGAATAGTGGTCGAAAGTGCGATGACTCCAAAACCTTGAATAAGGATAGGGGGATCTAGTGTGTGTGTGTGTGCGTGTGTGTGTGTGTGTCACGCGTTCACGCGCGCGCGCGCGCGCTTACGTATACGTGTATAATCGCGTCGCTCGACGACCGCACGTGCGCGGTCGCCGGTGCAGCTTGCTCTCGCGCGGTTCGCGGCGTATTCTTTTTTTTTTTTTTTTTTTTTGTTCTTTCTTTTTTTTCCCCCGGTTTCGCGGCTCACACGCTCCCGGCCAAGTGTCGCGATGCGCCGAAGTTTTAGAATTTCAAGCCGTGGAAATTCGATCGGTTCGTGCGCGGCGATACGCGTTTGGCGCGCGCTCGGATTTATTAACTCGAGCTCTTTGAGCGCGATCGTGGAAAATGGCCTCGGTCCCCGTGGCTTCGCGGTCAAGGCCGGCATAAGTTAACCGCCTCCCGGGCGGCCGGAGGTCGGATCTCCGACCTACGCATCGGATCTCTCGGTTATTTAATTTTCCGGAGAATATCCACCCCCATCGATTGTCGGGCACATCGACTCTGATCAAAGTTATAAATATCGTTCAAAAAAAAAAAAAAAAACAAAACAAAAACAAAAACAAAAAATTGTTTCATCCACAGACTCGTAGCGATTCTATCGATTGTACGCATGTGCTAAGTATGACTTATACTTCATTAGCAGTGATTTATCCACCGATTGCCGAAAACACGGCCCGCGCCACTTGTCGGCATTATCACGCGCACGACGGATCCTCGTCAAACTCATAATCCACGGCTTCGGCCGATTTAAGCCCTCCCTCGGATCCGATATAATTGCTGGCTTAGTCTTAATGTATGTGTCAACTGTGACGATAATGACGGAGAATGTCACGATTGGAGTTTTTAACAATGATACAGCATATCTGTACGGAAATCCAACGATTGTTAAAAATTAAGAGACAAAAATGTGACTTTAACAACTAATAAAATCTTCTTATGTATATTGCCTTTATCAAGCGAGCATTTTCCAATATTCGTGAGAATTATCTTTCAAAAAGAAAAAGATAACTAGAGCAAATTTTTATTCTTAACCTATGTGACATACGTACATGTGAGAGACGGTATTAAAAGTCAAACAAAATAGTAAAAAATTATTTAACGAGCATTTAAAACGACGCGCTCACTCGACCGCAAATACGTGGATGCGAATTCCAATAACAACAGTAACGAAATAAATTGAAAAAAAAAAAGTAAAAAATCACAGATCTCCGAGGGCCGAAAGCGATAAATTGCCACATCAGCGCCGCGCATTGTAAGAACAACTGTGTATATATATATATATATATTATGGCTAATTATCCGACGCCCGGTTAAAAGGGCGTGGGGATTGGCAAAAAGCGCACAAACCGCGGACAAAGTACGCAACAACGACGAATATGCATCAATTCGAAAATTCGCCCCGCGAACCGTCTCGAGCGCGTCCTGCTGAATTTGTCCCGCGCGGAGGCAATGGGATGGGGGGGGGGCGGGGGGTGAGGAGACCGCGAGCGGTGAAGGTGACGCTCTCGCGCGCACGTGCCTCATTACCGCTCCGAAGGCTGAGTATATAATATATGCAATCTACGCGTGTGTTTAGCCGTGCTGCGTCCAGGGGCGCTCGATATTTTTTTTGCCGCGCGTTAAAGCGTCGCCTGCTGTATATACGCGCGCGCGCGCGCGCACGCACGCCGAGTGCCGTATACGCGCGGCCGCGTTCGCGCACGAGTCGAGCGCGTTCCCGCTTCGCCAATCGGCGATCGAATATTTATGCATAATGAAGATGCGCGCGGTCGCGTATGTGACCCGGGCGACTCGCTTGCAATGACTCTTGTTGCATAAGAGGCTCGGGGCGGTCCCGGGTCGCCGAGTGCGCGACAGGTGTCTCGCGGGCAGGTATATATGTGCACATATGTATGTACATATGTGTGTGTGCGCGCGCGCGCGTGCATAATTAATACACCTGTAGTCTTCCGGCGCTAAGACTATTTTACGATTACATGTGTGTGTGTGTGTGTGCGTGCGCGCGCGTATATGTGGGTGTACTGTGTCGGAGTACATAATTACAACGCGGACATAAGCGAGAAAATTATTCATTTTTTCTCGGTTTCGTTCAATGGATCGCGGATTATAAGCTCGCCCTGTCGTCTGTTTTGACGAGCGCATCGTGCGGGAATGCGATATATCGCGGATCCCCGAGTGTTGTAGCGACTAGCCGTTGAACGTCCCTCGACCATGATCAAATGTTCCCAAAAGATTTTGTTGAAAAAAAAAAAAAAAACTGAAATTTCTTTTGTCTGAAGATTCGTTTGTCTTGCGATATAGTTGCTCTTTAGATTTTTCGATTATCACACCCTTCTCGTATTGAATTTCAGTCGATTCAGTCGCATAATACAGATCTGCAAACGCTTTAAGATGGTCGCAAAGAGTTCGTGACGTTTCCTAGTAAAATGACGTAATATTTTGCAATTTTCGTCACGAATCTTCGTCTCGCACAAATTGTAACGGTGTAATTATTTTTTCCGTCTGCTGACAGCTAACTTGTTTGACAGTGTTTGGCCATTGGCAATGCTTCGGAAAATTGCTGAGTCGAAAAAAATCTTTGTATTATGACCGTCAATTTCCTATAATAGCAGCTATAATTCATCAATCACTATAAATCTATTTAGCGTATCAAAATAAATATCTTGAAATGGCCATTATTAGCAGTCCAATTCCAGTTATAATCATCGTTTTATACGTTGGCAGACATTTTTAAAACTCGCTTGGTGATGCTCATACACGTACATTCGAATTTTACAACTCAGAAAAAGTAATAAAGTTGCGATCACGTTCCATATTCTTACCACACGTCTATTTTCGTTTTAAAATTAGAGGGTGGGGGGTTTGAACCTATAGATAGTGAAACGTATCGAAGAGTGTATATATATATACAGGAAAAGAGATAGGTGTAGTATACGTATTATCGGACGGCAGCATACAAGCGCATTCACATCGGCCTTGGGATGTGCGGCGCGATGCCCGGCGTCATATTGGAATCGCTGGCTCACAGTCAGTGGGTCACTTATAATTCGTCGGTCTTCCCAAGTTTCTTATTATCATCATTATCATCATCGATATTTCGGTCGGTGTCTTCCGGAATTTTATTTTAGCCTTGTCACTTCCGAAACCGCAGGAGCGCGAGTTCTTCGCCGTATATATACACACTAAAAATTTTCATTACACCGTGAACATATTAGTAATACGCACAGTTACACGCGCACACAAAGAAGAAAACTGCTCGGCTTGCATTTCGCAAAGCGGTGGCTTGCACGCACACATATTTCACATATATTGTCGCACATATATATATATATATATAAACGAATGATTTTGCACAATGCAACCGAGTTTTTAATAAGACCGCGCGGTGTCGTGCAGCGCAACATTACATATACACTTATATGTATATTGTGTATATGTAACGATTTTTTCGCGAATATGTTTTCAAAACGAGGAAATGATATAATAATTTATTTCTCGTATTTTTTTTTTGTTTGTTAAACATTACACGTCACGAATGATATATTTGTCCCTGAGCATGTTTGTTTCGAATAATGAAAAAAAAGCAATATATATACATATTAGAGAGAGAGAGAGAGAGAGAGAGAGAAGAGCAAGGAGAAGGAAATGTATATAAAATGTGACGCGGAAAAGAAACGTGCGGGCCGATGCTAATTGAACGATGTTTTGCCTAATGTCGCAATTTGATTAAATGACTTGATGTCAAAGCAATGTCGGGATTCGTTTTGACATCGTGATTATAAAGCAATATACACAATTATAACTATCGAGGAACATCGCGAGAAAAAAAAGTACGTTAGAAAAGCTCCTTAATACGCATTTACAAATATCGGCCAAAACGCATCGCGTAATTTGAAGAAAAAAAATTCTGCTAATAGGGTGCTTTCTAGATGCGCGTATGATTCGACACCCGATTGAAACGTAGGCGAGGCTAAAGCATTCGTACGACGATCATCTGCTTCCTACATTATATATATATATATATATATATATATATATATATATCCACGTGCTGCGCGTGTGTGTGTGTGTGTGTGTGTGTGTGTGACAATTGAGTGAAATAAAGTATTGTTCGAAAGCATCGCGTCGATGTAAATTTGGTGCCTTGCACGCATTCTTCACTAATACCGCAAAGCGACTGGTTTACTACCATTGGCAAAAGTATATTATCAAAAAAAAAAAAAAAAAAATTTTTTTCCAAACAGGGCGTGCGCAAAATCAAATTTTGCAAACGATACTAATGACGAGCGTAATAGAAATGCAAAACCCAATAGAAGGAAAAAAAACCGGTTCAAACGCCGATCGACTCATTAGACATCGTGTACTCGTTGTTGCACTCGTTCGACTCGCGCAATTCTTCTCCGAAAAATTGCATAATGCCAAGATATTATGCGACAAAAGTGCGATCGCAAAAAAAAATAATCTGTTGTTCGCCGGCTCCTTTTATCACAGTCGACAGAGAAGCAAGGAAGAGACGGATTTTTATATTTGTAGGTTAGCAAATTATTCCATATAAAAAATTAGGTTCGATATTGCTTTTTCCTAGTTTTGTTTTTTTTTTTTTTTTGAATTTTCAAAAATTATCCTTATTAAAGAGACGTAGAGGCTGAAAAAGCAAAAGAATTAAAAAGTACCAATGGGTGTAAATATTATTCACACCTTCATTTTTCGAGCAAATTAAGTCTAAGAAAATATAATAATATATATGCGTGACTACGGAAGCCAATTTTCAATATTAACTTTTTAAATTTTTGTATAAAAAATCTAGATGAAATCACAAATTTGCAATGCAGCAAAACCACATAATTAATTGGTATATGGCATCAAATTCTACTTACCGCCAGAACCGGCATAAATATTTCAATCTTTCCTTTCAAAGGCGTCTCCGTTTATTGTCGCGGATTCGAAGCTCCTGAATTTGCCCAAAACCCAAAATAACTGTAATTTGCAAAAATTCTAATAAAAATATATCGAGCGACTTTAGATCACGGATCAGACGAAATAACGGCTCACCCTAAGTTTTACTTAAATTAGGAAAATTGGTGATAGAGCATCCTTACTTTTAACGATCCCCCACCCTTGAAAAGGGGTGATTGTTAAAAAAAAATTCAAAAAACAAAAACGAATGATCATCTTAATTCTTTGCAACGAGTCATATAAGAACGTAACCGTACATCACCGTATGTCGACTTTTTCTTATATATACTTTTCTGTAGACTGACTAAAAGGAACAGCCCATTTTTGCGGTCACTCTTTTACATCCTAAATCCATATTTACATTTACGTGTAAAAAATAAGCGATATATTGGTATATACTATATATATACATATATATACATATATATATATATATATATAATATATATATATATATATATACATATATATACATATATATATATTAGAAGTACAATAGATAAATTTCTAAGATCACCGCAAATAAAGATTTGTGAATTCGTGGCGGCGGTCGGCTCGTCGATTTTCCGTATACATATACATAAATACATTATATCTACACACTACGCAAATTCCCACCTAGCGTGTGGCTGCGGTGCTTCAAGTGCAGAACCATTACTTAATATATATACAATACACATACATATATATATTGCGAATACATTTACGAGCTTGCGGACGGGGCGGGTACATATACGTATGTGTATTGTACGGCAGAGGGGTCGTCCAGAGAAAGAGAGAAAGAGAGGGCGAAGGAGAGATAAACACACGCATACATCGGCATCCCACACATGCATAATACGCTGCACATACGCAACGGCACGAGGGAGCACGCGGCCCAATATATAATATCGCGATATATACATATATATATATTGCTCTGCATGCGCGGCGCCGCTGCCCCGCGGCCACGATCGCGCGCACCTCGTGCGGCGGCGGCGGCGGCGGCGGCAGCGGCGACGACGGAAGGCGGCTCGAGCTGCCGGGCGGCGCTGCGCCGAGCCGGTATTACATACACCCAGGGAGGGAGAGAGGCGACTGCGCACCGCCGTCGTCGCCGCCGCCGCCGCTGACGCCGCCGCCGCCGCCACCGCTCTGTCCGCCGCGCGCCGTCGCTTTTACTATAACCACATCGGCCGCGTGCGCGCTGCACATCGGCCTGCCTGCACACGCGAGCGTTTTCGGTGCGCCGCGACGACTGCGAGGACTGCGCGAAATATCAAATAAGCCAAGGCAACGCAAAGAGGCGCGCTCGCCGGCGCGAGGAGGAGGCGATCCGATCCGAGGACTGTCTCTCTCCCTCTCTCTCTGTCTCTCTCTGTCTTACTGTCTTTTACTCCCTCCCAGTCTACTTCTATTGCTCGTCGGTGTATATATATATATATATATATATATATATATATATATATATATATATTTATGTAAAAATAAAAATATTACAATATATCTATATATACGTATACGCGCGCTGGTGGTGCGTGCCGGAGCGCGCGCCTGTGTGTTTGTGTGTGCTCATATGATTGTGCGCGGGTGCGTGTTTGGAGATACAAAAAAATCATAGACAAGCCACCGTCGTGTGACAAATCAATTTTGTTGCAAAAAAATCTACCAACGAACGGCTCGCACCCCTCGCAGCGTGCACATTGCACACAAGAATACGCATCGTCGGTGCCGTTGTATATGTATAGATATAAATATACATATATACATATATATATATATATTTACATACATATGTACATATATTTATACGTGCGTATACAGCATCATCGCCGTCGTCAAACCACGAGCTGGGACTACTGGACGCGCCGCCTTTATCCGCTATACATGCATATACACACGTGCGCACGCAGCGACACACACGCGGGCGACGTGCCCGCCGTACGCGCTCCTCGTCACCGTTGGTGCGCGAACTCGCGCGCGCCGAGCCCCTGCATATGTACGCGGAGCGCCGGCCGGCGAGGATCAACGCTTTTCCATTTTCCGCTGCGCGTCGAAAGAGGTGCGCGCTGGTGAATTCGGCGGCCGAACGCGGCTGCGAGGCGACGGCGACCGGGCGCGCTGCGTTTTTCGCGCAGATAATGCACGCGCGATTGGCGAGCGCCGTCGAGGGAAAGTAAGCGCAGGCGACGAGGCGGCTGAAAGTGTCTTTTTTATCGATAAGCAGTCGTCGATTTGTTTTCTTGCTGGATCTTTATGGAAATCTTAGGATTCTAACGAGATCTGGCGTTTTCTCGCAAGTATCAAATATATCAAGTGGATAATTACATACATATACATATATATATATATATATATATATTCGTATCTATTTTACGTATAAAGGATTTTAACATTTATAAGTGCGTATAGAAAAAGTATATATACCTATACAGATATATACACATATATTTTACTGAAGTGTATATATATATATAATCATCGAGAAGAAAGGGAGAGCGCATATAATATATATTTGACTACTTCAAAGTAATTGATATTTATTGAACGAGACATATACACCGTATTATACGCAAACAAATCAAGATATTTATCTACTTCGTATACAAATTAATTATTGTGAAGAAGAACAGGTGATCGTGGATCGTACAATTTTGTAAGAAAAACAAAGAAGGCAAAAAGTCCATGGGAAACTATATATAAATATATATCCAGTGCTTTCGAGTTTTCGAAGGGAGATAATTATAATAAAATCAGTGTCTGTGTATATGTGTCTGTGCGTGTGAGAGTGACAGGTTCTTTCCTTTTGCTTAAAAAAAAAAAAAAGAAAAAAAAATTATTTTCCCAAAAAGTGCTATTAACGAAAATAAGCATCCGTGGCGCGCAGGAGAAATAAATATACATAATATGTGTGCACGAAAGTTAAGTGAGATATAAAGAATAAAAAAAAGATACGGAAGAAGAAGAAGAAAAGAACCCGTGAACATCGTGGTACATGTACAGGTGGTGTTTATCGTCTCGCTATCTTTCTCTCTCTCTCTCTCTCTCTCTTTCTCCGCGTGTGTGTTTCTCGCTCGCGCGCGCGCGCGCCGCGTGTGAAAAATCCTCGTCTCATTCGCAGTGTGTGCGGGCCGACTTGTTCATACATGATAAAGTGATCCGAGCTTTGGCTGCAACGGCCGGTGTGAACTCCGGGCTACTCTTATTATTCGCATCGCTACCGTCGTCGTCGTCGTCGTCGCCGTCGTATGCGTAAGAGGGAGGACGACCCCCCGTGGCCATCGATGCAAGTACGAGTACCGTCCGCGTGTGTGCCTTATCGCGGGAGGGCGACAGCGGCGACGTATTAATTTCTACATACATACATACATATATATATATATATATATATATATATATATATATATATATACATATATATAAGCGGACAGCCACGTGCGTATCGGTGTCGGGCGAGCGAGCCCGCCTCGCCATCACCCGCCGCCCCATTACGCACGGATACGTCGACGGGCGCTCGGCTCGTTGACTACTCTACGAAGCCCGCGGTCCCCCATACCCCCCCTCCAAGGTGGCTCACACGGTGCGCGACCGCGCGGCCGAGCTGCAGGCCGAGGCGCGACGCAGCGCCATCCGCGTGCTGCACGGCTGGTGCCCGAGGCCGGCCCAGCAGCAGCAGCAGCAGCAGCAGCAGCACGAGGATCAGCAGCAGTCCCAGGCGGCGGCGCATGATAGCGAGGGGCCGAATCAGCAGCCGGCCACGGCCAACAATCACCGGGACGAGACGGTTCTCGTGCCGCCCCAGACGCAGCAGATGCGCGGACAGCAGCAGCAGCAGCAGCAGCAGCAGCAGCAGAGGGCCCAGGCGAGCGTCGTGGCCGTTGCAGCGGCTACGGTACAGCCGCCGCTGCCGCCGCCGCCGCCGCCGCCACCGCCGCCGGGCCCCGGCTCCGCGCCCACCTCCGTCGTCGTGAGCTCGACGTCGAGCAGCATGAGGCCGCCGCCGCCGCCGCCGCCGCCGAGGGTCAGGAACACGTCGGAGAGCAAGGCGCACCACGAGGAGCCGACGAGCTCGATACCGGATTTAGGTGAGTGCGCCGAATTGGCCAGCGTGACGTTAAATGGGAAGGTTATTGTAGAATCGATAATAATAATCAGTCCAATTACTTGTATTCCAAGAGTTCGGTCATTCTGTCGCATAGGGGGGGGGGGGGTGTCCGAGTAAAATCTCACTGAAGGGGATTTATCATCAACGTCGAAAGACGCGTGTAGACACGAATAGGATTGTCTGATCGTATCTTCTGCCCTTGTCTGCACGTATCCCTCGATGTTCACCGATTCGATTCGAATTTAAAAACTGAAAGACTTGATTGGTAATTTGTATTCTTTCAAAGCTGTCTGGTAAATTGTGACTGTTTTACCGTGCCGGGAAACAAGATATTTTGCACCATTTAAAAATATAATTTAGTCGCCAAATCTTCCGTCTGTTATTCGTCGATATGACGGTCAAACGATACACCGGCAGCCTCTTAAAATACGTGTCTAAAACTTGTTTACATATCGAATAAATGAAATGATATTATGGTGATAATTATTTTGAGGTGATATTTGACAAAATTTAAGTCGCCATCTAGTGGTCGATGATAGAAACGACGGATTGCCGAAATTATTGACGTATACAGCTAAATGGGAAAAAATCACTTTTAATGTGTAGAGCAGTCTTTCTAGGTTTTTATACTAAACGTTTCAGTTATTTCATTTCAGAGAGTACATGCATATGTAAAACTAAAACTCATCTCAAGGCAAGATCTTTCTTATATAACGTTATTAGAATTAAAGTTTGTTAAATTAGGATTTAAGGATCGTGCCAGAAGTATATATATATATATATATATATATATATATATATATATATATATATATATATAAGACACATTTAATAAGAAGTCCGGCTTCAACGCAATTCCTTTTAATCACTGTCTCGTGTAAGTGAAACTTGCATAGAAAATTTATCTAAAATATCTTATGAAAGGACGGTGACGATGGTAAACACATTAAATAAGGTCTTGCGTAACCTGGTCACAACTATTTGCGAGCTTTTTTTCCTACCCGTTCCGTCTCTCCATTGAGCGCGACAAGTATAAGAACCGATTAAATTAAAATTTTCATAAAGAAGACGTTCATTTTACATTTGAAGATTTTTACGGACAGGATTTTATATGGGCCGATATTTAATAAGGGGCTATATTGCGCGTACTATAAGCTCTCAAGTAATGACCAGTAAAATTGATTTATAATTATGTTTGAAACAGGTTTATGAATTGTAAAAAATAATATAGTTAAAAAAATGTACTATCTTTCAAATGATAATTAAATTAACAATTGTAAATAATTATATGAAAAATTGTTTTTATAGCATACATTTTTTTCTATCGTAACTTCATAAATAACATTATAATTTTTCGCTAAATTTTATATAAAACGTAAAACGCTTGGAAATACATTATATACATATACACATATACACACACTTGTGTGTGTGTGTGTATGCATGCACTTCACTATATTTCAAAAAGACTTGGCTCTGAACAATAACTGTAACTGTTCATATATAATTGCGAATTATAGGCTTGCCATATTTTACATATATATAATAATTCTTTTCAGATATATGAATTATTTTACTATAACCATATACTTATATTAACAAGTTCAAATTATTTATATTGTAACAGTAAAATTTCTGTTGAAAAGATATGCAAATTATGCTGAAGATATAATACGATTTAAGCGTAAACGGCTCGATACTTATTAACACATGGCAAAAATAAAGTAAAAAATGGCTGCAACTTGTAAATTTTGCAAAAAAAATAATCGATCTTGAATCCATATGAAAGGTCGCCGAAAGAATCAATTTCAAGAATGTATGCTCTTATCGTACACACGTATTCTATATATATATATATATATACATGCCGGATCGATAATGCTTAATTGTCGTAGACTCCGCTACCCCCACCCCTACTCTCTTGCTCTCTATCTCAAATTTTCGGATCAAGCCGACTTTTTCACGGTCGCATTCTTGAAGCCGAGTTCGAGCACCGCTCGCTGATAAATAAAAGCGAATATCGGTCTCATTTATTCACGTCTCACGTTTGATACATATATACATATATACATATACATATATATATATATATATATATATATATATATATATATAACATTTATACATTGATAAATACTGTGTATACGTATACTCGCAGCGGCGCATAGAATCTCTGCACAATTCTCGGATGTTATATATGCATGAACGTACCAATCTGTGCATGTGTGTACATAGGTAGAGATACGCGCGCGACGCACCCGCGCACGCCCACGAGCGTTTCGGCGTAGTCGATGTAGCGCGCGGTTGGTTCCCATCGTATGCTTGACGATTATTATCGCTCGCACGAGATTTTCGTGTATATATGCCCTCGTCTTATGTATGGGCGCGCAAACGAACGCGGGCAATCATTATTCGCGTGCATCGGGATTACGGCAGTCGATTGTCGCCGATGTCGATCGGTTAGCGAACGCCGAGCGCGCCTTTCGGTGCATCGGGTACGGTTGCTGCATTTACATCAACGATGTTCTCGCGTGCAATTCATTTTTTTTCCCCTCTCTCGCTCCCCTTGAAATCGGCCAAAAGGACAATTCACATTAGGGACTCTTATCAAACGCTGTCTGTTATAAAGGCGTAAATATAATGAAAATGTAAATACAATAAAATGAAAACTACCCCTGATTGACGATATAGATTGCAACTACGGCGACATTGTTTCTAAAATTGTAACTTTCAAGAGGATCTTGAACACGCTGTGAAAAGTGTTTCATACGTCTAGCGCATTTGCATTACGTATTATAAGCTACGGAAAATTGTCAAGAAATCGTAAAGTTAATATAAAAATAAAGGATAAAAAATATTCTTTAAAACATATTATTATTTTATGGAAGGCGAGCCAAAATTGATTTATACATTATGATAAAATCACGTACTACCCCACAAAACTAATATAAAATTCAAGATCGTTAGAGCAGCAGTTTCGTCCCATCACATTAGAAGTAAGGTTATTTCAAGATTTTTTCCCATCTGACCATCAAATGACCTTGTTCCTGATTTTAAAAATTTCAATATGAAACACTTATACCCCATGAAGTAGTTTAGCCTGCTCAATATGACTTCAGGGTTAGTTTGATGCCATTGCATCAGGATAAGGTGATCAAGTTCATTTGAAGGTGAAATTAATAAATTCTAACTTTAAATTAAGCAGGTCCAAGTAATGTAGTATACGAGTATCCCATAATCGAGGCCAAAAAATGTTCTTCTGTACGTCGCAACCCTTCTTTTGAATATGATATCAATTCGCTTGAGCAAGTTTTTATATGTAAGAATTCGCAAGATTTTTGAAAATTCTTCTTCAGCTATTGTTTCAGAATTTAATTCAAGTATCCTTCAACCGATTTGCAATAAAAAAATTTCGGGACCAGGTACGCAACACTCATACACTACTGTATTTGGGCCTGTTAAATCAAAATTCAGGGTCAATTTGATCCTATCACATCAGTACGAAGGTCATTTCAAGTTCAGACGCGGAGGAGCCTTGAAACGACCTTTATCGCGCCGTTGATGAGAAAAAACTGGTTCCAAATTCCAGTTCAGCGAATGAACATATTACAGGGCACGACTGTCTCATAACAGGTTCCGAAGAAATTTTTATCCAGTTGTCTTATTTATCATTTTAATCCGCATAAATAGCGAAATGAACTTGGCCGTTCTTATACATTAAATAGAACGATTGATCCCATTTCATGTTTATCATTGTTCCATCTAATATGAAAATAATATATATATATATATATATATATATATATATATATATATATATATGCAAATTTCCACAAATTATAATTAATTTTAGTACGTATATTACTGATAATTTGTACGTACGTGTGTGTCTATTCTTTCTGACGCATACACACAGACGCAAGTACGCGTAATCGGAAGCTTCATATGTAAGAAACACAGAAACACACGGATACGCACCGATCTATCGATATTAACTTATTATGCGATATGCCTAACTATAATGCCTGTATATTTATTATGCATACGTATTGACGTATTGACGAACGAGTTAAAGACGGGAGTTTGTTACGGAACCCAACTGACAAGTATTCAAGTTATACTCGCATTAGCTCTTTATATATATATCATTTCGTTGACGAAGAGAATATTATTGTATATATACGAGCGTTTATGGAGGAGAAGTCTGGATTGAAAATAAAAAAAAAATCTGTCTTACACAGATTAACGAGAGACTCTGGGAATGTTGTGAGCGCTCTTCCTCAATTATAAATCTTTTTCCACGTGCAGATACCATTATAGGATTTATTCGCGAACATTTTCTTTCTTCTTCATTCTTTTTTTTTGGCGAATAGAACGATCGCTATTGCTGGTCCGCAGAGTTGGCAGGGAAAAATCTAAGAATAGATTTTTAGTTGAAAATACAGGGGGCGCCTCGTATATTATCTTATTATCTATAAGTGTATCTACACATTGATTTTATGTTTAGAATATCTATACATTTTTTTTATCTATACACAAAAGTTACATTTAATGTGCTATTATAATAATAATATATTGATGATACCAGTTATATCTAGGCAAATATTTTCTAATCGATATAGACCGACTGATCGAACAGATATATTAAAGTAAAAAAAAATCAATTCGTTGATTGGAAGAGCAAGGATATATATAATAGATATTGAAATACTGAAATATATATATATATATATATATATATATATATATATATATATATATATATTGAACCATCAATACCGGAAGCGAATAATATCTATATATATACAACATGCATGTAAGCCTGACATGTGAGCGTGTTCCATAAAGAACATAAAGTCGACCAATATGATGGTAATATGCGACATAATTTGATGGTTTTTAGAAACGAAGAACATCAAAACCTCTACCCTAATCACTGTAATTCCATCGAAATTATAGCTCAATAATTATTATTCAACGTCTGTATAAATCCGAAGACAATGATTTAACGGGGCATCGGCTACACTTTTATATCAATTGTGGAAAAACTGCTCTCTTTCCAAGACATTTATATACGTGAACATTAAACTATTGTAAACTCTTTTTTACCGCGTGCTTTATTTATATATGTCTTAAAAAATTGTAAAGTTTCAAGTAGACTCTTCGAGCCTCAAGGAAAAAAAAATTTTTTGTGAAAATTTATAGCCAAAAATGGTAAATAAAAATTTCAATTTATTTTCATTTTTTCACGCGTTGACGATTCTGTTTGAAATCTGGCAGTACTGTCGAATGGGTGCAAATAACTGGCAGGATCGATCAAAATGTGCAATAAATTAACGCTTAGATAGAATATGATTTAAAACTGAGCATTAAATATACTCGATCGGTAAAAATTGATTTCGCCATTACCTTCAGGGGATGTACAAGTAAAGTCCAAATGTCATCTTGACGACGGTTTGACGACGGTTTTTTCACAAGATATAACACTTTCTATGTTACTTAAATGGTGAGAAAAATGATTGCTTTAGCTGGCATCCCGGCACGATAAGCAAACACAATTTATCAGATAGTTTTGAAAAATAATAAAAATTGTGACTGTATTCTGGTAGTGATCGATTCAATTATTTAGCGATAAACACGATATTTTGATAGATATTTGAATTAATTAACAGTATTTTTGATTTAATCTTTTCATATGAAAGTTTAGCTATTAATTAATATCATCGAAGGTAAACAATACCAAAACTAATTATTATCTATAATTTTTAGGATGACATAATCGAATGAAAGAATAGACAGACTTGCTATTCTTGCAAATTGTTAGTTTACGTATATCTTATGCTTTTTCTTTGGTTCAATAAATAACTTAATATTATAATATTGTGCAAATATTAAACGTTTCCATTGTAATTATTGAAACCTACATTCGAAATACAATTGTTGTTTACCGCCACGAAACAATGCACCACCTTTAAAACTGGTTTATACACCTTTTTCGTAATTTTGCCAATACATCTTTCATTCTATAAGATTTGCCCATTTTTCTAGCCACGATCCTTAATTATTTTTGTACTACCTTATAGTCACTGTACTTTCTAGCCGACTGAAAATCGTCAGATTTCCAGCAAGGATATTATAAGCCGGTATAAGCCGTGAAATTCGACTCGACGCTCGATGGACGTCGAGAGACGCGCACAGGCAAGGACAGCAGATACTATCAGCTCATCCTGTCCTCGTCTACACGTGCCTCGCTTCATATATATATATCGTTAACCGAGAAGAGTTCCATATCATTTTTACAGTCGCAATTTTTTGATCTTCTCGTAGCTTTTCGGCAAATTACGATTGTTTATCGTGGCAGGAAGTTTGGGATGAATAACTGGTGTGTTTTTTTTTCTCATAACCATTCGAATAAATGCAAAAATTTCGACATTGTAAAAATTTTTGCACATATATGTGGTTTTTCTTTTTAGCAGTATTACAGAGCGTTTCTAAATGTCCATGAAGCTTAGCGAATGATGTATATATATATATATATATATATATATATGTACGGAATTCAGAGATTCGCACTGCAGCCCTCGCAGCAGATTTGATTATCGTCCGCGCGCGCTCGTGATAATGTTTTATACATGTAATATATTATAACGATAATGCAAGGAAGGTCACGCGCGCAAGCCTCTTTCCGCTCTTCCTCTACGGACTCGCGGACCGTTAAAAAAGGGGAGGGGGAGGTGTCTGGTGAGAGGAAAAGACGGGCTCAATGAACGATTTGGTTTCTGCGAATTAATTCTCGTCGAACGTGCTGCTCGTTTAAGGTGGGCCTCGGTGTGCCCCTCGTGTGTATATAGTTGAATTCCGAGCGTATGAGTATATAGGCATACATACTGCTATCGTGAAAGACAGGTCATTGTAATTTTAGAGCACAGGTGGTCAATGGAGCGAGCGTACGTTCGCTCGCTTTGCTGTACAAATAAGTGGAAAGAGGATGTTTGGGGTTGTTTCGGTAGGCGCGTGCGCTTTTATTTGGTAAGGACATATATATATATATATATATATATATATATATATATATATATATATATATAATATCTATTGAAAGAAGAAAAGAAAGGGAAGAGATTAAGCCATTTGGTGCGTATTATTTTCCATTAATTTGTTTTCAAAACTGTACGATTTCAGACAGAACAGAAATAACGAATGAAAAAAATAATTAAAAGAATAGCGAATAAATAATATTTTTGTTAAATTAAGCCTTCCATTTACTTGATAATACGCTGTATTTGTATTATACTCGATGAATCGAATCCACGCGTATAAACCAGAAAATATTAAAAGCATGCAATTTTGTTAAAAATTATTTGGATAGTCGATATATAAGTTGATAATGAATGATTTATATATATGATATATATATATATATTTGCGACTATACGCAAAAGTTGCCGTTCGAGCGTAATATTCGGGTTGATGAAATTTGAATAGAAGAAATAATATCCCGTATCCTCTTTTTTTTTGGTTTTTTTTTTTGTAATTTTTATTAGCGGATATATAAGCGTCAACTGCGATTTATATGTATGTATGCATATATGTATATATATAGGTATGTATGTATGTATGTATGTATGTAGTTGAAACACAAACACGTATTAAAGTTTCATTACTGCAATATCTTTCTTTATTATACATTGTAAAAGTGTTTTGACGTAAGCGATTTAGATACTACAACTGACGATAAGTACAATGAAACTAATTTTTTTTTTTTGAGAAATAATATGGCATTACTATAATGAACGAGAAAAATTACTGTTCTAAAATTTGTCAAACCGAGCATTTAATTTTTGTACTATGGAAAATCTGTCTAATGTAGAACATCAGTCATAATAAGCTGACACGCATCGATAAATTGTAATTGTCGCATTATATAATATGGATAGTCGGCACAATTGGTCGATTCACATGTTTAGATATAAGATAATTTTTGTTTTTTTTTTGTTTTTTGTTTTTAATAATAAAATGAATAGCACTAATTTAGAAATTAAAAGTAATTTTATAAGACTATGTCCACTTCTTTTTTTTGGAAATAGGGCACCATGCATGCGCAAAAAAAACACTTTCGCTCCCAGATATGAGACGCTATACGTGTCAATTGCGCGTAGCGTGATGAATTCGAATGCGCGGTTTTCATTTGGTCACGGCGGCGCGAGCAAGGTCATTCAAAGGTTAAACGCGGAAGAGGAAACCTCGAAATATCCTCGATCCCGACGCGATAATAGTTAACCCTGAAATTCGTGTTCAACAGGTCCAAATACTGTGTGTGTGTGTGTGTGTGTGTGTGTGTGTGTGTGTGTGTGTGTGTGTCTTTTTTACTCGCGGCCAAGCGCAATCGATTTATGACCCGCGAACAATTCATTCAATCTGATTCCAGAATAAAAAACTCTCAATTGATAAAAATCACTGGACAGTTAACTCGGTTCATATATTATTGTTAACAACATTACTAACATTATATATACATACACACACAACCACCCACCCACCCACACACACACACACATATATATATATTCTTTTTTCGAAATAAAAGAAACCATAGAATAATGAGCAGGTCTGCCCAACTATGGTCAACCCTTTCACCCAATCCTACACAGTCGAATCATTATCTATATATAGATCCAACAAAAGCTTCTACGTATCGAATTTTAAGCTTGAGAACGTCAAAGGTCAAATTCTCGCTGTTTTGGCTACTCCGCGGAACGCAAAAGAACGCGAACGAACGAGCAGGAAGGGAGGAGGCGATAAATATATGCAGATGCTTAATTGTATTGTAAAATACAATACGTACGATGCGCAAATTATGTAACGCGTTGGATAAGAGTTTAAAAATTATGAGGCGTAAATTAATAAAAATCTAGGAATATCGTGTAATTGATAAATGCTGTAAGGAACATATACGCTTGTGCACATACTGTAAAGCAAGCTGTACAATGTAATAAGATTAATAATTGCCGATTTAGCATATTTACCTAATCAAAAAAAAATTCCACAAGATGAATAACAGAATAAACGAAAGAGAAATATAATGTATAAATTTCACTTTCATACACATAAGCATATCGGTCAATGTGATAAAGTATTAACACGCTCTGAATTCAAAATTGATTCTGTCCAGGCCTCCCTTAAGCATTAATATCAACATTGTTAATTCAAAAAAAACAATGGCTAATATCTATAAAGTTAATTTAAAAAAATATATATATATATATATATATATATATATATATATATAATCAAATCGGAATGACTAAATGAATATGGACAGAAATATGGTCAGAGAGAGATAGTAAATGTATAGATTTATTTACAATTAACAGTTCAAAATTAGAGAGAGAGAGAGAGAGGGGGGGTTAGAGGATCAGAAAAAGAGTACTGCCAATCAAATGGGGAACTGGCCCGTCCGCGCCGGAAGTGCTCTCGCCGTGCCGCGCGTCGACGTCGATTCGTTCAAGGACGCGCTCGCGGATATAATTTATACGTTTCCTCGTGTTTGTAGCCATACGTGCATACGCGGGCGCACATGCACACAGACACACGCGCGCGCGAGCAGGCGCGAAAGCTTAATATATATTACATTATCAGCCAATACTTCGCGAATGCAGACACGTGCATAAATAAACGTATACATTAGCTGGCGGTCGCGAAGGCACACGCGTGTTATATATATACATATATATATATATATATATATATATATATATATATATATATATGGATACGACCGCGCGAGCGGCCTCGATGTAAAGCGCGCAACATACCTGTGTATACTTCTATATATGCCTGTGTGTGTGTGTGTGTGTGTGTGTACGCGCGCACTTTTCCCGATAGTTTTCGGAATCCTTCACGGTCACGGTCGCGCCTGGCGTCATCGCTCGCCTCCCGCGCCCGCCCGATAAATGCTTTTTTTTATATTTATAGACGAACGGGCGGTGCGGGTGTTTTTCGCTCTCTCTCTCTCTCTCTCTCTCTCTCTCTCTCTCTCGCCGATATATGTCAGCAGGTAACGCGATGAAAACCGTTTTCCCTCTTCCTCTTACATATTATAACGTCTATATACGTACTGTTCGATCCGATCAAGCGTCGTTGAATTCTCGATTTTGCATCAGTCGTTTTTTATATTATTTCTACAATTATAATTTTTCTTTTTGTTACCATCACTTTGTTTTAGCTTCAGATTTGTGGAATTTTCATAACACTGCGAATGTCTGAACGTATTCATTGCCAGTGCGTTCTAGACGAAGATACAAGAAGCTTTGATTGTTTTACTTATCCTTTGAAAGATTTTGTCTGAACGGTGGCCTTCATAATTTGATATATATATATATATATATATATATATATATATATATATGTGTGTGTGTGTGTGTGTGGTGTGTGTGTCTTCAATAAGCTCCCACATTTCTTCTGATATCATTGTATCATATCATTTTGGAAGTATCATTTATGGAACATAGTCGATATTGTTGCAATGATTTTTTCTTAAATATTTGTTCGACAATCGCAAGCGACAAATATAATTCTATACCAAAAAATTGTTCGATCGTTAATGATTTGGATAGAATTATATTTAACTCTCAATTACAATTTTTCTGGTCTTTCCAAAAAAAAAATACAATTAAGTATTGTATTTTTACATTTTCTATTTCAAACATAATGGATTTATAATGTGGAAGTAAATTTTTTTTTTACTTTTTACAGCGTGCGGATGATTGGAATATCGTACACTTTTCGGATAATCTTCCGAAAAACACTCGTACCCCATTTGGTAAAAAATTTTGTGCAATTATGGTTTTTGAGGTGCTGATTACGAATATCATTGCGAAATTTGGCAGAAATTGAATTTTCATGGTGCTATCCATAAAAAAATATATAAATGTTTGCTATTGTTACGTATTGTTTTCGATTGATTTGATTGGACTGTAAGACCAATGGAAAAATATTTATTAATTGATAAATGTGACGGTTTTTTTTTTTAATTTATCACGAAAAATAAGACAAATCATGAAAAATAGCTCAAACAAACGTCGTAGATCTTCTCAAAATACGTGTTGTTTGTTTTAAACAATTTGTATATTTGTACATTTGGGTACAAGCGACATTTATCGAGACAAAGAGAGAATTTCATCTGAGATTCTCGTGAAGCATGGGCGGTGATGTTGCTGTCTCTACGTTCCGTACTTCAAATACTTAATCTAGAAACCTGTGAACACAGTGTTTTTTTATTTAGGGAAAACTGCTCGTCGAAAAAAAAAACAAAACATTCATAGAACAAAAAAGACGTATTTAAATGAATTTAGTAACAGTTTTTGAGATATTTTTAAAAAATATTCCTTATGGTTTTCCACGCGAAAATTAAATTTCACGCTCAATATTCATAATCAACACAACCAAAGAAACACAAGTCTACGAATTTTTTTCCCCGATAACACGCGTTTGATTTACATTATAGATTTCACATACGCAACCGTAAGATTAGCTACAATGTCACTTTTGCTCTTTAATGTTTTCTTTTTTCTTCTTTACCTCTTCTTCTCTGTCAAAACGTCTCGGGTCTATCGATTCTCGCGAGTACAATGCAAATTATTGAATTTTTATTAAATATAGTAGGTGGAATGTTAAAATAAAGATACACGAAATAATCTTTTAACATGAACTTTATTTCAAACGAGGAAAGAAAAGACGTCTGTTTAAACGAAAGGACAACGCAAGACTAAACTGCAGTACTCGAAATTGAAAACTCTGCAAGCCCTTGTGAGAAACTTAAAACTTATAAAAACACATCAGGCATCTAGGCAATAAACTCATAAATCATTTGCCGCGCAGGGCAGCAAAGACGCAGATCGTAATAAGACCCAGTGGACACATATGTTTACATCCTTTTACGATACTCTCCAATATTTAGTTTCAAGTATTTTTTGCTTTATTATTTATAGAAGGCTAAAATAATCTAACACGCCCCCTCAAAAATTACTTGAGTAAATACAATTATATATATAATAAAATTATATAAAATATATAATAAAATAAAACTTAATATTAGATATACGATAGTTCCTTTCAGTCTATATTCTTTCCACGTTTGTTCTGGGAAATTACACATGGTCCAACATTTGTTGCAAGGAATAGGGAAACCCAGTAAAACCTATTCAAACCGTCTCTATTACTAATATAAAATATATATTAATAAAAACAATATGAATTATATTTTATTATTACTCCATGCTCATTCCTTTTCTGAGTTCAAGGAATTTCACAGTTGGCAATGACTTTGTTAGTGCATCAGCAATCTGCTCCCCTGTGGAAATATGTTTCAATATTATTACATTTTTCTCTATTTGCTCTCTCGAGAAATGATATTTAATATCAATATGTTTTGATTGCTTATGATTACTTGGGTTATTCGCTATACTTATATAGCCGTCATTGTCTTCACCAATTACAATCGGTTTCATGATTTTAATTTCTATACAATTTATTAAAGACTTTAGCCATAATACCTTCAAGTTAAGTCATATATTCTGCTTCTGTTGAAGAAGCTGCTACAGATGCTTGTCTTTTAGTCTTCCAGCAAATCGTGCATTTTTGAAATAGCTTTCAAATAAGTAGCCTGTTGTACTTTTTCTATCAGTACTTTCATGACCACCCTAATAAGATTTAAGATAACCGCTTAAAATATTTTCACTGTTGCCTTTTGTATAAGTTAATTATAAATTCATCCAACCTTTCAAATATCTTAAAACTCTTTCTAGGTACTTCCATAGTTCTGTATTATTTTTATTTGAATATCTACTTAGAAAATGTTTTGCTGCACTCAAATCTGGACGCGTACAAATCATTACATACATTAAGCATCCGATATGATTTTGAAAAGGGCGCCATATTTGTTATCTGAATTTAAATCATTATAATGTATATTATTTTCAACTAGTGTGTTTACATCATCACAATCACTGATGTTAAATTAATTTCAAATCGTTTTTATATATGAACTCTAATTAAGAATAAGTACATCATTATGTCATTATTTCATTATTTCATAATTTCATAATTTCATTTGTCATAATGTCATTATTTCATAATTTAATTATTTGATAATTTAATTATTTTATAACTTCATTATTTCATAATTTCATGACTTCATAATTTCATTACTTCATAATTTCATTACTTCATAATTTCATTATTTCATAATTTCATTAATTCATCATTTCATTAATTCATAATTTCATTATTCCATTATTTTATAATTTCATAATTTTATAATTCATAATTTTATAATTTCATTATTTCATAATTTTATAATTTCATTATTTCATTATTTCATTATTTCATAATTTAATTATTTCATTATTTCATTATATACATCATAATTACATCTTATTATAATTTTTTTATTCTATGAAATAGATTAATTTCTTTTAATTCATTAAATAATTTTTAAAATTATTCATTGTGTGAATATCGGTTGTAACGATTACTAAATCATGTACGTAGAGTACAACATATATATTCTTAGATATTTCTCCTTTATTTAAATATGTATGCAACGATCGATTAATGAATTTTGAAAACCATTTGCTATTAATGTTTTATCAAAAGTTTTAAACCAACATCTTACTGCTCGTTTCAATCCATATATATATATATATATATATATATATATATATATATATATATATACATAGCTTTATTTAAATTACAAACTTGATTTGTTTTGTATTTAATTCCTTCGGGAATTTTCATGTAAATTTCTTTCTGCAATGAACCATTTAAAAATGCAGTTTTTACATTCATATGGTGAATAAGCAAATTATATTGCTTTGCAAACGTTATAATTAATCTAAAGCTTGTAATTCTTGCTACTGAAGCAAAAGTCTCATTATAATGAATTAAATATTTTTGATTGAAACTACGAGCAACAAGACGCGCCTTATATTTTAATGGATTTTCATGTTCATCATTTTTAATAGCGAATACCCATTTGCAATCTATAATATTTTTGTTTTGTGGCTTTGATACTAGTATACAAGTTTTATTAAAATAATATGAATTTAATTCATCTTTAATTGCTTGTTCCCATTTTTTCATTATGGATATTATTTTGAATATCATTGAAATTATTGGGAATTTCACAATTTACTGATTGTGCACACAAAACGTAATTTATTTCTTCATAAGAAATTCTTGGTCTATTTTTTTTTTTTTTTTTTTGACTCTATTACTCCTTCTTAGATTTGTATTTATTTTCTTTGTATTATACTTATCATTTTGAAATTCTGACTGATTGCAATGATCTATTTCTATTATAGATTTATTAGACTTGTTCAAATTCTCATTTGAATTTCTGTCTATTTTCAAATCTTGTTTATCTGATTCATTTTTCTCAGATTGGTCTTCCAGAAATTTTTCTGATTTTTCATTATCAGATTTCTGAAGCTCTACTGATTTGTTGCGAACATCACGTTCATCAGTTTTCTTGGAATTTTCTATCACAATTCGTTCCAGAAATTTTTCTGATTTTTTCATTATCAGATTTCGTAGGCTCTACTGATTTGTTACGAACATTACGTTCATCAGTTTTCTTGGAATTTTCATTACAATTCCTTGAAGCCTCATTTCTGGTCTCGAATTCAAAAATTTATTTCATCAGCTATCACATCCCTTGCTACAATAAATTTTTCTGAGTCTACATCCCATATTTTATAGTAAAATTAAAATTAAAACATAACCAACTAAAATACCTTTCCAAGATTTATCATCAAAATTTTACTTTTGTTTTTCTTATTTTTTATTCACATATATTGTACTATCGAAAACTTGTAAATATTTTACTATAGGATTTTTACCATACCATAATTGATATGGTATTTTATACTATTTTAAAGCATTAGTAAGGGTTCAATTTATTAAATACATAGCAGTTAAAACTGCTTCTCCCCAAATTACTTCCTTCAGTTATCTCATTTATCAAGGTAGCACTTTTTCAGTAATTGTTCTAATCATTCTTTCTCCATTTAATAATAGAGTATGAGGAACTGTTAAATGATAGCTGATTTAATTATATTTGCAATAGTCCTTCATTTCATTCGATAAATACTTTCCACCATAATCACAATATAAATTTACTATTTTTAAATTAAAATGAGTTTGACCTTTTTTTTATAAAGTCTTTGAAATAGAAAATACATCTGACTTTAATACTATTAAATATGTAATGCAGTAGTGCGCAAATTCATCTACAAAATAATTTTTACCATCTAATGGCGAAGGAGTGATTGGTCCGCAAACATCTAAATGAATAATAAAAAATGGTCTTTTTATATGATTTTTATTTTTATCTTTTCTGAAAAGGTACTCTTGCTTGTTTGCCAAAAATACAAGCTTCACACATATAATCATTTAGTTGAATATTATTAATTAATTTAATACCATCGACCATCTTATTATTTTTCATTTCAATAATTTTCGATTTGCCCATATGTCCAAGTCTTTGATGCCATCAACTATAATTACTGTTTATCGCATTAGAGACTTTATTATATAATTTATTAATAATGAATCCTATAGGAATCAAATTATTTATGGGCTTACCGACAAAAATTATTTTATCATTTTTAGTAACTTCAATCCAATTTGGATTGAAGTGAATACTCATCTGTGCTTTCTGCATGTTGCTGACAGATAGTAAATTTTGCGGCACCTCCGAACAACATAAGACGTCCTCCAGAACACCTTTAATCCTTCCTTGCTGGTAATATTCAGGATACTTCTTTTAAGTGCAACTGACAACTTTTATTATCTCTTGAATATTGCTGTTCATTTTTCGCATAGAATCCTTTATATGATTATTTTCTCTGCCATATTGGAAAACCATATGAAGACTGCAAAACTGTTTTTGCCGTATCATTGGTTTTTGCAAAACCCAAAAAAAAAATCCGACAGATACTCCACTATTACACCTTTTGCAATTCATTCACACTTTTTTTATTCTTCTGTCATTACTGCAGGGACTTGCTCATCAAGAACGTACAATAGATCCAGTTCAGATAGAAGAGATCGAATTTTAAACTTCCACACACTATATTTATCACAATTAAATTTTTATTTTAATGGATTCCATTTTTCACTTACTAGAAAAAAAACTGTTTTTTGTTCTGTATTTGAGACAGTTTTATTTTATTACTAGATTACACTATACACAAAATCACGGAAAGTTTACTCGCGAAATCTGGGCCGATAACCTATTGAATTTTTATTAAATATAGTAGGTGGAATGTTAAAATAAAGATACACGAAATAATCTTTTAACATGAACTTTATTTCAAACGAGGAAAGAAAAGACGTCTGTTCAAACGAAAGGACAACGCAAGACTGAACTGCAGTACTCGAAATTGAAAACTCTGCAAGCCCTTGTGAGAAACTTAAAACTTATAAAAACACATCAGGCATCTATGCAATAAACTCATAAATCATTTGCCGCGCAGGGCAGCAAAGACGCAGATCGTAATAAGACCCAGTGGACACATATGTTTACATCCTTTTACGATACTCTCCAATATTTAGTTTCAAGTATTTTTTTGCTTTATTATTTATAGAAGGCTAAAATAATCTAACACAAATTCTTATATAAATCAATTAAAAAAAAAAAAAAAAAAAAAAAAAAAAAAAAAAGAATAAATAAATAAGACACGGACCTGCTCTCGCGACGGTCTTTATGAATTCCGAGACATTCATTCGCCGATCTGCCTCGAACGCGCGTGTACATATGACCGAGTTCGAGAAGCCGCGCGGGCTGGGCAATCGTACGTACATATCTAATAAAAAGTCGAACGGGGCGCGCATCGTCTATATGAGCCCGCGCCGCCCGGTGCCGAGCGATTGATTGACGTATATACACGTATTATCTAATATACATTATAATAACGCGTTGCAGGGACGATTCGCGGCTGACTGAGCACTGAGCGATGACACGACGAACGACGCGTGTGTGCACGGGCTGAAAAAGGAAAAAAAAAAGAAGAAACCCTCGCCTAAATATATACATATATGTATATATTTAGGTATCAGAGATACAAATGCATATTGTATATATAAGTTGCACTCGGCGATAATCTCTCCGCGCGGCGAGAGCCCGGTGAAAATTCTTTATTCGCGCGTGTCGCGATATGTACACATATATATATTTCCTCCCTCCTCCTCCTCCCCTCTCCCGCCGCACGGCGCCAATGTTTCAACTTTCCTCTCTCGACGGACTTTTGCTCGCTGCATCGGCAGAGCGCGCGCGCGCGCTTGCTTGCTTTCACAACTTTCGCCCGCGCACCTCTCTAATCGCACCCCTCCCTCCCGCCGTCCGGTCGGCCGTCGGGATTTGCACTCTTTTACAGACTGTGGGATTTTCTCTCTCTGTCTCTCTCTCTCCCTCTCTCTCCCTCCCCCCCTCTTTCTCTCTTTCTATTTCTATGCCGCGCGAGTTTCATATCGCGATTGACCGACATCGCCGATGTAGCTCGGCTTATATCTATATGGTAAATCCGGCGTCTACATCACTATAGAAGCGAGTGGGAGCTCATATATATATATATATATATATATATATATATATATATATATATATATATATATATATACTACATACAAACGATGTTTTCTTTTCAGTTTGCCTCGCGTTTTAGATAGTCTGGCATTTTTCTATCATATATTTATATATATTAAGGCATTTTCTCGAATTCAGCTAAGTAACGAGGCCGATACGGCGGGTATACATGTTTGTCCTGAAGCGTGCTATCTGTACCACCGATCCCTGAAAATCGATATTTTTTTATATCGCCTTTATTACGCACGCGCGATGCACGAGGCGCAAAAGGAGCAGTCTATTTTGCGTTAATTAATTTAAGCACGTCGCGCTCCGATACAATTTATTTTAATAATCGAAGAAAAGCCATCAATGCTGAATTATTTCGGATTAAAAGTGAAAGATTGAAGAAAGACGCGTTGCCTATACATATTCTAATATATTTATTGTTAGACGGCGCAGCGAGTAAATTTGACGCGCTTCTATGTTTAATATTAAAATCTGCCGATTGAAGCTACACGATTTCCATGAACAGGTACACGAGTCGTATCTAAAGTGTAAATAAAATAGTTGATAAATATTTCATAATGAGAAGAACGTTTTGTTTGAAATTTTTGCTCGAGATACAGCGCAACTTTCTACACATAAATCCAACCTGATTAATTGTTCAAACGTACATAAGAGAATGAGAAATACTATAAAATATATAATCGGCAGCAGGACAAATTGAGATAGTATTCTAATTGAGACAAACGCGACAAATGGCTCGAGTACGGTTTTCATCGTTTTTTTTTGTTCTTTGGAATAACCGGTCCAGATACGCCCCCCCCCCGCCTAACTGAACTCTTTTGAAGAAGAAGAAGAAAAAAAATTGTAATTAAGATTTGTAAATAAGATTACCGTTCCTGTTCGACTATAATAAGAATACGTTATCTTTTTATCCGGCCAATAAGACTTTTCTATATAGTCCATGCTTACGGGGCATGTATTAATGTAATAAGTTGTACATTAAGATATAGTCAAAACGCTCTCGCTCGCAGCGAGAAATAATAAATTCACGATTCTTAGAATTACAGTGCTGGAGACTGGCTAATAAGCAAATAATTAATTACTTCGATGCGAAACGATTAATCCGGAGCTATGTATTATTAATAGACAACTGATGATCGCATTTTAATCTTCTTTCTAGTTTTATAAACTATATATATATATATATATATATATATATATATATATATATATATATATGTATACTTCCTTTACATATGTCGATCCAGTTAGATGTGCAATATAATTGCACTTACACCCCACCCGATATCCTTCAAAACCATGAACTTTTTCCTCAATTCAGATTTCATAAGTATTTTTCGGGAATTCATCTTGTTTTCTTTTCTACAATCTATAACGGTCAATTCTGCGGAGGAGCCTACGCGATGCGGAATCGCCTTAGTACTGACATAAGCGTCGTATGAAAAATGTTTTTATTTATTAAAAATTTTTCAACTCCCACGTTTTCTCCCATCGCCACGGGGCTCAATTATCCAAAATGATATTTTTAACGATACTTGGACCCCCCCCCCCAAGCGTTGTATCGAGACATCGTGTTGGAACAGGATAGATTGGTCAGATTCTCATTCTCCGATTTATTTACGCGCGCCTTTCGGGGGGGGGCGTGTCGACAAACCGAGGCGCACGCGTATCGATTGTACATTGCATTATAATGCCCGGCGTCGGCCGGGTGCCGCCCGCTCCGCGAAACTTTAAACTTGCTCGGATCGATTCGAATTATGGAATGTGTATATCGTTCTATGTATATATATATATATATATATATATATATATATATATAGAGAGAGAGAGAGAGAGAGAGAGAGAGAGAGAGGAGAGAGTTGCGCGCAATGCACAATCACCGGGCATGCGCGAACTTAAACGCGGCTATATTATAATACAAGATTACCTTGGTTATGCCCGAAATATAACATTATTTTAATTCAGGTATCGATGAAATATTTAAAATGATTACGAATTATAGGATACATAAAAATATATTATATATATATGTAATTACTGAAAGTATCCGTGCCTATAATAAATTAACACGCGTATATAATTTATACTTTAATCACGATCGGGGTGAAAGAAATAGATATAGAAGGAATAATGATAACCATATACATATTGGATAAGCGATAGATTCGGTTAATGTCCAATTTATTGCATTGTATCGGTAAAGTAATCGATCGATAAGAGGGAGCCGAGAATTTCTCTCTCTTTCCCTCTCTCTCTCTCTCCTCTCTCTCTCTCTCTCTCTCTCTCTCTCTCTATATATATATATATATATATATATATATATATATATATATATATATAAACACCGATTACTTGGGTTTACTCAGAGATTCCGTGGATAGAAATCTATTAGCCTGATTGGAAAGCTTCGCGCAAAAAGATGTTATTTCTTTATATAAATCAATGGACGGAGAGTAACTTATAAAAAAGCTGATATATATATATATATATATATATATATATATATATAAACTAACGATTTTAATAAAATAAAATTATTATTATACAATATATTTTCTTTATTTTTCGATATAATTTTTCTTCCTTTTTTAAAATAATTTTTTCATTTCATCGTCACTGTCTTGCCATTAAAACCTATTATTCATAGGAGGATACTTTACTGTACCTTGCGATACTATTCGTCGGTATAATACCGCTTCCGGCAAAAACGCCGGGCCAATATCTTCAAATTCAAAATTAATACCAATATAACTCGCTCGCGGCGGCGAGGAGAATGCCAAGAGGCAATGCGATACGAACAATATATTGTCATGAGACCTATGCATATGACCCAAGACGATGTTTTAATTGACAATGCTTCTCCGATACCGTATAATACAAATATTTAACCGAATCTCACATTGTCCTGGTATTGTGAAACGCTAATTTAAATTTCAATTAGATCCGAAATAGTGGTGGATGTCTCGTCTTATATTGTTTTCCCCTCCCCCCACCTCTCGCTGCCTCTTCATTTGAAGCATTTACCTATTTTGACATTGTATGATGAATTTATGCATGACTCGACGTACCCCCCTATAATGACGAAGTAGCAAATGCATATTATAGTGTTATGCAAATATATGCGCTGTAAGTATTGTGTGAAAATAATTTTGTATCTTATTAATAGAAATAGATATACATCTATATTTACTGTATACCATTCTCCATGCTCTCGTCATCATCAATGCTCTCACGTGTGACTTCAAATACACTTACCTGGCCTTCTCTCTCTCTCTCTCTCTCTCTCTCTCTCTCTCTCTGTCAGTCTCTCTTCAAAAGTCGACGCAACGTTAACGCTTTGAAAACTTCCTTTAGATACTGTCTCTCCGGTTTTCTTCCATTTTACACACACACACACACACACACACACACACACACACACACACATATATATATATATATATATATATATATTTAATTTTAATACATACGTGAGATTCAACTTCGGGCTTCCATACGGGAGGCCGCGAGATAAGCGCTCGACTCGCGGTTATATTTTAGGACTATTTTTCCATCGGCTGTGTGTGTGTGTGTGTGTGTGTGTGTGTGTCCTTCCAGAGATTAATGATTTTTTTTTTCATCTTTGCTTAACTACGATCTTTTCGGATCTTTTAGATCCACTAATGTCATCTACTGGAAAACTGGCGCCTCGGGACCGATCAGTTTTAGATCAAATTAATCGATAGGAACTGGAGGTACGATCGAGTTCCCCTTCTTTCTTGGCGGTGGATTCTCGGCATTTTCAATTGCTGCATTATTGCCATTTTCATTATAGTAGGTTATAACGTACAGTTATCATTTACGTATACGAGGACAGGTTTTCTCAAGAATCTTCTCTTCATTGTTATTAATCTTCACATATAATTAAATATAACTATTGCGGAGCGGCCTTTCGTTATACATGATCTACAGGATAATATATATATATATATATATATATATATATATATATATATATATATATATAAATGAAATTCAATCTAGAATCTTATAATTATTTCTGTACGGAGTGTGAAGAAGGAGCCCAAACGACGAACATCCATCCGACCAAAAGCACGAGAGAAAAAGAAGGAGCAAACTGTCGCGAAAGCGTTCGCCACATATAAGTCAAGCTGTATGAACTGGTATCAGTCGTCGGCGTCATCTTACCGTACATACGAATTTTAATACCGATCGCGCATTGTGTCGCAGCACAGTCGCAACGATAGACGATGAAAAATTCCACATGCGACAATGGACGTGAACTTTGTCGATATAAAAAGTGTGTGTATATGTGTGTGTGTGTCTCTGTGTCTGTGCATGTGTCAGCTTTTAGCGCACGCGCGCTTATATAGAAAATAACGCCCGCGCGGCCTTGGTATATACGATAAAAGCCTCTCCTCGAGCTTCCTAATGTAAATATAATAAATGAGCCGTCCACATTATGTACATATATACGGATTATGAAACGGAACCCGATAAGGTAGTGTACATGTATATTTCCTAATCTCCCTCCAGAGTGTCAAGGTCGCGATCGTCTAGGCTAGACACGAGGGAAACGAGAGAGGGAAAAAGGAAAAAAAAAGACGAGAACGAAGTGTATAAGAGGAATGTAGATTATCCGACCGGATCGTCACGCTGGAATGTTTATCTGTATACATATACGTACACACATACACGCGCGCGCACAGTTGCACGCGATTAGGAAGTTATATATTTCCAATCGGACGTGTAAGTCCTGGCGCGCGCGCGTGCGCACAATCGGTACGAGTGTAGACGAGTATAACGCTTATCTTTGATATTTAAAGCTATACCGAGTCTGAGACATTTTCAGGATTTTTCAAAAGCATCGTATACTGTTTAATTAAAGAAAGAGAAAGAGAATTAGAGAGAGAGAGAGAGGGAGAGCAAAAAATATCCCATCTAAAAAATAAACAAAAACAAAAAATTTAATGAAATAAAAAAAACGAAAACAAAAATTGTTCGATCCGTATATGATAAAAATAGTGAAAAAGGACCAAAGATTTAGCCGAACAATTGGCATCAGACCGACACCTCGATCGATACGAATTTCCTAAAAACGATACCCTTGGCAATGAAACTGGAGCGCATAACTCGTTCCCTCGATCCGTTTATACCCCATATATACCAAGTTATATATATATATATATATATATATATATATATATATATATATATCATAATACGCAAATCGGTCGAATTTTTAATTTAAAAAATTAGAAATTTTTCTTTTTGCTTATGCGCGGCTCGTTAATTCATATCAATTAGTCCGGGCGAGCGGACGCTTCCCGATGCTCCTCTTGCTTTGAACCCTCGTTCGGTACTTGTTTTACATCCCGGTTTCTGTTTCTCGAGATACAGATCGATTGCATCTATTCGTTTCTGCGCTATATATGACGTTTCTCGTACAAGAATCGTATATGAAAGCAGAAGTGACTTTTCTTCGGTAGATTAAAACGAACCCACAAAAAAAAAAAAAAATGCGTACCTTAAAAAGAAAGGAACCATACATTCTGTGTGCTTCAACGTTAAATAATGAAAATCCTTTCGAACGATTTTTCTTCGGTTATACCTTCAGTTTCTCTCTGTCCGCATATTTTATTGACTTTTCGCCGTTGACGTAGGGAAATTGCGAATAATCCCAAAAGGAATATGAAATTGGAGGGAAATCCGCTTCTTTTCTTCTTTTTTTTTTCTTAAGTGCCAAAAGTATAAGACGATGAAATATTATGAACCACGAAAAGAAAACACACACACACACACACACACCTACATGCACACGGATACCCAGAAACAGAAGATAAAAAACAGTATAAAATCCACGCTGTATGTTTATCATCGACTTTATTTGCTTTTCCATGTCAGTGCCGGTTTTCTTATTTCGTTCTTTGTTTCATTTTTTTCATTTTTTTTTCTTTAATCTAAGACGCTGTCAAACTATTTAAATAAATCTGGCGGATTTTCAGACTGGTAGCTCGATATTCGGTGGACAGTCGGAGCCCTCGATAATTCAAATGATTGTGATTTATGCCATGTTCGTTCGATTCGTCTTATATACTTTTCCGAAACATATTTTTTGATGGAAAATGTAATCAATTCGAGCCGAATAACATGAAAAAAAAAAAGAAAAAAAAAACAAGTTTCAAGATAATTTTTTTTATCCGTGTCTAAATATTTTAATAATATCCAGTGACTCGTTTAATAAATTATTCAAATTTAGATATCGGACAAAGTGAAAAAAATTATCTTCTCTATAATAAAATCATTGCAGACGCGCAACTGCGGAATTACGAACTGATAAACTACACGTATAATTCAACTCGGACACGTATGACACATGTATTAAATTCAATCAACGTTAAACTTATAAGAACTGGACTTACTATTGGTGAAAATTAGAATTTGGCACGAGCACGATATTGAGCTAATTTTACTTCGCGCTTCGTTCGCATAAATACGAGTAAAGATCAACAGGCGGTTCGGAAGAAATAAATGCAAAATATTTCCACTATATACTCTTAATTATAGATTCGAATTTCATTTGTTGTTCATGCTTTTCTGTTTTTTTTTTCTCATTTGACTCCGAAGCTCTTTCAAGTATGACATCAAAAAAAAAGTCATTATAATGATGGATAATATCATTGCGCATTATTGGTAACAGTTAAAATTTTGTTGAAATTCTCATATGACGATAGTGAAAGAGCAGCATCGGGAGTTATAGATATATATATATATATATATATATCGGTCAGTTATAAAATACGGGTATGCACCCATATATGCACACACACACACACACACACACACACACACACACACACACACACACACACACACACACACACACACACACACACACATATATATATATATATATATATATATATATATATATACATGTATGCGGGAGCGCGCACGTATATAGCCTCGCGCGTCGTTCGAGCTTTTATCAGTCAAGGTTACCGATTAGCGGAGAGCGCCGCGTCGCACCGCGATATATATATATATATATATATATATATATATGCGCGCTTGCGTTTTAAGTTTAACCGGCACAGGCTATATAATCTTTGCTTAACCTTGCAGCGCGCGAGCGCGCGCGAGTTTGCTCTTGAAAGGAAAAACGTCCGCGGACATTATAAATACACACAGGCGCACGAGCTCGCACACACACACACACACACACACACACACACACACACACACACACACACACACATACGCCCGTACTTGCAAAGGCGCACGAGCAAAGCACTCCGCTTGAGAAAACATTTTTCGCAATGGAAGCGCGCGCAACACGTAAAGCGATAGACGCGTTTAGTTACGCGCGGGCACGCGCGCGCTCGCCCTCGTGTCTGTGTGTGCGTGTGTGTGTGTGTGTGTATGCGCGCGCCCGATGAGATTTTGCCTCGCGAGATGCTATGAGCAATTACGTATACATCTGTGCATCGTCGGTGTACGGAATTGAAATGAAATTTGGGATGGAGTTGGGATAAAATTTGTTGACTACCCTTACTATATGACAATGATGCATTTGGTAATGGAAAAATTAACTGACCAACCTCGACTCATTGGGGGTTGGGGGGGGGGGGAATTAGGAGACTCCGTATAGGATCTGTACGAAGGACGTCGATCATCTTCGGCCAAGCGACGTAGCCGTAATAATTTTATGTGCGCACCCGTATCGATGAGCATTTTTTAACTGTTGCCGGTACTTTTTCGACTTTTGGTCGCGCGCCCCTCGGCTTCTCCGTTACAAATCGATTTTATCGTTCCGTGACGCGGGGCTAAGAGTACCATTGTCCAGATCTCGCTTTACAGCGCTCTCACGTTTCGAGAAGCGGTTTATATGATTTTGCGCGCGTCCGTGCCACTGTCCGAATATATCGCGTAGATTAACGCGAGATCGCTCGTTGTTTTTTTTTTCATTAGTTTCCTCTTGAAGATGAAATCTTGGAGGATCACTCCGAAATCTAACGGCAATCGCGAGGGAGATTGGCATACCGATAAGGCGGAAAGTGGAAAATCCCTCGTTGTTTGTTAACTGCGCGGACGTCGTCGGTATCGTCCCGATTTCTTGTTCCGCGGACCAATCGATCATTCTCTATAATGATACAATAATATAACAATATTTAATATGATTTATAATAATAATAATAATCGTGGCACGCGAGGATAAACCACGTGGGCACGAGAGGATTTTGGACGCGGAACGTGTCAAGGAATTCGGCATAACTTCCATAATAATCGTTCGTTTGTATTTCCACATACGAAATGTGAATGAAACGCACATGATTCTGTCATACGCATATACAATATGGGCGTAAATAATACCTAGTCAATAATATCGTAACACTGAGTAATTAATAAGTAGTAGGTAATAATGATCAAAATAAGAATGAGAGAGGGAGAGAGCGAGAGAGAGGGAGGGAGGGAGGGACGCCCACATAAATAATCGAGTGCTTTTGGCGGGCGAGTAGAGCCCCTGGGCAACGGCAACCGCTTCGGACCACGGCCCTCGCGTAGGGTAAGAGGCGCAGGGGTGGGCATCGATTCGCCCGCCACCGAAACGGTCGTTTCTCTCTTGCAGTTTACGCAGCGAGCCCGAGTCCCTCCGCTACGGCAAATAATCGACTGGCGGGGGACGGCTCGTTGATATTATACCAGTGTGTGTATATGTGTGTGTGTGTGTAGAAAAAGGATAAATAGATTTTCTACTAGTATGTATAATATTATTCTATTAGACTGAGCATTGGGAGACAATCGCAATGCGAGTCTTATTAATAAAATTAATAAAAAAAAAAAAAATAAAAAAAAATCTGAGAATTTCACTGCTGTCCGAGAAATAAAAGGCATTGATAACAAATATAGACTCAAGTTAATGTAGAGAAATTGACTTGCTTCGATCACAGTACATGATATAACATTTTTCATTCTTATAATTTTTTATCTTTCTACATTTCAGTCAATATTATTTGCATAAAATGGTATAAAATGATAAAATTACGTTCTTCTATTTTTAATAAATCTGTTGCCAATAGAAAAAATTTTCCCGAATTTAGTATAATACTGAAAATATTAGTTTCTTTTTTTGTTTATAAAATTGATGGTGCATCTGTTATCATTAATGTAGGCTTTATATAAAATACAAGAACTCTGTGTCGGTAACGAAAACAAAAAAAAAAGTCATGTGCAAGCATAATTTCCCTTGTCCGCAGATAAAGTTTGAACCATCCCGAGACTCTCCGTCGCTTTTCTGCCGTGTTCTTGCTGTCGTCCTTATCATTTCTCTCTCTCTATTTCTCTCTCCTCTCTCTCTCTCTCTCTCTCTCTCTCTCTCTCTCTCTCTCTCTCTCTCTCTCTCTCTTTCTCTCTCGCTCCCTTTTCCCCCCTCGTCGCGAAAAGAGCGCGTTTACAACCGAGTTCCCGGTATCGCGCACTCGGCTCCTTCTGCATCCAATTATAATAAACACATATCGACGACAAATCGATCGAAGCACGCATCGTAGACTGTTGATGGATTGGACGCACCCACGGCAGCCGCGCGTTCGCGCGTGTCATACGGAGCTCTACATATCCGTGCTCTACGGCAGATAATTAATATACATATGTGTTGCGCGCGCGCGGGTGTGTGTGTGTGTGTGTGTGTGTGTGTGTGTGTGTGATTCGAGAAAGAGCCACCTGGGAAAGGTAATATGTGCATGCGAACGCCTTATAACTGTAGGCGGGGAGGGACGGCAGTAATAAAAAATTTATTACAACGTTGCTAATTTCGGGCTGCATTTTTTGCATAAAGAAAGAGCATTGAGCATGGGGTGGATTCGTGTAACCACATCGGTGTGTGTGCGCGCGCGCGCGCACGTGTGTGTTTATGCGGTCTATATATTGAAATACATATATCGCACGTGTTAAAGCTAAAGATAATACGCAGCGCCGATGAGAGGGAATGTAGGCGAAGAAAGCTCATTAAATTAGTTTTTAGCGGATAATTTTCTGTCTCATCGCAGCGATGTCAATATAGAATACTGTAAAGAGGCAAAACTCAGGCTATTTTGGCAATTGCTCTTATTTATTTATTATATTGTTAATGCACAACTTAAACGTGTGCGAGGAGTATCGTTCACAAGACACTTACTATGTACTATGTCATATATATATATATATATATATATATATATATATATATATATATATAGCTAAACAAACGTATATTTAGTATATCCATTTATCAATACTTAATCCGAATTTTATACGCCCGGTATATTGATTCGGACGAGCACATGCGCGCACGTATATATAGATATAAAAGTCGTCCCTCGCTCGTGCGAGGAATACATGTAGTAAAACAATCGCACGATATAGAAAATTTATGCTAGAGGGCGCACCATATTATAATATAATATCCAGAAAAACATTACAGATTCCGAGAATGAGCCCGCTCTTCAATTTCATTTCTATTTATTAATATTTTTCTCTTTTAGTTATATTTGTTCTTTAAACTTATCACACACCATCAGCCCCGCTCTCCGCAACTCGCGATCGCATCGCATGGTATCCCACAATAATTACGCGCGCTCCGCGCTATATCGCGTTCCTCGTCCCCCACCGGGTGGGTGGAGGGAGCGACGAGGGAGCGACGAAGCTCGCGCGTCCCCGACCGTATGGGGCGATGCATCGGCGCCCGATCCAACTGGTACAAGAGCACTCCCGCAGCGCGGGGGGAGGGGGCGGCGGCGAGCGCGCTCACGTGGTGCGTTGACCTCGAGCGAGAGAGTGAGAGAGGGGGGGGGAGAGGCAGAGAGCAAGGAGGAGGAGGAGGAGGAGGAGGGAGAGCAACTCGTCCTCTCCCACCGCCGCTCGCCTCCCACCCACCCCACTCGCTTCCACCCCGGGGCAGAGAAGTTTAAGGTCTTAGCCTCCGATATGATGCGGGCGCGTGGTCGCGGACCTCGAAAATTTGCAAGAGAGTGAGAGAGTGTGTGTGTGTGTGAGAGAGAGAGAGAGAGAGAGAGAGAGAGAGAGAGAGAGAGATAGCCATACCGCTGTATATCTATATAGGGAGTTCGATGGCTCGCCCCGGTGGGCGTTTGTTCGGCAACCCCCTTCTCCTCCCCTCCCCTCTTCTGTCCCCCCCTTATCGAAGGGGTGAGAGGAACTTTTTTTCGCGTCCGCCCTCCCCTCGCGACGGGCAAAAAATTGGCGAAGGTAATGGGGGTAAAGCACATGTCGGTCTTGCAACGTACAATTTTCCCATACCCTCCCCTCCCCCGCTCTTTTCGCTTGCACGCACTGATAATAATCCCTCCTGTCCATATATATATATATATATATATATATATATATATATATATATTGCATGCGCACGGTGCGGTGGTTAAAGCTGTAAATATATATATATATATATATATATATATATATATATACGCGGTGGGTTTGCGGGCGAGTCCCTCATGCTCCCTCTCTCGGCCATGTAGCAGAACTTCGTTTTCGCCGAATGTATTTGAGGGGCGGGGGGCTCGCGTGTATTATTACGCAATGCCCGTTGGTTTGCAAAGATAGCGCCGCGGGCTGTTCTTTTTTTGTCGTTCCTTGCGCTTAGCCCGAGCAAAGCGAATTTCGCGCGATTTCTTTTGCGAGCCTCGAGATGGTAGTTTTTTTTTGTGTTGTTAGTAATGTATCCACGTCGAAAGGTTTAATGTTTTTTTTTTTTAAGTTTGGTTATTTCTAATGCAAAATGCAATTGTTAAGTTTTATAGGTTTCAATACTTTGGTTGGCTTAGCGCCTCAGTAAAACGGTAGAAAGAAAATTTCGCCTGCAATTTAATTATATGAAATCGAGGTATACGTATAATTATGTGTTAAACCAACTGTCATTCGGCACAAACTTATCTATCGAGGCAGCAAAAAAAATTCAAAACATTACGGTCGATTTCGGTAATGAAATGATTTTATGATTAGCCAGGCTCGAGAAGTTCGTGGGTGAAGTATAAAAGATCAGTACGTAAAGTGAATATATTATTACTGAACAGATTTACTCAAATAACGTTGTATTCCTAAACGCGGATTGTTTTACTTGATGCGCAGCTGTATACATACAAGAAAATAAATCTCCATAATATTCGATCTAATTTGTTTGACTATGAATTTCCATCGAGATTATCAAAAATATCAAGCTTCATTTATCAGACCTTCGTGATTTTTGTAATATTGTTCGTCCTTTTACCTTCCCTAACTGTCTGCCATTATCAGAACCCCCGTCGTAAATTAAATTTTTTTTTTAATTAACGCCGTAATTCGTCCGACAACCCCCCCCTCCTCACTACCATTTACACATGGCTACGTCTACACCCCTTGACACGTCGTCTACTCGAACGACTGAACTTTTCGTTCGGCATATTTTAAAAATGCACCTGTGCGTGCGTGCGCGCGCGCATGTTTGTGTGTGCATGCAATATACAACTGATTATACTGTAACACAACTCCGTACAATTGTGTTCGAACACATGAGACGCAGACATAAAAGTACTCTCGTATCTTCCGCTGTAAAATCCTGCACGAGGGTACTCATGCAATGGGTTCCGCGATGCACCGGTCCGCCCAGGGCCGTATTATATCGTCACGTGGCCCCGAACCATCCCGAACTTTCTGCAATACCGAGGTCCTCTTTGGCAACGAATTTTTTATTTACGATCGCTTCGAAATGCACCCTAACTGGTCGCCATAACGATTACACTAGACATGTACGTGCATGTGTACATCTGTACTCTATAAGCTCGTGCACCCCTCCACCAGCATTCCCTCCACACCGAAGCGCCCATAGCGCGCGAATCGACCATATCTACAATCTGCTGCGAAACATGGCAACGCCGGCAGGGGAGGGGGTGGAGGGGAGCGGGAGAGGAGGTAGTGAGAGGCGTGGAGGGCGAAGGGCTGTTGCGAGCGGCTCGCGAGCGGCTGCGATGCCGTGGCACTGCACTAGGTGAGGGTCATTACTCCGTGCGAGAGGTGGAATGAGAGGGTGAGAGAGAGATAGATAGCGCGAGGGCGCGTGCATATCCGAGCGCGAGAAGCCCGGCTCGGAGAGGGCGAGAGACAAGCCCGAGCCGGCAATGTGACCTCGGCGCCGACGCGACACCCGGAATCGATCCGCGAATACATTGCCCACCACCCCCCCCCCTCCCCCGCCGCCCCAACCGACGACGCTCAGAGCGCACCGCCCGCATACGCGTGCATACGTGCGCGGTGTGTAGGGGGATGTAACGCGCGGGCTGACGACTGCCGCAGAGACGGCGCGGCCCTCGGCGAGCTCGTCTGCGCGCGTGCGCGGGTGATGCCGCCCCGTTCGGCTGCAATCCTCCTCCTCCCCCCCCCTCCTCCTCCTCCGCCCTGCATTGTTCCCGTACAGAGTGCGCGTCTGTGCGGCACCCGTCTAGCGCCGAACTTGGTCGCGTACTTGTACACAACAATGATTACTTGCGAAATGCACTCGTGCATTTTCAATTATCGCGAGAAGGTGTATATAATTAGGTGTTTTCGAAGCCGGCTGCCGATCGCAGGTAACAACAGTGGCTTTCGCCGGCGATCGAATTTCCGTGGAAAAATCCGGCGAAGAATTCTGCTTTATATCGTATATTTTCCCGAGAGAATATGAAGAAAAAGAATATTCAAAAATTTATTCAAACCGAAATTGTAATGAATCGCATCAGAGCAACATTTTCTTTTTGTTTTGTGCTATACAAGCGATATTTATCCAGAAAAATTGAAGCATTCCGTCTTGAAGATACCCCCCCCCCCGCCCGGAACATCGAGGGCGACCCTGTCTAATTCTCTTTACACTTAAGTTATGCATTTTATCACGGACTATTGCTTGTCGATGAAAAACGCAAGGAATGAAAAACATTTTAATCATCTACATTATAATAAAAAATACCGACTCGTATCTACGTGACAAATATTTTTTACAATCTTTCTATTTTCCTATTTTTGAGATGAAAAAAAATCATTTTTATGATTTGACATCGAAACGCACACACACGCGTTTTTTTCGAATCAATACCTTACGTTTATCTCTTCTACTTCTTACTATCTCTTTCTCTCTCTTCTCTTTCTCTCTCTTCTCTCTCTCTCTCTCTCTCTCTCTCTCTCTCTCTCTCTCTCTCTCTCTCTCTCACTCTCTCACTCTCTCTCTCGCTCTTTTACTCACTATATATATATATGCAAGGGCAGATGTGCCTCTGTACAAGATGAGGGTTTAATTAAGCCGTCTGGGTTCTGATGAGATTTCAAGTGGACGTGATTTGACCTTTTCTATATATATACCATTATTACGTTTCAATAGGTATGCATATAATAAGGGTAACTCTAATATATTAAGAGCAGAAAATTTTGACAGAAAGTTTTCGACTGCTTAGCAATATTTTATATAATATAAAATATAGGAAAGAGAAACTCAAGATTCTCATAATAGGGCGCTTTGTACTAATTGCGATAATTGAATTTCAAAAGTTTTCCAAAAAATATTTATAGATAGTATTAGAAAATATTTTTTTGTTTAAATATTCAAATATTTAAATAATACTTGCATTTATGGAATGCATATCAAACGATCAAATCGTATAGATATAATAAACTAGAAAAAGCAGCAGTGGATAAAATTAAATGTAATTTATATATATGTACGTCAGAGATTTTGTAAGTAACCATAATTGATCTAACATATATTCTAATAAAATATAATTGTATTAGTTACATTAAAAATACATACATATAAGAGTTCGATATACAGTATTGATCAGTATTGTCCACCCAAATCTTGATAAGCATTGATATTTATCAAAGAATAAATATATCAATTTTTATGCTTGTTGTAATGTATATATATATATATATATATATATATATATATATATATATGTATATATATTTAATTATTTATTATTTGTTTAACGAATCTACGCCTCGACGTCCTTTACTATGTACTTTAACAAAATCGTTTAAAAGTAAAACAGCATAAAACAATGCATACAAAAATAAGGATATAAGTAGTTTACTTGATACTACTCCATACATCCCTTTATGATATTGGGGAATAGCTTAATATTAATTAGTAACTGATCAATTGTTTTTTAGAATAAATGAACGATACTACTTTTTTATAAGCGAACTAGGTGCAATCAAGTCGTACTATGTTCTATAAGAGCTGTATATAATAATTAAATAATTTAAAAAATAATATACTTTATTGTTGCATGTCAACCGTAACATAACTAACTAATGTCAAGTAACATTAGATGGAAATGGAAGTGTAATAGCATCTGAAATTGTTGAAAAACGACAACATATATAATATGCCATTGAAACAATTACATCGGAATACTTAATCTCGGTACCTATCTTCAATTGCTTATTTTTACATAATCCGCCCATGAAATCTGTTGAATTTGTCAATTATTAGAATAAAAATACATATTGATTCCTATGCGTAGTTGGGAAAAAAAAAATTCCTATTGTACGCATATACAACTGTTCGCGACGATTGAACGTTATAGGCACATGAACGCGAACGTGCGCTTTTTGTAGATTTCTTGCGCGATGGTCGATAACGTGGGTCTTCTCTTCGCGCAATAATCATCATAATAACACTATATAGTACTCGGGCCCGCGCACCACGGGCCGGCGGCGGTCCGGCCGAAATTTGCTTCGGTTCGAGACCCACAGATGGCAGCCCGATGTACTGTCCCATCGGGTCCTTTAGAAATTCAAACCTGTTCAAACTCAAAGATGCGGCCCGCTACTTTGTTGACGAACGGTAGATGTCGTTGCGATGTGTACAAAATATATAAAAAAGAATTTGTAGAAATTACTTTTTTTTAGTACAGAAATCCGATAATTTAATTATATATTTTTGCACTACAACAGTAATTTTCATGTTTGCATTTACTATTTTCATCTTTATAGTTAGTTAGGAATAAAGTTTCATCCGCGAAAATTATTGCCTATATTTATATATATATATATATATATATATATATATATATATATATATATAAGTTTAATTCGACTCGAGCAGTGTGAAACTTCCCTTCCCCTCTTTTCCTCGATTAATCGATAGGTACATCCTCAAAAACTTAAATATATATATTTAAGATCAGTTCAAATATATATATATATATATATATATATATATATATATATATATAATTTATATTCCAGAATATATATAATATATTTATTCTCGACTTTATTTTCTGCGTTAATTTGCTCAAGATTGATCCATAGAACAAAATTTATCCGTCTTCTCAAGGTCGCCGTAACGCATACCCAGTCAAAAGTGCTATCTATAATTTTTCTCAAATACTTTATGAAATAGATAGTTTTGTATTAAAGAAAAATCGCTAAATTCCATAAATACACGATGATGATAATAATTCTAGTCTGTATTGTCGCATCGCTCTTGGGATGTCCTTTGCGACATAATCAGCGACGTTGTCTGAATATGTAATGATATAATATAATATAATATATATATATATATATATATATACGTTTGCGAATGATAATCGTAACTTTTGTAGAATTCAAAATTTTGCTATAAAAATTATCCTGTGTCTGTATATCTATAGGAAATAATTAAAACACGCATTTCGTTTTCTTTTTCAGGTAAGCCAAAAATCCAATTCACTGCATAGTGTATAAGAAGAGTAAAAGTAAGTACAATATGTATCAATATGCGTTTTAATCTCGAAAAAAAGAGATAAGCAAAAAACAACAATAATAATATTCATAACAATAATAATGTCCTCTATTATAAAAATATTATAAAAGCCCCCTCGTAGGCCGAACGAGTCTTCAAAAACACCTGACGTCCCGTAAAGAAAATCTCCCCAACATCTGGCATCAACATTATATATAGGCGAAGCAATCCCCCGCCTGAAAATAATATTCGCGCACAAAGAAAAATCAATATATACATATACATGTGTGTATGTATATACGCATGTAAGTATATGTACAGTATATACATAAGCCACCAAGCGTAGGGTAAGCATGAAATATAAATATATATAACGAACACCCTCCGCCCAGAGAATAATTACTCGGCAGTGGCAGTGACACAAGTGTAATATATATATATATATATAGAACTTTCATCCGCGGTCGCGAGCATATAATAAAGCATGAATAGAACTCGTCGCTACCCATCATCCTTCCGGCTCTTCTTCCGCGCGATCAAAAATTCGCCTCGTGAGCGTGACAGAAGCGCGCGATCTCGGTCTAACAAAAAATGCGCGCCACGTGTCAGGCTATATATATATATATATATATATATATATATATATATATATATGAAGAGAATAGATCGGTAAACCAAGATTTATCTATACAGGTATAGACGTAAATCGCATCACGAGTGCCCATCATACGTGGTTCATATCGTTGTCGTTGCTTGCTTCTCTCTCTCTTCTCTCTCTCTCTCTCTCTTTTCCAGCCCAAGTGCACATTATGTACGTCTTTACATTACATGCATATATATATATATATATATATATATATATATATATATATATATATATTTAGCCAAGTAAGCGGCTCCTTGAAAGAGCATATGCAGGCATTATTATACATTGTGCAATGCGTATGCACATTGTGCATATAATCCGAGTTTATGGAATTATGTAAGGAAATAAGGAAGAGGAGCAGGCTTAGCTTCCGTTGTACAGCAGCTGCTCGATGGTTCTTTTATAATATTATTTTTCTTTATTTTTCTCTTCTCCTTCTTCTTCTTCTTCTTCTTTACATTTTTTTTTTTTGCTATTTTATTGTACAATACGGATTCGAAGCAAAGTTTTCAAGATTCTCGCCGGGGTTGGTGTTTTTTTTTTATTGCCGGACTCTCTTTATCCTAATTTGAGAATTAAAAACGCGGAACGCTGCTAAGATTCTGTTAGTATCGTAGATGTGAGTATGCTGCACATTTGCGCCACTGTAGTTTCCGTTGTCTGCATTATCTACGATAAGCCAGTGTCATAATTATAATTCAACCAGGGGGGGGCAGGGTTATCGTATTGTATTTTACGAGTGATACGGTTTTCATTCGAATTCTGAGATATACGTAACTCCTGATATTTTTATATATGAACATTTTTTTTATATAAGATTTTTCTATATGAATATATAGAATCGACGATTGCTCGATTCAGCAAATTTTGTATTAAGGCATCGCGAAACGCGTAAAAGAATGGAACGAATTTCAATAGACAATGATGTAGAAGCTATATATGTGTAGAAAAATTTTTGACGCCCCGTCCTATTTTTTATAGTAACTTTCAATCAATGTCTTGGATTTTCTTTCAATAATTGATCAGTTGACTATCTTGCGTTATATCTATATATATATATAGATAGTATCATATACAAAAAGGTAATGTATATATTGTAGACTTAATTATAGAAATGTGCGGAACACTGGGCTAATGCTAAGGATTATCCGCGCGGGTGTAAAATGCGTCGAATGTATCGTAGCGAATGAGAAGTGCGCGTTTGAACTTGTGTGAGTATAATTGACCGGAGAAGTAAGTTATAGAGTTAAGTTATTGTAAAAGGGAGAACAGATTTTGGTTAGACTCGGAGTGAGAAGGTCGATTATTGTGAGAGTCTTACGTGTAACTTCAAGTGTAGCTTCAAGTGTAATTATTCCTGCCTTATCATGTATGTATACAGCTGCCATGGATTCAATATTATTTACATTATGTTTATTTATTTGTATCACCATCCTGACAATTCATCGACAATATATATATATATATATATATATATATATATATATATATACTACGAAGTTATATCCGGTCACCTTTTTTAATGCCTCAATCTTTACAGTTTTTAGAAGTGTCGTTTATTACACATCGAGAGGCGATCGGGTCGCCCACTATTTGAGCGCTCGAAGGATCACTAGATTCAAAAATTGAATCGATCCTGGGATCTGCCCTCATCTCTGTCGAATCGGAAATAATTAGTTATTGGCAGGCTGTACTTGTGCGCACGCGCAGGCGAACGCTTCACCCCTCCAACGCCAGATCCATCGCGGAAGTTTCTTTTTTTTGGATGGATATAGAAAGGATCGTACCAGAGATCTATAATCAGAGGGATCCGAGATCCACAACTTTAGAATCTGGAACGAATTTTCTAATCCAATAGAACAGTCGTTGGAGTGAACGGCCTTGTTTTACATATTTTATGTATATAATAATAAAATATTGAAATGCATGTAATACGAAATATTCGAGAGAAAAAATGTGGGAGGACAATTTTCGGCAAGAGTATACAAGGATTGCGCACGTGCAACGACCAAATACTATCGTCCATTGCGTTAGATATATATATATATATATATATATATATATATATATATATATATATTCATTTGTCAAATAGGAGAGGCTCTATGATAGTACCGGTCCGGTGTGCCCTGTTATGCAGGCTTTTATGCGAACGCCGGTTCACGGTTGCATCTGGTCCATTATATGTATGAAGACAGAGAGGAAGGATATGAAACTCTCTTTTTTCTTAGCGAGGCTGTATATATATATATATATATATATATATATATATATATATATATATATATATATGAAGACAAAATTTCCAGTTTTCCCGGAAAACGTTTGACAGATGAAAATATATCAATATATCATATACCGAATGCATATACATCCTAAGTTCCATGTATATATAAATATCTACCTGGTGAAGAATCGCGACGTTACGCCCCGACAACCCCTTTTCTTTACATATACATAAACATAATACCGATTCGTAGTCGATGAAAGGGGAAGCTGGTAGGGGGGAGCGGGCGCACGGGTCCGTTCGTAACATTGCGAGGGAGGCTCCCATTTGCATCTGCAGCCCGCGCGCATCCGATGCGCCGCGGGGGGATCGGTATGGCGAGAGAGAGAGAGAGAGAGAGAGAGAGAGAGAGAGCGCAGCAGTCGCGGCAGGCTGGAAAGTTCTGCTTTTACGCAAACGCGTCGCGCGGAGAAATCGGCTGCGCGCGTCCGCCACGGGAGTGTCGAAAGAGTTCGAGGCGCGTTATTGTAAGGGTTAGGCCATTATGCGGCGGTGCGGCCAGGTGTCAAAGGCCGCGCAGCCTGCGCGCGCCGGATTTTCACATTTCCCTCGTGTTTATACATATATATATATAGATATATAGATATACGTCCGGCACAAAGGTTAGCACGATGAGTCAGGCTTTGGGCTTTGTCACTTTTGGCATGCGGGTGGTGGCATTATGATCTGACTGTATAATATAAGATTTTCACATTTACGGACCGCGCGTACTTTCTTATGTATACATAAATGTGGTATAACGCAGGCTTCGGTCCTCAAACATCTTCGCTCAAGGCCGAAAATTAAAAAGAAGGCTATATATATATATAAGAATATAGACAGAATTTTACGACATTCGTTATTTTTTTTCATCGCAGAAATAACTCCGCCTGGAAATTCTCTGTATATATACGATCATAAATACCATCCGTTTTAGTAAGATTTGTAAAATTCGGTTATTGTAACAATATATTAAGATACCTCGAATTTAGCCGAGAATCGAATATTTCGCGAATAATACGTTAACGAAACTTTCAAATTCAAAAAAAAAAAAAAAGGTTCCCGTGAATTATTAAGTCATCGACCTGGTGTATAATTAAACCTTTCTTCCTATAGATATAAATAATTATATATGTATAGCCATGCAACTAGCGTACGCTTTTCTGAGACGTGTCGAACTTTTTTTTTTTTTTTGTTGACACACACTGCGGTTGCATAAAATTAAATGCATCGTTGGTGACTTACGAGCTGCTTCGTCGTTTGCGCGCTCTTCGGCTGTGCTTCAAATTGATGTTTTACGCACGCTAAATGAGCATGAAAATTCCAGTTGTTCGCGCGACGTAAAAAAAAAAAAAGCAACGGCATTATGTATTTTGATTGTGTACATATCCATATACTCATCGCGCTGTATTATTCAATATATAATTATTTTTATTGCATAATGCATTGCTATTATATATCCGATCGATGTACGAGGTTGAAAAATTTTCTCAGCTTATAAAAATCAATTGCCAAAGAAATTACTCGACAAGCTGTGCACGACGGACAATTAATAACAAAGTAAAGAAGAAAAATTGCGATATCAAATGTCCCGTCGCCGCGATTGTTCGACTGACCTCCGTCTGTCGCGGATCGTCTCGACTCGTTTGTAATTAAACGCTCGGCCAATACCTAATGCCTATACACAGATCGGGGGTAACAATGGAAAGAAGAAAACACGAGCGGTCGCTCGTGTATTTATAAGCACGATTGGCGTTTTGCGTCTGCGCGTATACTTTTCAGAGATAGACAGTCGAGCATAAAGAACAACAACGCTAGTGTCTAAACGCCATGCGCTCGGCGCCGTTGTCAAAGAAAGTATTTGGCGTTTCTATCGGTAATGACGATATAAAAAAAAAATCTTTCTGATTATACTCTGCTGGCTTTTTGGTTGGCATTTCGAATTTCAAATTAAAAGGAAATAATATATTGGATCTGGAGAAACAGGGACGATCGCTTATCCTCGTAGATATTAGCTTCATCACCTGTCGGATATACCGAAATCGTGCATAATTTCTGTGTAAAAATGTCCAATCGATAAAAGAATGTACCTTTTTTTCTTGATTTTTATGGATTTGAATTGCATTTTAGTTCTTACGCTGCTGAAAATATAACTCTTATATATATTGATTGGCTTAAGATAAAACTGCATTTTGAACGATCGAGTCGTCGCCACCCTTGGGATAGATGAAAGTGTATACTGTATATCGACCGCCTGGATTTCTTTGATTTTGCTTTTGCTGCTTTTATTCCACGCTCGATTAACAATGCGTAAAATAACGTCTGAACTCGTCATTTATGTGTATATATACAAATCGAACTTATTTCATTTTGATTAGCAATTTGTAGTATAGAAACAACTATTATACGTAATTGCGCGATCACGAACGAATCACCCCCCCCCCTCCGGTATCTGGTCATTAATATGGCCAAAGATCTGGCTTTATGCACCTCGTATCGGCGCGAATGAGAAAAAAAATCGCCCGTATTTACACGCGTACAATGCGCGAGACGAAATAAGCGGGGAAAGAACAAACAAAAAAAAAAAAGAAAAGAAAAGAAAAAAAAACATCGAAGAAGAATTAATCTTGAACTGTACGAATGAGTTCAAACGAATATATAATTGCAATTGCGCGATACTGAACTTGACATTGACATGTCGCGCGGCGACGGGCAGAGAGAGAGAGAGAGAGAGAGAGAGAGAGAGAGAGAGAGGGAGAGAGAGGAGGAGAGTGGAGTGGAGGGAACTTCGACAAAGTTCTGTACTCATTTTTTTTCCTCGATTCGCGATGGAAAAGTGAGGAATAATAACGATTTATCGACAATTCGTCCAATAATCGACATTCATACGCATCGTGCGACAACTTCTTAACAGTCATTATTAATTGATAAAATTTTTATGTGTGTATAAATTTTTTTTTTTTTTTTCGTTAACTTCTTTTATTGCCAGTTTTTCTTTCGCCAGAGGGAATCTTTTTAAGATTTCAATTATCATAATAAATATATTAACCCCGGTTTTCTCGCAGTTTAAAGCCCAAAAATATTCCCCCAACAAATCGATCCGCAAAAATTAACAATTTCTTTATTATTATTGAGACGATATATGCCAAACAAGTTCCAAAACTTTGGAAATGCGACGATTACTAAACATCGATCAACTGTTGAGTCGATTAAGCCAAAGCCTTACGCAGAGACTTTTACCTCCATAGACGGAAATTAATTTGCACGAACAGTCGGGGCTCGTAAGTAACATGATCGAGACTTGATCCAATCACCAATCAGGATCGCTCGTTCTAGAATAAATCTTATATAGAAAAAAAATTCCGTCGCTATAGAACAACGCGGCATGTTTTTCAATTATTTCACAATCTTCAACTTGTACGATGTCAAACTTGTTTCTAGTTTCTGCTTATTAGTAGTAACGCGGCTCGGATTTTCCTCAATCTCGGCCAATCTCGTTCTCTGTATAAACTCCGCTTCGATATTAATTATACTATATTCAATATAGTATAGTGGGTGAAAACAAACATATATATATATATATATATATATATATATATATATATCGCTTGCACAACTGGCAAAATTGTCCAATCCATGACTTATAATAGGTCTAAGTAAATATATGACGTACGCGAATGTGAAGGGAATGAGAAGTGATCCGAATGCGATGTGTGTGTGTGTGTGCGCGCGCGCGCATAGTTGTATATGTGCGTGTGTAGAGAAAACAGCAAAATGGAAGAGAGCAAAGAAGTTATTAACGTCTGTTGAAATGGCGAAGAGAACGAGGTTCACATTACCCATGTAGAAAATACGCTTCGATACAATATTCTTTCATTTAAATACAGCTTGTAATACATATACGCATCTTCCTATCTATCTACCTATATATATATATATATATATATATATATATATATATATATATATATATATATAATAAAATATAAATTATATCGATTGCTCCATATGTATAATTTACATTCCCCTTCGACTATTATGCGCGAAATCACGGTGTGCAGATCCGATCCACAAATTACTGCACCCGAGATGTATTATATTATAGTCGATATTATGCGTTGTTCTTCGATAATAGAGCTGATCTCCAGTTTTTATCTCCCCCCCCCTCTCCCTCTCTCGCACTGTCTCTCTCTCTCTCTCTCTCTCCCTCTCTCCCCCGCCCATCTGCATCGACATATTACTTCGAACACAATATACGGGGCGTTGTGATGCTTGGCAACTATCGACCCGATGGCTTATATTAGACAATCGCCGTCTCTCAACGATCGACACCGGCGTTCCATACATCTAACTTATGCGCGAATCGTCCGTCCGTCTCGATCTCCGCAAATACACACGCGCGTGCATGCACTTTGTATCAGTCAACACTTCCATACTGCTATCCGTAGCGATTCCTCGATTGTTCGCTCGTGCGCTCGCTCGTGCGTTCGAGGGCGCCGCGCGCTTGTGCCTTACATAGGCGGGAGATACGAGGCTGTGTGTGTGTGTGTGTGTGTGTGTGTGTGTGAGAGAGAGAGAGAGAGAGAGAGAGAGAGAGAGAGATTGAACGCCAGCGGATTAAACTATTGCGAGCGCGCGCGTGGCTCGAAAGAGGGAGGGAGATATAAGATGCGCCGACTGCAGCGCGGCAGAGCGCGGTCGCGCGGAGCTCCCCAAGGTCCGCGGCGTGCGTTGCTCCTGTCCCGGTCACAGACCCGGCTTTTTTCTCTTTCCTTCTTTCTCTATCTCTCTATCTCTCTCTCTTATCTCCTCTTCGCTACTCTCCCACTCTCCCCTATATACAGGGCTCTTTTATACTCGCCTCTCTCTCTCTCTCTCTCTCTCTCTCTCTCTCCTATGCAGCCAGTTCTAAATCTCCTTCTTATTCCCTCTCTCCCCGCCCCCTCTCTTTTTCTCCCTCGTTCTCCAACCGCGCGTATACATCTCCCGGCAAGGTTCGCTTCTCATCCTCGCTCTCTCGCTCGCTCCCTTAATAGACCCAGTACATCCACTTTCGCATTTTTCTCAACTCGCTCTCGCTTTTCTTTTTGCCATCGCAGCGTCGACGCCGTTTAGCGGTCGTTGGAGCAGCAGCAGCAGCAGCAGCAGCACCACCACCACGGACGAGTTGCGCGCCAACGTATAGTTTGGTATATCTATATATAATATTAGTTCTAAGCGAGGGTAAGAAGTTGCAAGTCGAGAGAGGGGATATTCTACGATTTCGTTGTTTTTTCCCCGATATCCCCACTCCGTTCTCAATTTGTACATCCGCTTGCCAGTGCGTCTCGCGCTGCTTCTTTCTCCCTCGTTGCCCGAGATCGTATAATACAGTTGATTAGTGCTCTTTGTTTCCAGTTATACAATTACAGAATATATATATATATATATATATATATATATATATATATATATATATACATATACAAAGGAATTCTATAATAGATTGTGTTTTAAGGATTCGCGGAATAGGTTTGCCATCTTTTTTTTGTTTCTCGGACGCTCCACAGTCTCGTTCAATCCTTGACCTTTGAGTCAATGATCCTTACCCCGTGTACACGAACAATTCAAAGGCTGGATAGAGCTCGTTTGTTCCCAAAAATTGAACGTTTTTTCGACAATAGCGATCGGTACAGTTTTAACGAAAATTTCACGAGACCGTACGTACGATACTTCAGCCGTATTCGCAATTGAGAAACGAATAACTTGTTCTTTGTTACTAGTTAAAATATTATATCTAAATGTCTTTGGTCTCGTTTTACTTTTTTATTTTGCATAAAGATATATATATATATATTCTCTATATTATAAAATTTGCTCTACATCTTTGGTTCATCCAAGAACTATTGAGCTCGAGTACGTAGTTTAGTAGCGAGTTAGTGCAAAACAGTGAATCACGAATAGAATCATTTACGTAATAGTAATTTATCTATAAAGTATTATTTTATTATAGTTATTGAGCTAGAAAAAATTATTTTTTTATCCTTAAGTTATCTAAACTTAGCTTTATTGGAAGGCATTTTATAGTCCGCAATCTCCCGCGATAACTAGGAAATTTTCCTTTTGTTTCAATTTATCAATTTGAAATTAGAATCTAATAGTTGAGAAAAGTTAATATCTTTTACAGAGTGCTGTTCTGCTTTTTATATAGATTCTCGTTCAAACGTTCTCTAGGAATTTTACAGCCTTTTTTGTGGCCCAACGAGGCGATTTCCCTAAATTTTGAAAAATACCAGCTAGTAAGAATTTCTATAAAGATTAATCAGAAGCTAATAGGAGCCCTCGGAAATAGGATAGCCCCGAAAAAAAAAGAAAAGATACAGAGCAAACGATAATAATGCGAAATAACGATTAAATGATTTGACTCAGTTTTTATTAAGATATGAATATGCCGCCGATCCAGATCAGAGAGAGTCTCGGAAAAATAACGTAGACCTTGTAATTGAAAAAAAAATAAATAAATAATTGACACTGTGTCGAATTTTCATCTTAAAAGATTGAGCGCACCAAAGCATCGCACCGCCAGCACGGCAGACGCGCCGGAATTTCGAGCCGGGGCTCCTGCTCGTGGATTCACGTACACGCCCATCGATGAAAACTAGGCCTGCTATAAGCGACGCCCGACATTATCCACGCGTGCATACGTAGCGCTCCAGCCGTTATCTCGATCCTCCTTGTATTATACCTGTCCCCCTGTTCGACGATACGCTTGGCAAGGTGTACCCGTACGGACGCGCGTGCGCGTGCGCGTGCATTTGCGACCGGTGCAGGTATTTATAGCAGAAGCAACAGACTCGTTCTTGTGTACAATGGCAGCGCGCTCGCTCGCACACGGCGCGTCCCCCTAAACCTGCTTAAACTTGTTCCACAATCTTCGCGTGGATTATTTGTCAATATATGTATACACGTCTCTTTTTGTTCGCCTTTTTTTTCCTGCTCTTTTCCCGCGTCTCCGTTTCATCGCGGTCGCGATGAAAAATAACGAAGATGCCTCGTCGTCAGCGAACGATACGTACGAAGCGCTATGACGTCTTCGTGGCTGATTCTCGACATTCCTCTGTCTATTAAGTTCGAGTATTCACGCACACCGGGGATCCCCTCCCACTGATCTGTTCTGAGATCGATTCGAAGACAGGATTTTTGGATGGAAGGTCCGACCTTGTTAATTAAAATTTTTTATCGCGACGTATGGTATTAATCAGGCTAAAATAGATGAATCGATTGGACGACGGTAATGATTGGTTGAATAGAGTAGTGAAATAATATTGTTTATGATAATTTTTATTCGTCTCACTCAAAAACACGTGGATTGCCGCATTGTGATTTATTAAACAATAATACCTTCATTAAAAATCATCCGAACATTTGTTCGAAGCAATTACTTTTCCACTATTTCTAAAATGGAGCATTATATTACGTCTATCGCCCTGATTTTTGTTTATTTATTTATTTGTTTTTTACTGAATAATAAAAATTACACGAGAGATTAAGATGATAATCTGATTTCGTATTAAAAAAAAAAAAAATCAAACAGCTCAAGACGTATATATAAACATTATATATACATCGACATAATACGTTGTAGATAAGAGTATATTTTATAATATTTAAAAATGATGTCTCGATTACAATTGATACATTGGCTTAATGTGGCTTAACATTCGCTTAATCCATTTTCGCACGAAATTCTCGAAATTTTTAGCCTACAGCACTCGGAGAATTATCGAAACATAATATAGAATATAAGAAAATAAAGTTATGAAAAAAATTTGGAACTTTGAACACAATGTATGTGTGTTTGTTAAGATGATGTATATATATATATATATATATATATATATATATATATATATATATATATATGTATATGTATGTATGTATATATGTATGTATGCATAGAATAAAAGGAAAAGCAAAAATTGACAAATTCAGACGCATTATTCCTGCATGCTTCGTCTGTCGTTTTCGAGAAGAGCCAATCTGAGCAAACGATGCGCAACGTCTTTTCGACACTCGCCATACATATAGAGACAATCGTTATACCGATCGTTATACCTTGGGCTCGTCTGAATAGACTTCTATATGCACTCGTACAAAATTCAATGTCGCCCCGTATTTAACTAACCTCGCCGGTAAAATGCGAAGGACTCCGTTCGGCCCCGCCCCTACCCCCGCCCCTCCGTGAAGCTTCGCTGCAGCCACGAAAAATGTCGGAGGAACGGGCTTCTTGCGCTTTCGTCCGAGTCCCGGTCCAAGGTCGAATTCTGACGCCCACAGACACAACGAGTCTGGCGAACGCCGGGGCGTCAATGCGATTATGACGCTGCTACCGGGGCGGGAGCGAGGGAAGGCCCCATCGTAATAGCGCATCGCGGAGGAGAGAAGTATGTTGTAATGCATATAGATACATACAGTCCAAGGCGAGCGGGCATTTTTTCCCAAATCCGTATTTACCAGTGGACATTTTTCCCCGGTGAGATTTTTCCCCTTCTCCCGCACAACGCTATCACTCGTTACAAGCCAGATGAGAATTATTGACATGTATACGTGCAATTGTTATAGGCAAAGCATTATAAAAATTAAAAAGAACTTGTATATAATATCGCTATAAATCAGAATACATAAGCATATAAAACTTACGTGTCCTACCTGATTGAAAAACTTATGCTCTTATACACACTTTTAGTACTTTTCGCGTTCGGGAAAACGTAGAATAAAAAAAAAGGAGACGTACGGATGATGCTTCAGAAGATATCGGGATACAATGTTACTTATATATTTATATGTGTTTTAAATTCTTATTATTATGATTGTCGTCGTCATCATCATCATCATCATGACTATTTTTTATTATTATTATTATTATTATTATTATACATCTCATTGCGCTCATGCTTGATAATCGATTTTATTCGATAAGCGGTAAAATTTTAGATATATATTTGAATTAGTTACTTGGCTTTACGGAGTATGCATCCGATGCAACCACAGTTGCAGGATCTCTATGCGCAAGTATACGAAGGTGCAACGCGCAACTCGAGCGCACCCCCCCCCCCCACAACGAAGCTCTCCCGTGCACCCCCCGAAACCAACGACGCCGCCGAGAGACGAGTGAGCGACCAGGAAAAGAAAAAAGAAAGAAAGAAAGAAAAACAAGAAGACGGGGGGGCGGGTGTACGGAGAGCGCGACATTATTGTATATATCGTACGATCGAAGCCTCTGTAACGCACGGGGACGCGTGGAAAATTCCAGGACAGCTTCTCGAGGCCCGGACGCGCGAGAGCGTGAGTGGTGTGCGTATAGTACGTGAACGCCTCGCTCAGCGCCCACCGGACTTTTGGTCGGCGCGATAGAAATCCGCCGCGGCCGCGCGCGCGAGACTTGGGGTGGTCGGGCAGCGACTCCGTTAATGCGCAGGACGACGCGAGGGAGACAAATACATATATATATATATATATATATATATATATATATATATATATAAAAGAAACAGAGAAAGAAAGCCGAGAGCTATAATATCGCAATTTGTCATTGCCGTGAATCTATATATATATATATATATACGACAGCAAGAGGTCGCGGTGGCGGCGCGCGGGCGGCATCCCCGCGGGACTTTCAAGGTTGGCCCTTGGCCGAGGCCCCGAGACGCGGTGGTAGAGAGTGAGAGGGAGAGAGGCATAGATATATATATATATATATATATGCCGGCTGCCGCGGCTCGCGGGGTGTTGCGGGTTGCCAGGGAGACCGGCGGAGGCTGCGGCGTGTCCGGTCCCGACCTTGGCCACCGCGAGGTCCGGGCAGGCGCGGCGCGGCCGACGGCCTCGTCGGATTTTGCTCCGTCGTCTCTTCCTGCTCCTCCCTACCGTATCCTCCGGTTTTTCTCTGTTCTATTTTTGCTTTTTCTCCGCGTTCTTCCTTTTTTCCTTTATTTATTTTTTTTTTTTTAATTTTCCGTCACCCCCCGTTACGTCGTTCGGTAGCCCATCTCTCTCTCTCTCTCTCTCTCTCTCCGCAGCCGCGGGGCTTCGGAAGGTGGGGAGGGGAGGGCCAAAGCGCGGGCTCTACGTACCGTCTTAATCGCCTGGCCGCGACCTTCGTGGGGCTGGACGACGGCGGCGAAGGGGTGTGAGGGGTTTAAGCAGTCTCGTAAAAGTCGCCCCCTCCTCACGCCGGATTGCCGTGTATACACGCTCAGCGCGTACATGGGCGCGCGCCACCCACGCCGGCGGAATCCCCGTCGGCGCGCGCGAAACCGGGCTTTGGTCCACTGGCGCCGCGTTACGCAGTAATAAAAGGGCCGAGGAGCGCAAACGGCCGCGTCAGCGCCGGGACCCGCACCCCATCCCCCCCACCCCCATCCCGACTTTTAACGAGGGCTCGGTTAGGCGGTAGGCGCGTGGATGAGCGGGGGGAGGGGTGAGGCGAGATTTCTTTGGGACAAGAATCGTCTGTTGTCTGTAGGGGTTTGCGCAAAATTCGATATGGCATCTATATATATATATATATATATATATATCTGCGAGGGGAGGGGGTGGGTTACGCAAGCGTGCATATGTAAGCGTGGACGGGACAAAGGGCGTAATTGCGGACGTTCTAACTTTTTTTTGTAGAATTCGTTCATAGAGAGGAAATAATACCAATACTCAGAAAGATTTGAGAAAAAATGTTTAATATTCTGACGATTGATTCGATCCTGTTGATCATGAGATTATTTCTTGTGATTATAAACTATTAACATATCCAAAATAGAGTGATAATTTTTAGAAATACTTCTGATTTTAGGTAACATTTGTTATTGTTATTATAATTATTATCATCACTATTATTATTGTTGTTGTTATTATTATTATGATTATTAGTGTATTATTGTATTATTTGGTTTATTCAGCAACAAACAAAAATTGCACAAAGTACAGTTACTGTATGCAAATTTATAAAAGAGAATCACAACGTCTATTTTAAACATTGTTATGCAATTTAAATATATAATGTAAGATCACATGTTTATTTATATAAAATTAATTAATTATATTAAAATACTGCTAAGTGTATTTTAGAAATTGTGTAGCTGATCTGCGATAACATTATTCCCGAGTGAAATAACTTACAAAATGTTTCATTTTCGTGATATATATATGAAAAAAAATTTTTTGTTTCTGTCAATTAATTTTTTTACTTTTGTAGTATCTATATAAAAATATCATTATTAAGTTCAAAAACTTAAAAAATATGATGTAATCTGAAAAACATTATCTATCAGTCACTTCCAATTGTAAAACGGTAATAAATTTATAATCAGCAACCATAAAAACCTTAATGATTTTTAATTTTGTAATTTTGATGACGTTTTCTACAATTTTAAAAATCAATGAATATAGATTTTTCAACTCGACGAGCTCACTTTAAGAAAGTATAGGAAAATTTTTGGACAAAAATATGCACAAGGACATTATTTGATTTCCAGTTTTCACACAACATTTACAGTTCACTTTATAAAAAAAGAATTATACAATTAAGTATTCCAAATAGTTTCCTAGAAAATATTATTATTATGTTTACAATAATTTCCTATAATTCTTGATTTTAAATTATTTGAAAGAAATTAAAAACTTTTCACCCCTAATTTTTTTTGGACAAATGATAATAATACTTTATAATTTTTTTTAATAATATTTTCGATTTCGATCAATTTCAAATAATGTAAATTACATGTAGAATAATAACACTAAATTAAACGTTTAAACACTAAAAAAATCCATTTTTGCAAAATTAGACAAGGACAATTTCGAATATCTGAAATGAACCGTGAAGATGATGAATTAAAATTTGTAGCCCAAAAAAAAAAATTGGAAATTTCTGTCTTTTTCTTAGTTTCTTTACATTGTAGAAATTTTCCGAAGCCACGTTGCGTAAAGAACGGCAGAAAAGAAATTTTCGAAAACTATGTCACACTGAATTACGAATTATAAATCCATCATACGTCAAATGAGATTAATAAAAAAAATATATCCCTCATTAAACAAAGAATGCTCTCCTTTCTATCATTATCGCTTATACATCAGCTAGTATTTCACAAAATTGCAATAAATTACGGCGAGTCGGTCATTCAATACCCTTTCAACAATAGGGAAAAGTCGAACAATAGGCGTCGCAGACAATCGGTTGTACCGAACTGATAACAGTATATATTCATATTACAACAAAACCTTAGCGGGAAACTGCGCGGACCGGACACAAAATCCGCTAATTTACAAGAGCGCGCGCCTCTGTGTGCGTGTGTGTGTGTGTGTGTGTGTGCGTGTGTGCGTGTGTTCGTGTGTAATAACGGCCCGGAAATGACTTGACTGACCGGGCACCCTCGTGCACCTTGTGCCAAAAGACATTTAAAAAGAACGGAGGCCTCGGCGGCCATTCATCGGCCCCTAATGACGAAACGTCGCGGAGGCACGTTAATATAAATCAAAAGCCTCGGAACGCACGCGCGGCGCCGCGGGCTCCAAGGTCTCTTCACAATATATCTGCGTGTATCTATATATGTACACACCGAGGAACGGAGCTCGTTCTCGCTCCCCCCCTCCTCTTCACTACTTCCACGTCCATTGTTTGCGCAATAACGAAGACGGTAATGCGGAGGACCGTTTCGCAAAACGGTAACGCCAGCAGACGGGAAATCGCGGGGGCCGACCGTATTTGCACGTATACACATCTTATCCGTAAAGTCATCTCCTTTATATATATATATATATATATATATATATATATATATATATATATATATATATATACGTACAGCGAATAAAGGCGAAGGTCGACGCGGCGCCCTCCTCCCCCGCCCGCCCGAAAGGGGAAAGCACACCGCTTGTCATTGTGAATCCTTCTCTCTCTCTCTCTCTCTCTCTCTCTCTCTCTCTCTCTCTCTCTGTTTCTCATTCACCTCCGCCTGCGTATCTTATGCGCGCATACGTACCCTTTAAATTTTTCGCCAATAAATTTTCACCAAATACCTCCAGAGGCCGGGAGCAAGGAAAATATTGCTCCAGTCTTGCGCGTTCTGCTGTCGCGCTGCGAGCCTTTCGCTTCGCGCGCTGTAAATCAATGGCGGCGAGGGTTTTATTATATATATATATATATATATATATATATATATATATATATATATATATATATATATATATAAAGGCTATAGTAGTATTCAGTCTCGTGCGCGTCCTCTCTCGCCGCACGGTTGCACAAAATCTCGGGTGTAATTTTGCGCGTGCATGCGCGCGTGTATGAGAAGAGCACGCGGTACCGCTCACCTCTCCCCCGGCGCGCTCTAGGAGCCCCGTAAACTGGAATTGCGAAAAGAGGGCGATCGTGGCGCTATATGTATATATATATATACGCCAGTCGACTCCTTTCTTACCCCCCCCCCCCTAGGGGCGTTCCATCGAGCACGAAGGATTGAACGTGTATACATGTATATATTTGGGACTAATGACCAGGGACCGAGGCGAGGGCTTGCTCGGCGCACAAAAGGCCGTTTCGGGGAAAGGGTGAACGCTCCGCAGTGCCGTAATACTCGGGCAGAGCATTATATATAGCCGCGCAATATTATATAGGTGCCTACGTGCACTTGCTTGACGGGACAGTTAGAAAGAGAGAGAGAGAGAGAGAGAGAGGATAGAGGGTTGGGAGGTCGGTGAGAGATGGAGTTAAAGATAGAAGATGCTCGACATCGTCTGCCCGTGTGGCAGGATTCGAAAGTGCAGCGGGGTATCGAAGGAGACTCCCACCCCCCTCCTCACCTCTCTCTCTCTCTCTCTCTCTCTCTCTCTCTCTCTTACTCTCTCGCTCTCACATAGACTATCTCTCCCTTGGCTGTAGCTCACGCATTCTGACGGTTTTATTTACCGCACGTTACGACCGAGCGCGTTCTTACCTGCCTCCGACTTACCCCTATTAACCCTGTTAACTCTCGGCTGATGATCCCATCAGGAGCTGCTTTCACTTGGCACGTAATGATACTACGTCATATATACGCCCAGAAAATCAACAAGTCTGACCGTCCGCTTTATTATTATTACTTCTTCTTCTTCTACTTTTTTTTAATTCCCATATCAGAGCAATTATTTTTATTTCATTTATTTATTTTTTTTTTTTTTTTGTTGCCGTTACACAAGTAAGGGTAGTGCGGTAATGATTTCGGATAATAAGTCGATGTTATCAATAGACGAGTGAATATCGGAATCGGCTTTTAGCGTGACAATACGTCTTTATTTAACGGCAGTAATAAGCGACTGCCTGCTTGAAAGAGCGTCGAGGGGAGAAGCGCTCTTTGCTTTAAGTAGCGTCGCCAGTAACTCTATTAAATTATTTGAAAATTTTAAAAAAAGTTACGCATGTCCTGAATCCGACCGGTTCTATTTTCGCGCCTCGTGGCAGAGCTTCGGGGTGCTTCGTCGAGCCTCCTGGAAATTGAGCGTGTTTTTTTTTTTGTTTTTTTTTTGTTTTTTTTTTTTTTAATACACGAACCGGGAATAATTGCGAATATAAGTCGCGGCGACTTGCTCGATCGCCACGTGGTCTCGATAATCTGCTCCGAAACTTCACGATCCACGTACACTACAGTCGTAAACCGGAGGGCATGATTCGTGAAAATCCGGTATAATTTCACGCTTTGATGCAAGATTAATTAGAGTTTGATTCTGAACGCGCGAAATTGTGTCGACGCGGCCATAATCGGATGACGATGGCTATTTCTGATACAATTTAAAAAAAATAAATAAATAAATAAATTACAAGTATAAAATTATTTCGAACGGTAAGAATATAATTATATTGATTTCTCTTCTTCATTATATTCTGCTCTTTCAAAAATACTACTTTTCGATTAAAAATAGACAAAACCATTGAATTTTATGCCGAACGTATGATTTATTTTTATCTAAAAATACTTTTTCATATAAATAATTATCCTTTTCCCAAGATGTCAGTAATATTGATCAATCGATACTTTTGAATTTGACATTTTAATTTGAATGCAACTTATAAAATTTAAAATCAACGCACTGCTAGAAAATTTATCATTTTCATCAATGTACTGAATAATATGTATAACTTGTAAATAGTTTTACATGGTTTTCACAAGCAACATGTTTTTAAAACAATCAAACAATTAACATTTGTTCAATCTCTATATAATTTCGTAATAAATTATAATTGTAAAACTCATCCAATTCAAATTATTATTATAATAACACTGCAGTTCTCTATACGATACCATTAATTGAATAAAGCATTATTTACTATAAGAATATTAATATCGTTCGAGCACTGATATATAATAGTTAATGAAGCGAAGGATTTTCCTCGAAAGTTAATTCACAGTCTCTGAGTTTCTTTTGAAATTAGATAAAAAATCTCTGCAAATCTGCAAATTATACAATTTTCGATCTGAACTTCAAATCTTTTTTCCCTCTAATATTATTGTTTTATTCAGCGATCGAGATATGAAATGTGCCAACGAAATTTACGTTCTCTATAATCTGTCGCCTACTGAAATAATTTACAAACAATCAATAATTTAACTCTAACAGCATTTTACTGAATTATTCTTAATTTTACTAACTAATTGCCAAAATTGTAGATTGGGGATGTTCCATATAATTATAAATTTGATGCCTGAATTTTATCTAAAACGTTTTTTCCCACAAATGTCCCCCCAAAATTTCAACGTAAACCAATATATGTATATATATATGGACTATCAAAGAATCAATCGTAATGGGATTTTCTTTTTGTTAAATTTAATGCTCAAAACTAGTTGCACAAACGACTCTTCATTAAAATGAAAAAAAATTTTTTTCTCTTTCGATCATTGTATTTTTGTTTTTCACACGCGCGGCAACTCAAGGCCACGCTCCACTACCGTAACACAGAAAATAGTAAAAATCAGGCTCGTTGAAATTCCAAAAATCCCCGCTTGCCCCGTAATGGAGTCTTTTCTTTGGGCGTCCCCTTCTCCCCCTCCCCCGCCCTCAGTGGCCACTTCCTTAAACGTCTTGATCTTCGGCCAAAACAAAACGGCGTGAAAAGGCAAAAAAAAAAAAGAAAGAAAGAAGAATCCGACGACCTCGAATTAGCGACGGCAATTACGGCATCGGTTAAACTACACCTCTCGCGTTAAGAAACTTTGTCGGTTTTCCGGTCTCGTCTCTTCTCGTCTCCCCCCCCCCTCTCTCTCTCTCTTTCTCCCGCCAACGTTGACGCCCCGCCGTCCCCCTCCAACACTCGAACAATCAACAGCAGCATTAGCCTGGCCCAATGTTACGCACGCACCTAGAGGCCCGCGCCCGCTCATCAATGGCGCCGGCTATTGCGACTGCGAACGACCTTGTCGCTCTTCTCTCCCCCCCCCTACCCGCTCGCTCGCCGTTCGAGGTCCCTTCCGCGTCTTCCGTACGGTCGCGTCATCCGTCCGTGTACACGGCACAGGTATATATATATATAATATATGAGTCGGACTCGACGCGGAGATAATATGCGGAGAGCCCCAGCGCGCCCGGAGGACCGAGCCGTACTATGCGGGGCCATTATTTGGGTTGAGGGGAGGAGGGGGGGAGTCCCCTCGAACTGGAGCACCTTCGACCGACCCGCGGGGCACGTATATATCTTTCTCCCCCCGGCGCGGTGCGCAAGGTCGCGCGCCGCGCCTCTTCCGGCGGGGAAACCCCTTTTATTTTTTCTTCTTGTTCTTCTTGTTCTTGTTCTTCTTCTCCTTCTTCTTCGGTGGCCACGCATCATTGCGCGGTGAAGAACGTGGGAGGCGGCGATGGGGGGCGGGGGGGGAGCACACTTCCGCATACACGACCTCTCTCGAAATATTTTCTCTATTATGTATATACTTCTCTGCATTCCGCGTCGGGAGCCGCTCGTTTTTATCGACGGATAGAGCGGTGTCTCCAATTCACGGTATTACGAGATCGAAAATTCTATACAAATTTAGGAATGTATATATATATATATATATATATATATATATATATATATATATGATTGAACGTCTGTGTATGTGCAGCTGCTTATGAGGGCCTGGTGAGCAAGAGCGAATGAGAGAGGGAAAGAGATAGGTTGATTTATTGTGTCGAACCGATCGAAGAGTTGCGAGGGCGCACGGGTTGGCGTATTGTTTTTCCCCGAAAAGCATTTGGAAACGCGGGAGTTGGTCGAATTATTGTAACGTGCAGCATTTGCAATGTTTTTTTTTTTATTTACGTGTTGGCAGAGCGGGGGGAGGGGGGACTGCGCGTTTCCTGCATACGTCGCTCAGTTCAGCAGGGATTGGAACACAGTTCTACACAACGCTATTCTGTTTTCCCCTAATGTATGTATTTTTACAACGGATACCACGTGTTTCGTGCAATATTATACCTATGCGCATTCGAGAGTTATGATTGATTGAATTTATTGTATTGGAGATTTTTTATTGCAGTGAACGATCAAGTAGTCGTAATTGGTCGTTGATTTGGTCTAGTACAATTCAGAAAGGGACTCTGGTGTATAAACTTTTAGGAGCTATCGCTGTGTCGTTGATAATTTAGTACGTCCCTGCTAATTGACTTTGGCACACGTCATACCTTAAATAATTAGGCGGAAAGACACTAATTTGTTAGCATTGATTTGTATATATATATATATATATATATATATATATATATATATATCCATGTATAAATATTATTAATAGAAGATAGAAATGTAGGCCCTAAAACTTTCCAAGGCTTATTTTGGAGGCAATTGTTATCGCCCTCGATCCATGATTCGTATCTAGTGACCTCTTCTTATTTTGATATATATATATATATATATATATATATATATATATATATATATATATATATATATTCTTTGTTCACTAAATACTGGATATGGGAAAAATTGGAATTAATTTATCTCGAGACTTACAACGTGAACGCGAAAAATTCATTAGAACAAAAATATATATATCACAATAAGATCTGTAATTTATGTAAATTTTTTTTCTTTGAATTTTTTTTGTATTTTCGCGTAATAAATTTGCAAAGTGATCGTTTTAGATTCTCGCCGAAAAACGCGAAAATATTGCGAATCGTCGCCCCGAAACTTAGATGTGCAGGAATTTTCAGCGAAAACGATCGATTATCAACATTCGAAATAACGGGATTTTATTTCTGCCTCGTTCTAAGGATTTTGACCGAAACCCCCTGCCCCTTCAAATCCACATTATAATGCCATAAATTGCGCACTAATGGTTGTATTTCAGTCGTTAATTTTATAGTTGTCCTTATACAACTAATGCGCTTACGATGAATCATCGAATGGAGGAAAAGTTTCGCTTGTTCTGGAAAAATTGGAAGCAAGTTCTTGTTCCCAAAAATTGTCAAAATTAGTTTTTACTCGCATTATAAATCGTGTTAATTAGTCATAGCGCTAAATCGATGCTTAGACCTCTCATTAATCACAAAAGAACAAAATTCTTGGGATGAAAAAATTTTTGATACAAATTTTTTTCCGGTCCCCCGTTGGTGATGTTACGAAATACAATTTTTTCCGCACAAATGAAATTTTTGTAGAATCTTTTTATACTGATAGAATGATAAAAGATGTATAATCTACGCAAACGTTTAAGGATTAATGTTTTTTTTATGTGGAATGGTACCAAAAGAGGAGTATATATTATAGGTTAAAAATTAAAAATTTTACTTATGATGACGTGTTACGAATTAAATTAATAAATATTTTTATCGGTCTTACAATCTTGATACTATAATATATTAAATTAAATAATGACAGTTAGACTGTCCTTGTTTCTAGTTCCTCTCGAAGAATCTGCAATAGAACTTACTATTACAAATAAATTAGATTAAAAATTAAAAATTAAAATAAAATTAATAATAAAATAAAATAAAAATAAAAATCATAAAAACAGTATTCTATGTTAGCAAAGGATAACCTGAGTGTTCCCACCACCTTAAATTTCTATTGTCCTTTGGTATCCGACGTTTTGAACCGCTACGGTTCATCTCCAAGGACTAAACTATTATATACATATATATAACTCTAGACCTTCTATGAATATGCTTATAAATACTTAGATATTGGAAACAATTACATTCTCTACTACTAATGAAATAAATCACGAATCACCTAGACGTTCGGCGGATTTTCTATTATATATATATATAAAAATTAATAAATATTTTCATTGGTCTTACAGTCCAATTAACTGAAAATAATATTAATACAACAATATACAAAAATAATAAGAATAAAAAATAAAACTAAAAATTATAGTGACAGTCAGACTGTCCTTGTATAAAGTGTACAGGGGTGATTTTATACAAGGACAGTCTGACTGTCATTATAATTTTTAATTTAATTTTTTATTCTTATTATTTTTGTATATTGTTGTATTAATATTAATATAAATATATATTGATATTATTATGTATTATTTTCGATTGATTTAATTGGACTGAAAGACCAATGAAAATATTTATTTATTTGTATATAAACAGACGATAAAAACATAATTAAAGCATATATATAAAAGAATATCCGAAATGCAGCCATTGGGAAAAGGTCATACACACTGGGATCAGTATTTCTTACGATTACCTATATATATATATATATATATATATATATATATATATATATATATATATGTCGGTGTGTCTGTGTATGTATGAATTATATATAGTAGATGGCTCGCTCCTTAACGAGTGCGCGCGTGGGTGCGCGCTTGCGAAGTAAGGTGGGGGGAGGGTACAGACGGCGGCCAGTAAGCCAATAAACGTTGGTAATGTCTGGAATGATTCCAGCACACCCAGCGTGTCGCCGTCGCCTGATTTACGAGAGGCTCGCTGACGCGCGCGCGGACTTCTTATTTCGTCTCCTGCATTTACGCGAGGTGCCGGCGGGGGGGGGGGGGTAAGGGCAAGTACCACGCGTACGCGAATTGGTCGACAAAGCATAGGGTCGCAGCGATGGTTGCGTGAATATTATATATATATATATATATATATATATATATATATATATATATATAATAGAAATGTGCATAATTTTGACGTTCGAAAAATAGATAAATAAGATGTGTATAATTATTTGTTGAGGAGGAAAGAGAGAGTTAGAATTAGAATTAGAATTGTATTTATTAGAGAGCGAGAGAGAGAGAGAGAGAGAAATAAACGTTTCTCTCTTTTAACACGTATTATATAGTATCGTCTCACAGCTTCATTTCAATATAGGCGATCGTTGCATGCATGTGTCAAAACTTTTTCGATAGAATAGGGCTTTATTTGTGCGATTTGCGGATTCGACGAGACTCGATAGGGGGGAGGTAGGATGATAGGCCGCGCGCCCATATGTCATTGTTAAAATCGTCAAAATTTTTCCTATCGTTTACGGTTACATTACCTCTAGAATTCCGGATTTCTAATTAATCTTGTGATAACGTCGAACGAAAGGAATGTAAGAACATTAATGTTTCCAATTAAATTTTTTAAATAGATTGTATTAGACTTTCAAACTCTCTCAATTATTTTACTCTCAATTTATTTTAGCGTGCGTGGGTGCCTGTGTTTGTGTATGCGTATTTTTTAACTACATCACATGACATTAGTCGCAAACTACATTCACAGTTCGTCGAACTGCACAAACACGACGTAGTAATAATGGCATCCGTAAAATATTGCATTCCTTGGATATTAGAATCGTGTATATATATAAATATCTATATATAAGTTCTGTAATGTTGCACTGCGAGAAATCGGAGAGGAAATAAGCGCAACGAGTCAGGAGGCATAATTCCAAGGGTAATTTTCAATTTGAATAAGTGCCCCCAAGCATATCTGCGTGTAGTCCCCGTCCACGGCAATACTACGAGTGGATACTCGTTCCTTTTCTTTCTTCGTTATTAACTTTTTAATTCGACGAAAACTACAGCAGCGTCCGCCGCGTGGAACAGCGCCTAGATATTAACGTATAGGCGAGCCGCCGAGGACAGGGAATTTACTCACGGCGAATTTCCATACGGCCGTTCCGAGCGCAGAGTCGCGCAGACGATTCCGTATTCCGTATTCGTGATTTTGGCGAGGCGACGACTAAATACAGCGTGCACGTCGGAAGAGCGTAAATTGTTTTCAATTTCTTCTCAAACTTAATAATCGACCAACGATAGAATCGGAGCGGCTGGAAATTATGAGAAGCCGAAGCGTGGATCGCGCATTGTTATTATGCGAATAATATTTTTATTAAAATAATTAATTAATAATTAATAAAAATTGTATTTACTTGTTGATGGTCGCAGTCGAGACGGCGCTACGATTTTTTCAAGTCGTACTTTGTTATTAATTTTATTATTATTAGTAATAAAATGATACGAAGTTTAGTTTAAAAAAATTATTGAACTGTTGAAAACAATCGGTTAGATTATCATGCGAGTGGCAAAGTCGAGATTGTGGATGCTTGTAATACATGCATAGGTGGGCGGTGGTCGCATTCGATTGCGAACATATGTGCCTGTTTGATCTGCGCGTATTTACAAATTACGTCCATTTTAGCTCGTCTAAATAAACTATAGTGACAATATTACAATCACGAACGAGACTGATTTGAAGAGGTGCCACTACTCGGTTAGACATATATATATATATATATATATATATATATATATATATATATATATATATACGCTGCTAGCGCGGGGCCAAAGACCTCGTGAGTCGTGACTACCCCGCGGGACGATGTACCCGATGGCCTTGCCCTCCGGAGTGTCGACCGCGCGCCGCCCGCGCCACCTATAGTCCAAGATTATACATGTGTATATATATATATATATATATATATATATATATATATATATATGTAGGCGGCCGGAATGCGACCGGTTCGCGCAAAGGGGCTCGCGGGGATGAAATTTATACGACGCGCCGAGCGCATCTGTGCGTCCGATTGGTACTACTATTCGGTCGCCCTGCGGGGCGATAGGGGGGCGAGAGCGGGGTTGCAGAGCTAACGCGAGTCTCTCGGAATACTTTCGTACGCGAGGTGATGGAAATGAAGATTCGCTGCTCCGAGCCGATCGACGGGCCGATAAGGTATATAACACCGAATTAACGGAAAAGGCCCCTTTTTTCGTTCTTTTTACACAAGCACATTTTGAAACTCCTAGGTCAGAATGATGCTGTCAAGACTTAATTATTCATCGTAGAAGTGGTTGTTTAGCGTCCTATTTAAATATAGGCATACTAGTTCTCTTTCTCTCTCTCTCTCTCTCTCTCTCTCTCTCTTTCTCCCCACTCGAAAGACTGAAGGCGCACTGATGAGAGGGTGCTCATCAGATACGGATCACAGCAACGACCTCGCGCACGGCAGATGCATATATATATATGTATATATAGTTGATTCGCCATATGACCCAAGGACAGCGAGATCGTAATCCATAGGTTACCCCATATAAAATTCTCGGCAGGGCAATGCTCTATTTGTACCTAATGCGTGTATGTGTGTGTACGCGTGTGCGTATGTATATCCATATATATATAAATGCCCGAATGCGCAGCTGCCAATATGATAAAGGAGCGCCGAGACAGAACGCATCCTTTGCCTTTTTGCCGCGGGAGTACGCACGGTATCTCATCCATGCGACTCACGTCGAATCTATACAAGTTGCTGCTTTGATTACCGCGAGAATGAAAAAAAAAAACGAAGCGTATTTTATAGTAGTGTATAACTTGCAACGTCAGCATTGCAGACTTGCGACCCATCCAGCTCCGTAGAATCCGAAAGTAAACGCCAATGAAATCCGGGAAATAAAATATACTCCATAGTTTCAACTATAATTATCTATGGGAAATAGCTCTTGGTATAAAATAGTAATAGATGCCGGTAGATATGCGGGCATACGTTATATTAAAAAGGTTTAGCAAAAGTCCGTTTGGTCAGGAAAAAAATGACTAACTCGTTATCACGTATGAAGGACAGAGAGGAGGATAAAGTTATAGAAATGAAAGGATAAAAAGTATAAAAAGAGTTTTATATCATAATTGAGGATCAGACATTAATTATTATATGGAAATACGCTCCTTGCTACAGATAATGTGCGCATCGTCGCGGACGAAGTTACGTACACACGTGGGCAAACTTCTTCAAAAAAAAACCCCCCAAAGAAAAATTACTAAAGCACGCCCCGGGATGGATTTAATCACAGATGGACAATGTCAGAAAGCGAGAGGGGAGCGGGCAATGCCAGGGAGAGAGAGAGAGAGAGGAGGGTGCGCGCAGCGAAGCGCGACGCGGCAAAAGCGCAGTGCCCGGAACGCCGTTGACTACACAATGCACTTATTATTGTATGTAAACCTGGTCGCGCAGCGCGCGCGATCATCGATGCCACTGACCCAGTGATCTCTAATTCGTACATACACACACACACACACATACACACACGTACCCACATCTGCGCGTAAATAATGAATAGAGGGATAGGGATGGATGTTAGCAAATTGAACACTTGCTGCATGTGCGCGCGCACTAAAGTGTGCCTCTAAACTAGAACTTTGCTTTCTTTCTTTGCTAATTTAAAAAAAAAAAAGAAAAAAAACTATACTACGAACGGTATTGAATTATCGATACGGCTATTTTACAAGAGGTACATTCCAATGAATTGGTTTAGCCGTGGCAGTAGCACGTAATAGGACCGCCTCTCGTCTCTGTCCACATTAAAGAAGCCGGCCTACGCCACGTCCCAGAATCCGTCGATAGCAGTCCGTAAGTAGCCGCGACGATCCGGCTCCCTCCTTCACCGGGAGGGCGTCCTTTTGCACGTGGACTCGCTGGACGAGCGACGAGAACGCCAGAGCGGCAGCGCGCACCGCCGCGACCGGGCCATTGGCCGGTGGCGCAACGCTGCGGCGGCCGTCAAGGTCGCCGACCTCGGCAGACGGGCGCGATGCACCGTGCTTTTTACACACACACACACACACACACACACACAATGTATATATTTTTTTGTTTGCGCGCGGGGCGTATGTGCGACCGCGACTATATTCGCGCGCGCGCCGCGCGCGATGTCGGTGACTGGGGCGCGATGCTTATATCATGGCTATTATATATATATATACGTGTGTATGTAAGAATATGTAGGTTTCAACGCCGAGGAAAAGAGAATAGATAAACTGACATTTAGGAGTTCTGGTGATGTGCTTTATGTGGAAATAAATAAATAAAGACTTTCGCGTGTTTTCAGTTTTCAAACTTCTAAAATATACTAAATCTATATTTCAGAAATTTTCAAGATTCCGCGGGCAGGAAGATGTATTATCGATGTATTATAGAATTGGCTGAGAATCTAATTGATGTACGGATTTAGTATTGGAATAGGAGGGAAAGATTGACACACACAGAGAGAGAGAGAGAGAGAGAGAGAGAGAGAGAGAAGGATGGATAAAGATCATATAAGAATTGAAAAAATGTTTCTAACGGTAATTACGGAAAAGCCACTATGGAGAAACCCTACAGTCAAAAAATGAATAAATGTACATCGATTTTTCTTTAATAATTCACGTACACGTAGTTCTACACATACCATCTGAAAAATTAACCCGATTTGCAATCTTCTTTGTAAGAAACGATCGGTCCTCTCTGTCTCCAGTCCTCGTCGTCACAAACCTTCATCTGTCGACGTTATCGTTCTAATCATACATGCTCTTAATCATACATTCATATATATATATAGTCTAGAGATTAGAGCGATGGTATCTCCGTTAAGGGACAAAAAATTCGAGTTGGCTTTATTTTATAGGGAAATCTGAAAACTCGCTCGCGAATCCAAGTGAGGCGAAAGAAAGGGGGTGAGGACGTAGGAGAAATAGAGAGACAAAGAGAGAGAGAAAGAGAGAGAGAGAGAGAGAGAGTGAGCGAGTGGGTGGAGGAGGGACGTACGGTCGAAGAAGAGGGGGGGGGGACAAAGAGAACCCAATAAAAGTGGTAGCGCGGCACAGGGCCCGTAGCGGCGCTATATAATGCGGCTCGGCGCAGTCGAGCGCGGATAGATGGGGAATCGGTGGCGGCTTTAAGTACGGTCTTCGGGCGAACGGCGAAAGCGGGAGTCATTTTTTCGGTTTACGACGGAAGGCCGCGCCCGAGCGAAAGGGATGGTTGATGATGTCGGAATGGGGGGGGAGGGGAACGATTAATCTCGATACTTTATATACAATATATAGGGCGCTTTATAGAGCGTTTTCGACGACGTGTTTTTTTTCCTTGTTTTTTTTTTTTGTTTTTTGGATCGTTTTCTTTCTTCTTCTCTTAAGCAGAAGCGACGGCATTATTCCTACATAGGCACTTAGTCTCGCTCTTGCTTCGTTTGCCAGATTTATATACGACAATATTGTAATCGTCGTATTGTAATCATGCGTTGCGCTCATTATAAAGTGTATCATTTTGAGTCGATAAATTTATGATTTTTATTTATTCGAATCGATAGACTTATATTTGAAAAAAATAAGTTGGCTCCATAAATATATACATATATATGTGCACATATACGCGCGTACGCGTGCAAAGCTCTAAATTCTATGGGTTCCCGGACCATGCAGAAGTCAGATTAAAATCATAATATGCACAGGGCCGAAGAGTTCGCGTTAGACTGGATGGATGGATGTCTTCCTAGATTGTCGCGCGGAGAAGAGATGGAAAATGTCCAACTTCTTGTCGGGGCAAACACGAAATATTCAACGATATAACGCCTCGTTCAACGGATACGGAGCTGTTGCGTTGCCATTCTGCCCAAAAAATCGTACTTTCGGCCTCGTTGGCGGCGTCGACGCGATCCTCGTACGAGATCTACATTTGCATACTCCAAAACTGCCCGTAGCGCGTCAGAGTATGCGCGACGAGTCCTGTTCCGGTGCGAACGAGCGGCGCAAACGTCCCGGATTCTACAACGTACGAAATGCGAGATCGGCGATGTTCGCATCGTCCAAGGGGCGTCCGGTCGGGCTTCCTCGCGCACGGCCACAATGCCGTGGATTCCCGCTGCTGTCCCAGCTGCGGAAGAATTCGTCCATGACCCCCCACCCCCTTCCCCCCTCGCCCGTCATCGCGGCGGCTTATACAGTCTGGCACACCCGGCAAGAACAAAGAAACCGAGAGATCGCGGGTGGGAGGGAGGGAGGACGCGCGGGGGAGAAACAGAGAGAGAGAGAGAGAGAGAGAGAGATAGCTAAATGTGCGCAAAATCGAGGCGTACTATATGTTACATCAGGCAGACAGACAGAGACGGGCGAAAATGGCATAACAGCGGCTACTCTCGTTCCCCTTTCGTTTGCTCTCACTTTGTCCATGGTCCAAATGCAAAAGGGAAAGAGAGTATGTAGAAGAGGAGACAAGGGATGGCGTGGAGAAGTCATACAGAGAGAGAGGGAGGGAGAGAGAGAGACAGAGAGAGAGAGAGAGAGAGAATCGGATCGGAAACTCGGGCGCGTTATATATATATATGTACATATGTATATGTATATGGGATGAAGGAACGGAGGAGCAGAGAGAATAGTCGTCGCGCGCGGGTTCCCGCCTCCCCGCG